>ML681991.1:25064134-25186559 GCA_007922195.1 Podocnemis expansa
CCACGAAAGCTCATGCAATCAATAAATTTGTTAGTCTTTAAGTGCCAAAGGACTCCTTGTTTATGTGAGACGTGTCAATCTGTTGACTTTTTACATGTTTCTTAGCATTCCTTGTGACTCAATTACTGGTTACCTAGACATCTGTTATACAAGGATGCTCAAGCTTCCAGTCCACCCATCCTTCCTTCCCTTTGCATCCTGCAGCGCAACCAAAGTGGTGTATTTGTGGCATCTCGCATAGCAACCTTCACTCTGCAAACAGAAGCCTCGCTAATAGATAGCCAGATCTCTTCTATTGGGAAAATATTAATGAAGGGAATCTACAAAAGAAGGCCAGAAAATCTATCTGCATAAATCCTCCATTTCTGCAGCGTGGAAAACCCTCTGTAAAGCAGGATCAAATCCTACCTTGTTATTTTTTTAAAAAAAGGATCCAAAATGACTAACCATCGACCCCTCCAGCCACACATTCATTTTTCATTAAACCTTTCCTTGGATCTTATAAGCGGAGAGAGCACGAGAACAAGCGGCCGAGCGAGCAAAAACAATCAACAGAGCCCCGGGGCTATAATAACCAAGGTAGAAACATTTTAAATTATACCTTGGGTCAAAATGATTTTAGATTGATCAGAAACCAAAATTACCTTGAGTTCCAGTTGATTGTCTCTGTCTTGAGTTCATCTGGAGGCAGCATTCCTCCAGCAGCTCCCATTGTCATTACTATGAGGAGTGTGTATACATTAACCCTGTTATTTTAAGCAGCTGAGAGGAAGAGGAAGAAAAATCATAGTTTGAAAGTAGGGAGCAACATATATGCCTGCAAAACCACACATTGGACATCTGCACCCACTCTAATGAGAGCTCCACCATTAACTCAGAATTAATGCTGATTTTCCCAACAAAGATACTGTCTCCACTGCAGACTCAAAAAAGTCTTTAGCACCCATTGACTTAAATAATTGTGTATTGCTCCTTGCCCAGGCTAATCTCCAGGCTCACCTATTGCACTGGCAAACATGTCCAGCACCAACCGCACCATAACAGTGGGTGACTCCCATTGCATTTTCAATATTGTGCAGTCACTTCTTCCACTGGCAAACCCACGCAATGCCTATTGCACTAGTTGTTAGTATAGCACCCTTTCACTCCCAGAACAGCATGCCTGCCCTTGTGTTCTTAAAAAGATCACCTGAAACACCAGCAAAAAGAACCAAGAGACACCTACTTGCACATCTTGCACTGAAAAAAAACCTGCATTTGACCCACAAAGTATGCAATTGCCCTCAAAAATTGGTACTTCAGCATGTAATCACCCAGTTTCCATATGCAAATCCCCATTCCCATGCCCATGTAGATTTCTGCAGTGCACCTGCTGGATCCTTCTATTGTACCTTGTCCTACATGATCTCAATCACTCATTTATGCTCAATGGCCAAAAGATGATCTACAACAATTGGAAAGTCACACAGGCCTTGAAGGACAATGTGGGTTTAAAGCTGTTATTGGTACAAAAGGGGGAGGAGGTTTCAAGGGGGGGAATGAGGGAAGGAAAGGAGGAAGAGGAGAAAGGGAATTATGAAAGCAATATCACTCTTCATTTTCTCTTCTTTGTAGCAATGTGAGTTGTAGGCCATGTCCAAAGGGAAGTGAAGTAGCCTCCTGTGTAACAGGCCTATTGGAGACACTGACAGATAGGTATTGAAATGTCAGAGAGGGATTAGCATGGGAGGTATCACAGAAAGAAAAGAAGTTACACCTGCCCTGAAGCCTGTCTCTGTTGTTTTTTGAAACTCTTAATGACAGCTTGACTTTGCGCCTGGATGACAAGCTAGTAATGACTGACTGGCCAAGATAAGAGGCTTGTTGGGATCAGACTGAATGAATGATACATTTAAAACTTCACTCTGCAGGAATCTCAGGGCACACCTGTTTGGTGAACTTTCTTCTGGCAGCATTTTAGTTCATTATTAGCTAATGGTTTACGATGGCTTCACCATAGTTATTACTGCGTACTAGAGTCTATGAGATCTAGTGCACTGCAAAGAGCTTGCCTTTTCCTTGGATCTCTCTCTTATGGGCGCCCCTGTCCTTTATCTAATTCATCTCTTGTGTATTTGTTTGAAGGCTGGAATCACACATCTTTCCCCATCATAGTGATGTGTCACAAACAAGTGGTACTTTAATTGTAATTCAGCCCCATGTAACGGACCAGACAAGTTGCATTTATTGCCTTATATAGAGACAGTACGGGTACTTTGTATTTGTATAACAGGGTGTTTGCTGTGCACACACTATACACACAGGGTATTTTATAAAATATTGTACAAACAACAAGTCACATCTGTTCTAAACAGCCAATGAACAATACCACAGGGTCCATTTAATTGGCCTTATGCTGCGAGTTTCAGACAAAGCTTTCCTGAAAGCATGCAGCACTTGAAGGCAAGCTATTTATGTTTCCTCTGAACATGCAGGCCAACTCTGCTTTCTTTCTTCCTCACTTATTTCTAGTTCATATACCCATCTCCATTATCTCTTATTTTCTTTGGTTTTCAGAGCCCAACTGAGAAGCCGTTGTCCTTTCTAAGGCCACGTCTACACCATGAAACTACTGAGACACAGCTACAGCATTGTATCTATGATAACGTTAACACCATAATGTGGACAGACTACAGTGATGGAAAAATTTTTTCACTGCTGTAGGAAACTCCACCTCTCTGAGTGATGCTAGCTAGGTTGACAGAATCATTTGTCTTTAGACCTAACTGCGTCTATACCAGGGGTTAGGTTGATATAACAGAAATGTGATGTAATTATGTTGCCCTCCACTTTAAGTGCAATTCAGCCCTAAGTGAAATGCTACTTTGTGGCCAGAGTTTCCGAGCTTGACACAGGAATTACTGGGTGATATGCTATGCCCTGTGTTATGCAGGACAGAACTTGATGGGGATTTTCTGACAAAATATTATGTTGCCAGAACATGTTGATTTGTTGAAACCAAATCTGCTAATGGAAAAGGGCTGGTGTCAAGGAATCTCCTAATTCAAACATTTTTAAAAATAAAAGTTGCAATATTGTCTAAATGAGAGTTTCACTTTCCCATTTGAAACAATTTTTTATTAAGAAAATTTATAATAAAAATGTTATATTTCTTAACACATCGCAAAATCAAACCACAGTATTTCAACTGACCCAGGCCAATTTTTTTTTAGTTTTTTTTTCTGATGATCAGATTGCAACAATTTGTGAGGTTTTACTTGTTGTCCTGATTGAGGATGGGTGACAATTTTGAAATCTCAGAAACTCTTACTGGCTGTGCTGTAGTGGGGCCAGATCATGCTGAAAGGATACAGCGATGCTTTTGCTGCAGAGAAGACACTCTACAAATCAGGTTGTGCCACATGGAGGATGCTATTTTATACAGAAAAAAAATCGCAAAGCCATTTTTATCAAGCAAAACAGCATCCTCTGCAAAACGACTTCACACACACTGTACATGTGTGGCCCTGCTCGTGGGTGCAGGCTACGTGCACATAAAATATCAGAACTGCACCACTACTTATGGGACCGGAAATCGACTTCCTGCCCAGTTCTAATGCAGGAAGTTAGGTCAGATGATCAAAATGCCCCTTCCTGGCTTTAAAAGCTATGAATCTGTAAAAGGGATTGCAGAAACCCAGAATCCCAGCACAAGAAACTATCAGGGATACCTGATAGCATCTGAAACAAAATCTTGTGCAACTGAAGAGCAATATTTGAGCTTATTAAAACCAACATGCACGTGACATGATGCATGTGAACCCAGTAGTGGATAATCACATATATACTTTAAAACAAACAAGTGGTCCTTCGGCGCTTAAAGACTAACATTTATTTATTGCATCAGCTTTCATGGGAGAAAATCCCAGCTCATCAAATGCTTTCAAACCATATACCTTGCGCTTTTCCTCTACAGGCATTTTCCAACCAGGCACGGGCAGGTAGGATAGGAGTGGTAGAATGGCTTGGTGAGCTGCCTTGGAGATTTTCTCCCTCTCCCAAGATCTAGCTAGCATCCACATGCTACTAATAAGAGGACAACTCTTAATTTATATCAGAGAGAAGCAACTGGAGGCATTATCTTAATGTGCTTTTGGGGACTGGCAAAGTGAAGAAACAAAAGCCAGGAATGCATGGTTTATTCAGTATTTCATCCCTCAGCAAATCTCCCTTCAGCCCTTTCGAGAGTACTGAGCCCTGAATGCAGCAGAAATTGCCAGGATCCCTGACTGACTGCATCTTGAACCAGTTCCACTCCAGTTACTTCTGTCTTTGGGAAAAGATGGGAAGGAAGAGGATCAGAGGAAGGGCATAGGCAGGATCAGAGGTTGGGTGGCATTGGAGTTACCTCCTGGGGATGATAGAGAGGGGAAGAAAATCGAAGTTGAGAAAGAGACAGAGCTCTCCATGAGAGTATATTTAAAAAGAGAAGCCAAACCGCCTCTTCCGAGACAGACAATTATTATTCTTTTCCCACTCCCTGTGTTCCTGCAGCCCCGTCATGGTCTATCTCCACGCAGGTCTCCCCACCCACCTCTACAAGATAGAAGTGATATTCAAAACGGTGGAGGCATTTTCTTATTCAGCATGTGTCGCTTGACTCAATGAGATACATAATGAAGTTACTGTGCTCTTGATGCCTCAGAGGGCTGTGACATGTTCAATACCATCACAAATTACTGCTTGGGTAATGCATGATTAATCCAGTACAAAGTGGCTGCCAGGCAATTCAGTTCTACAGACAGCTTTGCCAGCAGCTAAGGAGGGCCACACCATGGTTTCTGACAGCAGGCAGCAGAGTACGATCCAAAGGTGGGAAAGAGGAATCATAAAATGAAGCCAGTGAAAGTAAAATCTTACCTAGCTGGGCAACATGGAGCTGTATGGATTGCACAAATGACAGAACAGAGAGGCCAGGTTTCTCTTTGCATTTTCTTATTGTATAATTGGGTTCTCATGAGAACAGGCTTTCTTGTGGCATATTTCCAACACTGCCTGACTCTGACTGAGTTAGCAAGATGGAAACAAACATATTAATTGAAACTTAATGAAAGTTTATTTTGAATGTTAGATCTAATAGCATCTAGTGCTCAACATCCCTGCAGCTAGCTCCTGCCTGTTCCTAAAAAACACATGCTTCAGAGCTTCAGTCAGCTATCTGTACTGTCAGGAAGGGATTTCACTCCCAATGTATTCTGGGAGGATTTTTTTTTTTTAAATCTCCTGCTGCTGAAGCATAAGGGATGGCTTTGTGGCTGGATGTGGGATGCTGAATGGGTAGAGCCAGGGCTCTGAGGTGGCACCAAGCATTTTCTCTAGCAGGTACTTGACTTTCTGGTTCTCACTTTCCTGCCCAGCATCTGACTCAAGGGTGGCCAAACTTATGGAACTCAAGAGCCACACAAGTTGATTATTAAACCTTCGAGAGCCATACTGAGGCATACAGCCATATACTTTTACCCACTCCAAAATTACTAAGTTTAAAATTCATTGTACTCTTTAATTTTATCATAAAAAGAGGGCAAATATTGATTCTACTAAAGGCATTATATTCTACTAAAGGCATCAAATTCTAATGATTACTTAAGGTTACCACGAAAATTAGGCCTATACAGTAAAAAATTAGGTGCTGCTCAATGTCGAAGGCTGCAGGCTAGTGGCAAGTTTTTAAAATACCGACCATGCCACACTTCTCCCCGCCATCCCTGATCATGCCACGCTTCTCCCCACCATCCAGACCCCCTCCTGAACTCCTAGGCTGGGGCTGCTTTCCCTAATTGATTTGCCAATGTTCTTCTGGGAGCCACACTTTTTAATTAAGAGCCATATGTGGCTCCTGAGCCACAGTTTGGCCATGCCTGGTCTAACTGATCACTTTATGGGGGGTAGAGAAAAAATTTTTCCCCAAGCCAGATCCACAGTGATCATGGCTCCTTTTGGTGGTGGCATGCTGCAGAGAGGAGCCACTCCTGACAGCTTCTTTCCATGGCACATGGGGGCATGGGCATGTCAGGGACCCTTGTGCTCCAGCTTTACTCAAAAGAAACCACCCTGAGTGGCTTTTGGTGGCAGGAGTGGCAATTTCTGTGGTGCTGCAGAGGGTGCTGCCTACTGCTCTGAATGGGCTGACATGCCGGGGATTGTCTAGTCTCATATGAGTTGTGATACTTTGGTCTAATGTCCATTGTTGGGTATGACATGAAAAGGGTCAGACTAGATGATCTGGTGGGCCTCTCTCACCTGAAACTGTGACCTTTCTGACTCCCCTAACCTTTACTTTAGGAACTTTTTATACCTACAGATTTTTGACCTGATTAATTCTAATAGCTCCTCCCTTCTCAGCCCCTGCAGTCTCTTGGTGTAAATCCTTCTGAAAGTGTGTCACTAGTAGGCAGCACACCCCAATTCAGGATCAGTAAAATCTGTGTGGCAAGGAGAATATTACCATGAGCTTGCTGGCCCTTCCTATGCACAGAAATCATTTTAATAAGGTGAGATGGCTGGACTAGTGATTTTACCTTTCCCATGGCGACAGCTGACATTTTTCAGTGGATTTGTTCCAGGTGGATTGCCAGCTCTGGAGACCAAAGGCTTGACTGCTCCCTGCATCGCACTGCCTTAGACTGTTGCCCCACCATTGCCAGCAGCGGAGGTTGGACTGCTGTGAAGCTACAGCAGCGTAAGTAGAGGTCAAACTGGAATCCACACACTCAGTACAGCTAGGACAGATGCAAGGCTACCATTCTCCCTTCTGTGTCCATGGTGTTCTTCATGGTGTCCCATAGTTGTGCAGAGGCAGAGAGGAGTCAGACTTCATCCACCAGCCAGGGCTTGACATCTCCATGAAGACTGATGAGAAAAGTTGTGGCAACTGCCAGCCATGGCCAACTGTGGTGCTGTTTTCTTTGACATCGACACCTGCCTGACTGTAAGGAACTGGACCAAGGTTCCTCGATCATTTTGCACACATACGCACAGGTCTTGGATCAGCTGTCACAGTGGATCAGCATTCAGTCATTATTGACTAGCTTTAGTGATCAGCAAATGACCCAGGGGTGAAAGTCTCTATATCCCATTACGAGCCCAAGTCTTCCAGCCCCCCCAATATTTATTTGTGTTGAAATAGAAGCAACCATACCAAGGACACAGAGCCTGCAAAAGGAAATAAAGAGGGGTTTAAAGAAACAAACAAATTGTAGGTACATTTGTGTTACATGAACTTTAACTAAAACCTCTTCTCTCTGCAGAGCAACAGCAAACGCAGTGGGAAATAAAAACAAAATTACTGCAGCAAAGCCTATAATTGCAATTCAAAACTTAGAGCCATTAATTCCCACAAGTGCAAGGATCACAACAGCAAATAAAGAAGACGTTGATGCATTCTCCATTTAGGGAAAAGCTCTTAGGGGTAAACAGAAATGCTTTTCTTTTTCTTAAAAAAACTCCCTCCAAATAATTAATTTTATAAACACTGTTTCTCACATCATTAAGAGAATGCAGGCTAAACCTACACATTAATGCATTTGACAGGTGACCCAAAATCCTTATTTTCCTGCGCAGAGCTGAATTTACGGCTGTGTTTCTCCTGCAACAAGTGGTGACGCCACTAACACCTAAAACAGTCGTTTCCGTGCATGCTGCGTTAGGTGCTAGTGATGTCATCCTGCTCTTGAGAGGAAAAGGCCAACTTGTGCACACAGACCATCGTAGGTAAGAAAAGAGAGGGGTGATTCAATTTCACACCTGCATTGGGTAATAAAAGACCATTTATTTGTCATTTTTAAGTCTTCACAGGTTTGTGTCACTGATGTGGGACATTTATTTCTTAACAATGTCAACAGCTGTATTGGCATGGTCTGATAGTGTATGCAGATGTTGCCATAGCTAATAACAGAGGGATCCTGGGTCTACCTCTCCAAAGGATGAGCTACTCTGCAGAGTGGGGAAAGTGCAGGAATGGCCCGTCTGCAGGTATTGCGCAGTGGGGTCTTGCAGTGGGCTCCGCCCATGCCCAACCCAGAAACATGCCCTCTGAATCAGAGATCCTGAGCTAAACCCTCTCCCTTTATTTACACTGGTAAACTAGGAGGAACCTACTCCCCATTTTATCTCATCCTGATCACATTCCACACTTTAGTTTATTCACCACTCTCCTCCACATTTACTGTACTTTGTGCCCAGTCTCTCTGCTGGTGCTCTTGTGCAGGGGAATGTGTGTTTTAGCTCTTATGATTGTAAAACCTGCTTTGTACTCATTATTGCAACCCTGAAATACCCTGGATTTTAATTCACCTATAATGAAATTTAATTCACCTATAGGTAAACAAATTCTAAGGACAACAGGATCCAGAGCAATAGAGAAAGCCTTTGACCCAACAGGCCAAACTTTTACAAAGCTTAATTAAAACAATAAAATTCTATGGCAGCAAATTGCCCAAAGACTCAGCCTTTGAAGAGATGCAATTAAGATTGTTTGGCCCTCATGCAGGATAATTTCTGGTGAATAAACAGCATAAAATGAAAATTGCTCCTGTCCTCCAATTTGAACCAATTATGAGCTTTATATACAGTGCGTGGTCCAGGCAGTCATTAACACTGTAGGCAGAGTTCAAACAGAGCTCACATTCCTGTGGGTTAGGCAGCTGCTTGAGACAAGGAGGACACCTGTGACTCTAGCAAGCCAGCCAGGTAGAGCTAATACGTTGGTACCTTTAGGCCACACTCTGAAGTCCTTATTCAGTTTTTCAGTAGGAATAAGGGTTAAGTAAAAACTGAGTAGAGACCTTACATAACTGTCTTTCCTGTAACCTATTAATTGTGAGAATGAATCTATATGAATGCCTTTGCTACCAGACAATGTAATCCAGGTTAGGTTTGGCAGCTGATACCTGAGCTTTGGATGAAGGCTCGTTCCTGAAAGAATCTGCCTAACTGTCATGTATTTTTCCAGGATGTCACGTGAGGTGAGGGAGAAAACACAGGGCAGAAAAACATACATTAGCAAAGCATGCATTTCTCGCTAGCGCATGGAGACTGACACTTTGTGAGCAAGAGTGCTCCACTGGCATCCTCCCCACCATGGTTGTACTGTGTCTCTGGGGTCTCCCACCACAGCTAGAGTAGGTCCTGATGCTACACTCCATCTGCAATGTTCTGCTGTTATTCCTTTTATTTTTGTCCTAACCACTTCCCTTAGTTTGGCATTCTCCACTGGCCGGAATTCATAAGTCCAGTCAGTACAGTAATACAAAGGTCTGCCATGAGGAATCTTTGTGCTTAATTAGTTTCAAGGATGGTCTCAATAAATACATCCACTATCATTTAAAAATCCAACAGCAATAAAACCAGATACATCTCAGGGATGTCTGACTGAGGTGATCATTTTACTACTCAGTCTCTGGTTTGACTCTAACCTAGCTACGTAGTGACAAGACGATACCAACCTGACATTGTTTAGTGTCTAATGTCAAAATGAATTGGTTGGGCTCAGTCCATTTCCCCACTAAAGTGGTGGCCTCATCACAAACCCAGGGCCCTCTGTTGGCTTTCTTGTTGACAATCTCAGTATGGAGAACTGGAGTGAATGAGAACCTAAGGATGGAGTCCATTAGATCAGGTCCCTCCAGGTAAATGTTGTAGTATACAAGGCTAAATTTTCAAGGAGGTCAGAGCTGGATGTTGACATACTCATTATTCATAATCATGATCAAATTTTCAGAAAGTGCTCAGCAGCTCCACACAATTACATCAATCATCAGATTTTCAAAAAACTTGCACAGGGCTGAAAACGCTAAATGTTTTGGAAAATTGGGCCACATATTTTGATGCCTGAATGGGAGCTGAGCTCTTGAGAAAATCTGGCTCATGATGAACCACTGGGAGAACTTGCCCACCGTATGTTTGTTCTCTGGGCAAAGAAAACGGACCCTAGTCTCCAGATCTGCTCTCTAGGTTGCCTTCCCTGACTTCTTGAGCTCCATCTAGGAACAGTAGGTATCGTCTGAGGTTCTCAGCTCTGTGTCTCCCTCCAATTGTTTTGTTCTGACCTGCACCATCATTCCATTGTGTTCATTTTTTATCCTCCATCCTCAATTAAGTTGTAGATCACATGGCTCCTCTCTCATCTGAGCAGAGAGACACTTCCTTTGTTTTGAGGGTGTCTGCCTATCATCCCAGAATTTAAATAGGTCAGCACTACTTTCACCTGAAAAAAAGATATTTCGTAGTACCTACCAACATTTTTGTTAAAGCTTCAAATAAAATACATTGCTTTCACTGTAACAGACACGAATGCAATAGAATTTTCTGAGTATGGATGGATTCTTATTACCATCAGGTAAGATGTTAGAAAGAAAATATTTTTAGACATCGGAACAAGGAGGGTAGAAAACAGAAGTGGCTGCAAAATAAAATAAAATGAAATAAAATAAGAAACAACTTGTAAGGAATGGAGCTGTTATAAGAATGAAAGGCTGTGACAGGCCTGTGTTGATGCCACCAGGCATAACAGAAAAAAAAAAATCAGTATAGATTTTTTTTAACATTTATCCCACAACACTTGGTGCACACCATACAATCTCCTTGAAATGGAAGTTAATTGAAAGAAATGATACAGAGACCTTGGAACTTGTAATCTTAAAATTTCACCTACAGAGCAAATATTTTTTAGAGAAAGAGAAGAAAAAGGAAAGAGTAAAGATGGACAAGAGAGAACAAACAGGAAAAGCTCCTGCCACATAGCTCATGTGATGCTGGATGACCTCACATGAACCTCTTTAACTCTCTGCTATGACTTGTTCATTGATAAAATAGGTGCAGTATTACCTAATTCATAGTAGTGTTGAGACAGTTTATTTTTTATTATTATTGCTTCTACAGATCAGGGCCCCACTGTGCTACATGCTATACAAGCCCATAACAAAGAGAAAGTCCCAGCCCCAAGAATTTGCAATCTAATAAATGTACCTTGTGTGCTTCAGGATCCTTAAAGGAAAGATACAACAGATGTGTAAGGTATTACTGTTATTAATGGTCCAGTGAATCATCACAGGTAGAGGACAGATCATTCTAACCTCAGACACATCCTCCTACCCAATCCTTACCCTCATTGCACAGGTCATGAACCTATACTTGAGGACATTTTTGGAAGTTTGAAAAAGTTTACCAAGTCCTTTAATGTTATTTCCCCCAGTTCCTTTGTCTTCTGTAGTTTGGTCCAGCACTGGACATGAAAACAATGAAAAACTACAGAAGTTATTCTTGGGGTCTCCAGTGCAAACAAACACCATGAACAGCTGTGAATGTCATGGGAAAGCTTTTATGCATCAGAGTTTCAGATTGATTGCTAGACTAACGTGTTTCAAGATAGTTATTTGAACTGTGGACCACTTCCATGAAGTGAAACTCTGGAAATGTTTTGCTTTTTTCTATTTAGTACTTGCCCATAGCCACTTTGCCTATAACTATATCTACTAGAAGATATAAAGAGCCTCTTAGATTCACAATACCAGAGACAACCTTTGTATTCCTCTTCTTTGTACGCAATACTCAGTCAGACAAATTCAGCCCTGGAACTCCTGTAAAGTCAAAAAACATACCTCTGAGATAGATCAAAATCATTGTATACAGCATTATCCTTGGTAGTTATTCCTGATTAGAGCACAGGGATCAATAATTGCTTCAAATAATTTATACAAAGATTTTACCTTCTAACTTATTTGTTCGCCAATATTCAACATTTGAGCTCTGCAGCTTATTATTTACTTCTATTTCCTGAAACACTCATGAATTGGACTATGAAAGTCTCTTGCCAAGAACATGTTTGCCAGTAAAATTCAATAAATGTTCATGAAATGAGAAAACAAAGCAGAACAAAAGTGGCTAAAGCATCCTCATTTAAGCCTTCATACATTTGCTGAAAAACGTTTGCATTATTTGCTTCAATATGTCTATGATATTTCACCAGATACCCAGTAAACATTGTCATAAAACTGATAGCAGAATGCCCAGTTATTTTGTTTTATGCATCAAGATATGCAGCTGTTTTTCCTTTGTTCATATACTGGCTTCTTCAAATGCTTTTATTGCATCATGGAAGTCTTTGAAAAATATTCTGTATAGAAGCAATTCTGATGACATGTCAGTTTTCTCTGTGTTTCTTATTCTTTATTGTTAAGAATATTTACATGAAAATGGTAGCAATCTTTCTGAAGCTGTCATCTGGCTTCTCAGCAGCTGCTCAGCCCCCCCACATGAAGTCACGTTTTTCTATATGACGTCATAACTAATACCACAGCTACCAACTGACTTGTGCTGCTGCAAAGGATCCTGACTTCTATGCTGGAATACGCAGTGGACTCTAAAAAAGCAGATTCAAATTTTCTTAATATGCAGAAGAAAGTTAACACATTGTACATGAGAGATCACTGCAGTTTGGTAACTCTTGTCTTCTGCAAATCAGTCTGTAAGTAAAGGATCTCCTCAGTGCCATTTCCTCTTTCACCTACAAGCCCCTCACTGCTTGGTTTGAAAATGTTTAATTCTTCAAACTGCTTGGGAAAACTCTGATGACCACTGCTGATCTGCAAACTGTAGCCTGAGAACTACTGATGCAGAAGGCACATATATGTAAAATAAATACTTGTTGGACGTCTTCGACATACAGCCCAGCATTCTGTTTTCTAAAGAAATTTTGGGTATGAGACAGAAGTAATCAGGAATAAGCGTGGGGGAAGAAAAAGGCAGTGCAAACCTCCCTGAGAAGTAATTTACCCTGTCATAAATAATATCTTCTTCTTTTGGTGGGGAGGGGCCCAACCAGTGTAGCTGAAGGGGTAGCTCCACCATCCTTGGCAAACAAGGATGGGTTCAAGTCTTCCATTACAATGAGCTTCAGACTCAGTGTTGTGTAGTGGCATTACAGGGAAATGTAGAGGTGTGCTGTGCTGTTGAAGATGTTGGCCTCTGAATGAGACGTCGTCTAGGTAGAAGTTAAAAGTTAGTGGCTGCTTTCAGAAAAGCAGAGCGTACCCTTAGCTTCTTTGATGGGAAGGCCAAAAAAGGACCATTCTGACCATCTGGTCCGACCTTGTGAAGAACACAGGCCGTAGAATCACACCCCGTGAGTCCTGCCTGTCTTCCACTGTCTTACCATACAACATATTCTAATATCCACCTGTGTGTACAGGTACAAGATTGACCAGTTGGAGAACAGCCATTGCATTTGACTGCACAGCTACAGCCCTGCCAGTGGCTATATTCCACATTATGCAATAGCACTTGAGGACACCCAGACTAGATGCAATGCTGTACAGCAAAAGATTGCTGTGTACCAGTACAACATCCATGCAGAGCCGAAACCCAGGAAAAGCTTCCTGAAAATTAAACAAATGCCCAGGATGAAACGGAAACTGCTGATGCCAGGTTTGAAATGGCCCAGCTTTGAAGAGCTGTCTGAGGTGCAGTCATTCCCCACACACTTTATGGTTAATAGTCAACCACTCTCTTGATTGCTGTTCATGAAGGACTTCTTCCCCTCCACAGTGCCTCTTCCTTTCCCAGAGCAACTCATTAACAAGTTGCATCATGATGGCTTTGTATGGTGCTCATCTAAATCATGACACCCTCTCAGGTGATCCTTCTCATTCTTTACTTCTATAGCAGAATTCCCTACTGAGTGCAGACAGAAAACAAAAGGACCTCCCCTAGTCCTAACACACATGCACACTCCATTACACAAAACTAAACCAGATTATAACCAACACCAAATAGTGGCAGGATGCCTCCTCTAAATGGCACACAACACACTCTCTATGCCTCATATGATGGGCAGAGACCCAAGACTCCAGACCAGTCTGCTTTACTGAATGTAATTTTTTAAATCTCTCATTACTTTCATGGCTTCAACCTTTCCTTTCTTCATTTTCCAGTTGGTATTTTTTCCATCTCATCTTCTTCTTTCATCCAAATTTCTGTTTCCTCAGTCTGCAACTACCACAGACCTGATCTATATGCAGATCAAACCTGGAAACAAATGCTATGGTCAACAGAAGTCAGAGTGCGGTGTGCACAGAAGACTGGAAGCAGGGGTATCATCTGTGCACACTGCTCTCTGACATGTGTCTGTATTTTGAAGCTCTGACTCAAAGCTTGGAAGAAACCCCAAGCTCAAATCAAGGCTCCACTTAGTGAGACAGCAAGAGACCCATTCAATTCTTGGCTGTGGGGCCAGCAGGAAGGGAGTTTGGGGCTGGGCAGGATGCACAGCACTCGCATTGCTCACAGGGGGTGCTCCTCACATAAGATTTTCTGCAAGCAAATTCAGGTGACAGAAGCTGTCCAGCAACTGTTTCCTTGCCACCTGACTAGACATTTCAGGGTAACATTCTCCAGGGACACTCTCTTAGGCATGTGGCAGAGGAGATCTGCAAATGCCTCTGAGGAAGTTACATCAGGGCCAGCCCTGTGGGTTAGTAAGGCCCTAAATGAAAGATTAGTTATGTCCCCTCCAGACTACTCCCAATCAGCATCCAGGCCAGTGGTACTGTGCCTAGTGTGCATCACAGGCAGGTAGGTGGAGCTGCTGGATGCTTTGGCCACAGAGCCATTCATGGTGGCACGGGCACCATGATAATTTTAAGACCACTGTTGGCTGGAACCCTTGGTTTTCCTTGCAGGCGGCCTGCAGGTCCCACATAAAGACAGTAGAGATTTTGGTGGTTGCTTCTCTGCAGCTGAGGTGAACACTACAATGTCATTGCTGCATTCTAATGTATGCATTGCATAGCTCTGACACTTATGAGGACTCCTGTCCCATGTAGAAGACCTTTGCTGGGTATAGTCTCCTGAAGGATTCTTCACAGACGAGTCTTTCTAATGGCCTATGCGATTCAATAAAATATCCCTTCATTTTCTGACGTTATTAGATCCGCCTGTCTGCATGGAGGACTCTTGCCTTGTAGGTGGGCTCCACATCATGCAGATGCCTGAGGACTGAGCCAGCCAGACAGAAAAGGATTAGAGATGGTATGCTAGATATGAGCCCTTCTAGGGCAGTAGGGTAAAGTTGAGCACACTGCTTGATTTGTTCTGGCATGCTGAGGCGGTATTCATGTCAGTCTTTTAGTGGTTTGGGACTGTTTTCCTGACTCAGATGTAGGCTCTAAGGAGTTGGCATCTTTCATCCCTATGTCTCTGGACAGGAGAAACTTATCCTGACATTCATGTTATTTCATAATTGTCCACTATGGAGTTTTCCCACTGTCCTATGAAGCATCCAGTTGGTGACAGGATATTGAACTAGGTCTGATCTGGGAAGGCACTTCCTAAGCATGTAACCATTTTGAACAACCAGTCACCAGCTGTTGCTGCAGAGTTGCCTGGCTGGATCAGGGAACTGGTGATGAGATGCAGAATGTGTCCATTCTAAGTTGCCTGGGTAGATCCCATGATCACTGTTCTGAGTGAAAGTCATTCCCAGCGTGTGGCCAGCAGCAAAGGAGCTCGGAGAGGTCTCAGTCCACATAACACTGAGTAGCACAGTTTGCATTGCCCCAACATATTTATCCTTATTTTCACTATTTCATGAGACCTATGGCTCCCTTTTTCAGAACTTTAGGTCAACACACTTGAATCCACCCTGCTCTTCTGAGAATCAACCGCAGGCTCTCATAGCCACCAATCTCTTAGCAGAGCAGGAAGTCTCTCTAGTTATCATGGCAGCCTAAGCACCTAATGTTGCTTCTCTCAGTTGAAACACAAGGATGAAAAGACACACCGTGAACCTTTGGAGCAGATCCTAGAAAACAGGACAGACTCCACAAGCTAAATGTCCGTAGTGGAGGACTTGCCCGGAAACAGAATCTCAGAGCTGTTTTTCTAATAGCCCCAAACACATACTCTCCCAAATATCTCTGCTTTGGGGACCTGCTTTTAGCGGCCACCCTAAAATCTGAAGAACAGCGACAGCTGGAACAGGCCCATATTGCAATCCCGGTGCCACAGAGCAGTGAAGACATCATCCTTTCATGGTCATTGTGGTGTTGCACCACCACGTGGTGAAGTTGCAAGATGGGATGTTATCAGGCATTGGCATGACGTCATGACATAAAGCTGAAAATATCGCACTGTTGTGATGCAGAGTGGAGGCACCTTTTACTCCATGGGTTAACTAGATGATGAGAAGTTTCCAAAGGAGAAGCCATGTTAGTCTAGTCCAGCAAAACAAACAAAGAGTCTGGTGGCACTTTGAAAGACTAACAACTTGATTTATTGCATGAGCTTTTGTGGGAGAGACTTCCACTTTGCGAGACAATGAGGGCACTTTATATATTAGCACTCCACTTAAAATAACTCCAGAAAGAGCCACACCCTCCCACTTAGCATCATATTTTAATTGTGGTATGTGTGTTTTCTCCCTGAGTCAAACTCTTCTCACTGTTTACGCATTTGTTTGGTTTTTCACACACGGGCATCCGGCAGCAGCTCCCAGCTTCATGAATCACTTAGTGCTCCATTTAGCAAAAGGTAACCAAGTCAGGAGAGCTGCCAACTGTGCAAGAAGATGAAGGAAAACAAAAACCCTCAAGTTTTTCCTGGGTTTCCGTTTGGGATCTTGAACTCAGCTCCCAGGAGCAGAAAGAAAACTCCACTAATTGTTTGTGCATATCAGATCCCTGCAGGAACAGGGCTTATAACTCAAGTGGAACTCAGTAAGCCCTAGATCAGACATATACGTACAGCACAAATCTGGTGTGTGCGCGCAGCAGAGGCGAGTTACTGAGCGTACCTCCTCTCTCTCCCTCCCATGCTTTGGTATTCTGCACAGCTCTTCAGACTTCATTATATTTCTCCACTGCCTCTTTGTCTCCTTTTACAAGGTCTGACAAGCTGTGGCATTCTGAAATGAGCATTTGCATAAGTGGGGACTGTGGAAAATGCACATGTGGAGTGCAGCACCCGGCTGTGTGTGTGCACGCACGCGCAACTGCATTCTTGACTTACAGATCAATCTCTCCCCAGGAATGAAGTTCCACATACAAGCAGCTTGAGGTGACAGTGAGGAATCAGAGGCTAGATGTTGCTAGCTAAGGCGCATTAGCCTGACATAGCACACAGGTCTGTGGAACAGAATGTGGTTTCCTCTAGGTCTGTAGATTGTCCTCTTGGATTCTTATGTTTTTGTTTATTACATAGCTGGGGGCAGCCCCATGAGAGTGGCCTTTCATTTTCTGCAGGGACCCCAAGCAGCAGCAGCAGCAGCAGCCAGTTTCTCTCCGGCATAGCTCAGTATAAGCAATGGAATGCAAGCTGCCCCACTGCAGAGCGCTCACTCAGCACAATTTTCCTTCTTCTTTTGGAAAAGACAAACTAAGGTTTCTGGTTGGCTGGGTCCAGTCAAAAGCCCCTGCTGCGTTTTACAGGAGTCAAGATATTCGGCCCAGAGTCTTGTGCACATTCTAATCTGTATCCCTAACTTTTCCCAGGTGTCTCAACAGGATAAGAGATTCTTCTTCACATCCTGTCCGAAATGCCTACACAGATATTTAACAAGATACTTTTTTACTCCCTGCCCCATCATCATACCTGAGAACCTCACAATCCTTAATGCAATTAGCAATGCAGGTGGCTCCATTTTACAGAAGGCAAACCTGAGGAACAGAGAGGCTAAACCAGGTCATGCGGGGTATCTGTGGGAGGACAGGGACTTGCATCCCGCTACCTCAGCTGTCAGGCTAGTACCCTAACCACTGTAGCCAGCCTCCTGTGCATAAATTACTGAATGGCACAGTTGTGGGGAGGAAAACGTGAAAGCTCCAGAAATATTTGTAGACTTCAGGTCACATCGAGTTTGGCTATTTAATTCCAGGTGCTTCTCTGGACACAAGAGAAAGCTAAAAGAGGAAGGCTCATGAGGATAACCATTCAGGAGTTTGGAAGAGAGGTGGCTATTAACTAGTCACTGATAATACCCAGCATTCATATATATAAATTTCCTTGGCATCTCCACCTGAAGGCCTTTGAGGAAGAACAGAGAAGATACAGGGATAAAAGAAAGGATGAGGAAACCAAAATGAATGAAAAGACAGAGCCAGAAATTCTGGGAGAAATGGAGGGAGAGACAAAGACAAAATTAAATGCAAGAGAAACCAGGCCACACTGCTTTTTTAGGGGAGCGGTTTTTTGGTTTAAGTTGTATTGTCTTTCTCTGGCAGCTGTCCCAGAATGGCAAGCACCATATATTTTCTGCATGCATGTTTATTTCTGGGGGAAGAGGGGGAAAGGAGGGGTAGCAAAACAGTGTTTCTGGGGGGCACTGAATCAGATTGTTGCTCACTGTTACTGCTGGGCATGTAATTAGTTTAATGGGGCATGTATTTTTAGAGCTAGCTGGCCAAGCCTGAGCTGCTGCTGCTAACCTAAAGGCTGCAAAACAGGTGAAGCAGAGCTTTTGGCTAAATTAATTTTCCTGTAAAACCCTGATGTCTTTGCATTGGTTTTCTCCAAGGCTGCACCACAATACAAGGAGCATGCACAGCTGATTGAGCCCACATGCACTGTATTTGGATTGTAGTAAATGCAACACCCACTTGAACTGCATGCAGTGATCTGGGGAGGGGACACAGGACTAGCTCTTGGAGCTGCAGGCTTGTTCTTCAGGTAGTTTGAGCACCAGCTGCTCCACCCACTGAAGTGTCTCTTGAAGAATGCTCTTCCTTCCATTGTAGCCACAATAGGTGAGAAAAGAATGGTTCTCCTAGCTCTATTTTATTTTTAACATATGCACAAAACTTCCAGGACAGACATGCATAAACTGACTATGTGTCCTTCATCTTTCCCTGTCCCACCCCATCTATGCAGCACAACACCCCCCCCATACTATGTCACTGCTAAAGTTAAGTTGGTAAGCTATTTAGGGCAAACCCTTTATCTTCTCATGGCTTCTGTGAGATTCCTAACACATCTTCAGGTGCTATAAAATAAGAACTACAGCATTAACTGACAAACAACTGCCCTTTGGCCAACACAAGTAAAAGTAGACTCCTACTATCAACTCATGACCCTGACCTCCACTGGAGACAGACACTTTGGTGATCAGTTTTATGGCTCCTGGCTCCACCTCCCTGTGGTTTTGGCCAATCATCTCCTTCCACCAATCAACCCTATTATTTCCCTTAGGTAGTAGAAAGCCAGGGGAAGCCAACACTAATGACCACAGAGTTAGCAGAGAAAGAATGAGGGTGTGAGCTAAACTTTTCATTTTCTCTTCATCTAAGTGGGATATACAGAAGTCCTGCATGCCTCTAACCATATCTGTCTGGTAAGGCTGTGAATCAGGAACGCTACTAGATCCACATCTGTGACTCTAGTCGGTACCATCCCAGTGATAAGAGGCTGTTGGTTGCATCTCTTGTCTCTCTGAATCTAGAGTGGATTCAGGGTGCTGCAAGCGGTTCCCTACTTAGTGGAAGGGAGTGTTGGAGATTTTTTTGTCTCCCCTTTTCATCCTATATCTCGGTAGGAAAACTGAAAACCAGTTTTTACAGTGCACCCTACAGCTGCTTCCCCCTTTTCTGTTTCTCCATATAAGGAAATGGGTCTGACAAAATGAGAATAGTTTTGAAAACCCTTCACTGACCTCTTTCCTTCACACCTGAGGGTTCTGCAGTGGATGCAGAATCATTTTAAGGTCTTCTGAGCTTGCAACATTGTTATTGCTCAATGCAACGTTCTTGCAAAAGACAAACATTTTTCCAGCTCACAGTGATTTCATGTCAAGTTAAAGTAAGCTGCAGTTGCAAAAAGAGATCAGTCTCTGTCCTTCCCACTTTAGTAGCAGCCAATCTCCATTTACCATTCCCCATTCTCCCTTCTCAATAGCCTGCATTAGGGGAGAACTTCTGGGGAGCTACTTAGCTTGCACATCTGCCTATGAGTTGCAGTTCCAGCATCGTTTCTCTCAGCGCTCATGAAACACAAAGCTACAGGTTTTGGGGTGGATAGAAATATTTAGCTGTCAGTAAGTCACTTCCTGACTGGCAGAACTGCATCTGATCCAAAGTCGATACTGCGAGGAGGCAGTGGAGGCAAAGTCTTTCAGACAAGATGTGAAATTCAGCCTAACCTAGGTGTCATTAAAAACTCCAGGGTTGGTGAAATTCTGGCTTGACTCCTTATGTTCTTCCTCCCTTACTTGCTTTTTGCAGGAGAGTCACTTTGTGCTGTTAATGGTTTCTGGGTTCCACTCCAGAGTTTGCTGCATTTCAGTGATAGACCCCCCCCCCTTTGTACAGTGGCCACTGTTAATTACTTGCAAAGACAACAGTGTAAAAATGTTATCTTCTGCTCAGTATTAATGGCACTCCTCATAGCATGCTAACACTGTTGACTTGGAAAGGCAAATTAGAAAGGTTTAAACAGTGACCAATGAAATGTATAGCTAACATTCATGTGTTCAAAGGATGAGAGGTGCATCTGTTCTCTCTCCCTGTTCTTTCTACCATTTGGGTAGGGCGTGTATTAAATTTTAAACCAACAATAAACAGAAGGCAAATTATGGGGGAAGTCTAGGCATGCAAGTCTTGTAGATTGTTCGGCCCTCATGACCCTTCTGTGCATTCATCTGAACTGGGCCCATTTTCCCATCATTCTCATTTTTCTGCAGCTATCTCTTCTGGGGATCACTACAGTGCATATGAAATCAGTTTGCATATCCACACAGTAATCTATAGAAGTTTAAATAAATTCTAATTAGAACCTACATTCCTTCCTAGGCTGAAGATTCCCCCCACCCACCCCCTTTTCTTTTTCTTGTTTTGTTACATTGTTCAGTTCCATCTTGATTTCTGCGGTCTGTGGGTTGGCAGAAATTAGATGCCCCGAACTGAGAGAGAAAGAGAGAGAATGTGTGTGAATGAGGGAGAGCGAGACTTTTAGTAGGACTGGAAACTGAACACTTGGCTCATGGACTCAGCTGTGATACGAGTCTGCTTCCCTTTATTGATTGCATTAATGCAAGGGATTTGGAATGAGTCAGGTCAGGTAATGGGCTATAATTTGGTCCAGGTTTTGCAAATCCATTGTTGAGGATCAAAAAAAAAAAAAAAAAGCTTCTGAGAAGTGGAAGAGAACAGAGCTGAATCTCAGCATGTTCAAGGAGGCCTTGTTTCTCAGAGAAGTGCCTTATGCTGTCTGTATGCCCAGCAAATTGCAATTTAATCCTGTGTGGTGGCTTTCTTGGGGAAATAAGAAATCATGTGACTTCCCCTCCCCCACCCATCCTCAGCCAATCAGCACCCAGGACTCTTGAAGTTTCAAAGTCCTTTTGGTTTTGCTATGAGCATGCTGCACCTGGTGCTGATCCCAAGATATTAGGGAATTATTCCTTTCCTTCCTAGTGGAGC
The DNA here is from genome assembly GCA_007922195.1 of Podocnemis expansa. Classification (NCBI taxonomy): domain Eukaryota; kingdom Metazoa; phylum Chordata; order Testudines; family Podocnemididae; genus Podocnemis; species Podocnemis expansa. Next base: position 25,085,575 of record ML681991.1, read on the forward strand.
ATTCCATCGTACAGCTCTACTGCTGCTGACCTCACTATTAAGAAAAACTAAAACACATGCAATGTCACTTGCTTCCTCCTTTGATTACCTTTCCTTTATTCAATCTCCAGCTGGTACCTCTTCAGATGCATAAAGAGACTTGGGTGGAATCGGAGGGGCTGGGCTGGAACATGTTCTGACTGACATGGTGCCGAAGAAAAGACTTGGGTGAGTGGCATTAGGCCCATGGCAATTCTGTAAGAGGATAAAATGGAGATTCTGAACTGATCTAGACCATGTTTACAGTACAGGGGCTGCAGGAGCACAGCTGTAGTGTCACTGTAGCATGACAGTGTAGACCACTGGTTCTGTCGAGACGCATTACTGTGTCACCACACAGCAGTAAGCTTGTCACGGAGAGCCAGGGAGATGGCTGGATTTGGCCTACTGGAGGTGGGCTGGTGTGTCCTGTACGACCACGGTATGCCACCAACTGTGTCACAGCCCGCAAAAGGTCGAGAACAACTGGTGTAGATGCTTCCTAAAGCAAACAGAAGCATTTTCCCCCCCATTTCTGTAGGTAAACCAACTCCCTGAGTGGCAATAGTTAAGTCAACAAAAGACATAAGTTCATCAGTTCAACTACAGCTACACTGGGAATTAGGTTGACATAGCACCATAAGTATGAATTTTTCATACCCATAAGCACCAGAGCTGTGTCAAACTGTCTTTCAAACACGGACCAGGCCCTAGTAATAGTGAAAGGGTGATGAACATTGGGTCTGTGTGCCACCACTTCCACCTATCCCTGCACCTAACCTGAAATCTTCACTGCAGCTTTGTTTACTTCTGCGTGGGTAGGTTGGGGACATTTCATAAGGGATCATTCCAAGGCCACATCTGCTGCTGCATGTGTTTCACACAACTCATTAAAGTTCCTGAAAGGCCAAAAAAATGAGTAATTTTTTAAATGAGTGAGTCTATAATAGCCCTTTAATAACCTATAATAGCAGACTTGTGTGCCGCTAAACATGCCTCTAACTTATGGACTGCAAAGGAGGCCCCTGAAGCCTGCAAACTCTGCAGGCTGGACACAGTATGTAGTGGCTGCCTGAGCTGGGAGTGGATGTGAAGTGTGGGGTGAAGGAGTTACCCCAGCAAGGAAACGTGAAGGCAAAAGGAAAGGAGCAACTTGGAGTGAATGGACTTCAAGGCTCCTTTAACTCGCAAAGCCTTCAGGAAACGTGGGTGCGGAAAATGCTTTCCCTCCAAGGAGAACTGGGATTAGTATTTTATCAAAGGGGTCTGTCAGCTACAAAAGTTTGCGTTCATTGCAGTTTTTACTGCTTAATGCTAGCCTCAGGAGCACAAGGGAGAGGCCAGAAGAGGGAGATTATGGCAGGAAGTAAAATATACCAGAGAAAAGTCTGGGGTGTTTTTTGTTTTTTGAAACCTGTAGCTTACATTTTGCAAATGATTCAAGGTATTTGGAGTTCAAGCCCACCCCGCAATATGCTACCATTCACCCCTTTCCTTCTCTTGACCCTTTCAAAAAGCAGTGGGAGAGTATGGGTGGAATCCATGAATGGACTGGGGCCTTGCAACTCGGAGTGTCATGTTGCCTTGCAAATCACAGGAACGCTCTGTGATCTACCAAGCTGAGATAGATGAACAGGGAGAGACAGTTGCCTTAGTTTGCAATTCACAATGGCAAGATGGCAAGGGCAGCTCCCTACTTAAGCTGGCTAATATAGACTAGGAGATGTTGATGTTGTAAACTCTGTCCATTTCTAAAAGATGATTGCCTGGCTCTGCTGGTGGTTCACAAATGGAAGTGTGGCTTAGGCTCCTTGTGGGACTGAGTTAGGCACTTGCATTGCTGCAAACAAAATGGTTGGAGGAGGATTTGGTGATAGTAGTGCCTGCCTCGTAATTTTTAGCCAGGGGTTATTGCACTAAGTTGGTAAATGGGAGACCCAAGTTCAATTCTCCCCACTGCTAGAAGAGAAGAAATAATTTGAATAGGGGTCTGCTACTCCCCAGGAAAGGGCTCTCCTCACTGAGCTATAAGATAGTCTGTTCTGTGGGTTGGTGGTCCCCCAGCTTTTCTGGTTGAAAAGATTCCACTTTGGATAAATAAATAAGGAGTAATAGGACCAGAGAAAGCTTGTATAGCTCAGTGGTTAGGGCACCTTGCCCTCCCAGAAGCAGCCAATGATAGGTCAATTCCCACTGCTACAATAACTCTTTATTTATCCACAGAGGAATAACTTCAACACAAGAGTCTGAGCGAGCCCCAGCACAGCCTCTCCCATAGCTTCACAGTTAGCTCACTCTTGTGAGAGGTGGGCAATCCCAGATCCATTTCTTTCTCCTGCTCAGCTGGGGAAAGGGGAATTGAACCTGGATCATCCAAAGCCATATGAATGCTTTCTATACTGGGCTAAAAGTTGTAAGGTAGATGGTAGGACTAGCACCACTTCCTCCAGGTTTGAGTGGGGCCTATCCAGTGTGGCACCTACTGAATCTGGAAAATTGTCAAACACCAGTCTCCTGGTTCATGAATTGCTCTGAGGCTTGGCCTTCTGGACCACCAGAGCAAGGCAGTAGTATGCGTGCCCACAGACAAAAACTTAGGCCATGTAGGGAAATTTTACTTTGAACACCTTAGGCACCAAGAAAATTTTGGTGCCTACAGAGTTCAATGGGAATTTTGGGGATCACAGTGGGGTAACTGGACGTCTAAAAGGGACATTCAGCTGCCTAAATCTGGATGTAGGTACCTAAGCAGCTCCATGGATTCCACCCTATCTATTTGTCATGGCTTGCACCAATCCACTGCACCACAGGGAGTGTGAAATGGGATGCCACTTTTACATGACACTTTCATTCCAGTTGATTTTGTGCCTCCAACATTTTGCAAGTAAGGTTTCCTCTCAGGTAAACATGGAACCACTTCACTGGGTTTTTCTGGTTTTGTATGCAGGGTAGTTGTTGCCGTGTCTGTTCCAGGGTATTAGAGAGACAAGGTGTATGAAGCAATATCATTTACTGGACCAATTTCTGGGCTTTATGAAACATTTACCAGCTCTGTAGCGTCTCTGCAAAGAATGATCTCAAATGGTAGTTCAGTCTATGAAAATTTCACAGACATTTGCTGTATCATTGCATATTTTTTCATTCAGCCATAGTCTCATCACACAGAGGTAAAAATATTGTGTTTTGAAGGTATACTTGGAGCTAATCCCAGGCCTCAAGCTCTGATGTTATTGTGACTATCTTGCACAGTTCTTCATGGGACTGCTGATGCTGTGCCAGCCAATTGGTGTGGCTCAGTGTTGTGACATTATGATCTAATCCGTCCAGATGTAGTTCAATGGGGATCCAAACTGCATATCTCCAAAATTCCTCTGAGATTAGTGGAATATAAAGGACATTCCTGTGCTTTCAATGGGGATTCTCTTAAGTCAAGTCTATTAGCAAATATATTTGCAATTACTCATGGTTTCATAGGAAACTGTTAATTGAGAGGCTCACTGTCACCTGTGGTTTCCAGCACTTCATCTGACCTCATCTTGTGGACATCTCAAGTGCCCAACAGGAAGTGCAGAGGAAAATGGAAGTAGGCTAGAGAGAGATGGAATTTAAATGTTCTCTGAAGCAGACAATGAACAGTGTTTATCTCCAAAGGGATAGCCGTGTTAGTCTAGTCCAGCAAAAAAACCAAGGAGTCGTGTGGCACTTAAAGACTAACAGATTTATTTTTCGCATGAGCTTTTGTGGGATAAAATCCCACTTTGTCAGATGCTTCGAAGTGGGATTTTCTCCCACGAAAGCTCATGCGAAAAATAAACCTGTTAGTCTTTAAGTGCCATAGGACTCTCTGGTTTTTTTAATGAACAGTGTTGTCAACTCCTAATTTTTATCTCAAATATTGCAGTAGTTGGTGTTTTTCTTAAAACCCTCATTGCTGGAATCAAGAGATTACACGAGAATCTCAGGATTTATTTATTTATTAAAAGTTTCTAGTCCTCTTGGTTGCAGAGAGAACTTGAAAGCATGACCCAAGTCCTCCTGAAGGCTCAGGAACCAAAAGACAAAGCAGAAGAACCCAACATTTGTTGTTATACAAAAGAAAACCCTCATGCTCTTTTCCGACCTGATTAGTGATTTTCTGTTTCTTGGGGTTGGCAATGCTGCTGTTTTATGCAGTATTTTTACTAAAATCTGAGCAAGCTCCCTGCTTCCTCACATGTACTACAGCAGGCTTGACCAACACATTTGATTTCCTCTTCCCAAAGTCACCTGTGACAGAAATGGAAATGGGGGCAGATCAGATATTGCTCAGCAAACCTTGAGGGTTTTTTTTTTTTAAATCAACTTAATGAACTTCTTGGTTCTGTACTAATTTCCATTTCTGTGGTGTGTGAATGACTTTCATTCAAAGAAAAAGAAAATCCTTGTGAAACTCTCTTGGCACAAAGCCGCCTGTTTGTTAGATGTAATCACATTATGTTCTGATCTCTGTAGAACAATCCAGGCTGAGCTCCTCTTCTAGATTTATTAAACTGTCTTCATTAAAGTTTGGTTACACATATGGGTGTCTTGTTCCAAAGGAAGGCCAGGAAGAGGAAAGGAACAGGTGTCTTGTTCAAAAGGAAACTGAGGAAGAGAAAAGGAAATGACAAGGGGAACTGAAAAGAGCAGCTCTCAGACACAAAGGCATTCTTTCATACACCGAGGAAGGCCTATGAGTTTGTCTTCATTTCTCTTAGACAGTACATGTACTGATATGAGTAACATAGGCACCAATGAAAGAGCACATTAAATGGTAAGCACATTGTACAGCCCATCACCATTGCTACCCAGAAATGTGGCTGTGCTGGGGCTAACCTCACTGGCAGAGGAGTCTACCCAGGCCATTTTAGGATGGCGTGCTTTCCCATGGTGACTAGCAAAGGGCTCCCTCTTCACACACTCACACAACCCCAACCTCCAGTACTTAGGCTGTCCTCCTCCCCAGTCTCCTGTCCCTGCTCTCCATGTAAAATGGCTGCCCAGAAAGCCTATGGGTTAGAGGTGGCTCATTTCTCTCATCTTGTGGAGCATGTGGCTCAGACATGGTATAGCCACACACCCTGAATAACTGCCTGTGAGACAGGAATAGGATGGCTCAATAACCATTTACAAGTATTGCTGCTGCCAACCAGCTACTCCCCACCGAGTCACTTAATCCTGGGAACAGCTCCTGAGACTGCTATAGACAAAAATGCAGCCATTGTTTTGTCTGCATTAGGGGCTGAAGACAAAAAGTTATAGAGAAAATCCCTGCCTGCGTTTATCTCAGACAAGAGCTGCTGAAAGCAGGGAAATAAACAAGGAGTCTGGTGGTACCTTTAAAGACTAACAAATTTATTTATCGCATGCGTCTTCATGGGAGAAAATCCCCCTTTGTCAGGTTCTTGAAGATGGGGAGGGACCACGCCATCCTGAACTCCTGGAAATATTTGCAGCCCAGAGAAGGAAAGGGTATTTTATGTTAAAAACACCTGCTTAGCTGGTGAGCCCTGAGCCCAGTGGGCATGCAGAAGCAGCTTTCTCCAGCAAGGATAGAGGAAGGGAGGCAGTGTTCTGTCGTTCTTGGTTGCTCTGATGTGCTGCTGGCACACAAGAGCAGCCAGCAGTTATTTCTGGCCAGAAAAACGGTAAGTACAGTGAGAAGTGAAGGTGGCATGGTGGACAGGAGTACACTTATGGAGCTGGCCCAGAAAACCCCTAGAAATGAGGTTGTGTAGAGCTAGTTGAGGTCTAGGTAGAATAACAGGCAGAGGCGTGCAGTGATGAGGATGCCCATGACAGAAGCAGTTCCTAGGGCTCTGAATTGAGATGGATGAATACCCAACTGCTCCTATAGGGCTGATTTTTGTATTCAAGGGCCTTTGAACAAGGGAAGCATTTCAGCTTTGTGATATGAATCTGTATCTCCCACCCCTTCAAAGCTACTTGCAAGAATGACACCTGGGGAATTTGGGAAGCACAGTGGCCAGGTGAGATCAATTTTTGGTGTCCTCAAGGTACACAAGTTGGAACTAAAATCTTTATCAAGGAAGGGAAACAATGCGGAGTAAGACTGGGAACTCACACTTCTCCTCTCCCTTGCCAAGAATCAGGGGAGTTCTCCTGAGATCTTTTCCTATGAGTCCCGTAGCCCTTTCTTTCTTAAGGAGAGAAGTCAATAGTAAGAACTATGGCATTTGGAGATTTTGCTTGGACACAGGATTCATCTTTAATCTTCCTGATCACTTGCAACAGGGTGGTTTTGCTTTTTGCAGAATGTTCCCTCCCAGGCTTTGGTTTGGATTTGGGTCCTATTTGCCAGAAACCACCAAAGTTTGATGGAAGGAGGGGGGGAGGGAGGGAGGGTGGATGAAAGGTTCTCCTTATAGCAATAAGATGTGGTCCCACCTGTAACCCTGGGGTGTGGCTGCCAGAAACTCCCACTAGCCTTGATGTTGGCAGAACAGGCTGATGAAGAGAAAACTGGCAGTATGAGCACCCCTCTGCCAGTTCTAGAGAGTAAGGATGTGTGCAATATAGAGCATGAAGCCATCCGGGAGAGACCACAGCAGGGCAGCAACATGAGCAAACGGCTTCATTAGACATAGTCAGAGGATGTTTTGGGGATGAGGTTGTAATAAAGCAATGTGTCTGCCATTAATCTCAGTGATGCCCTAAATTCTGGACAGCAGCATGCTAAGGGAGATGGGGGTGGAGGGGGTTAGGGGCGGGGGCAGTGAGAGGTGAGTTTTTTTTCTTTTCCCAGGCAGAAATGATCTCATGCTTTGTCTAATCTAAATTCTGTCAAGCAAGCAGGAAAAAAAAAGTGAGAGAAGGCTACGCAGTTAATAGAAATCTGCCAGCCACATGTTCTCTGAGCTCAGACACAAGGAACAGGAGATCTGAGTGGTCGCTTTTCTGTGCCGCAGGACAGAATGGAAATGTGTTCTGGGCTCTTTGAACTTCCTTTAGCTTCAGCCAGGGAAAATTTCACCTCGTATCAAGCCATGTGGTGACTCCTCCAGCTGGACAGACACTTCTGTGCATAGAGCCTAAGACAGGAGTCATAGAAGGCACCTTGAGACCAAATGATTTAGCTACAGCTGTTGGTGCTGATCTTTAGTGGATGCCGATGAATTTGGGTGAGCATCATTCTGACAAACTGAGTGTTCTTTACCTGGGTTTTCCATTCCACCAGCGATGATTAAAATAGAGAGTATGCGAAATGTGTCAGTGGCTCTTCTCTTTTGTGCATCTTGTTTGCTTTTGCCAACTGCCCTCATGGATGCCAGAGACATGGTCCTTCAGTTTTAGGGGAATAAATAACATTTTTTTCTGTTCCTCCCCTTCTCTCCTTATCCAATGGATTTCAATGGAGTGCAAATGCTGGCCTTGCCTTCCTTGTATTTCTCCCCAGGACATTCAAGTGTGGTGAGACTCAGTTATATGAAGATATGGGTCACAGCCAAGCTGGACAGTCAGTTTCACTTTGGCTTCTCACAGTTTCACTCCCCGCTTTTGCCCACTAGCACAATATAGCAACTTTTGGCTTCCCCACACCACACAGGAACTTGTCATAATGACATCTTCTGTGGATACTGATGCTGACACATCCTCTCCAATGAAGATGTCACCCTCAAGCGCCCTCTTCTCTTGTCTTTTTCTGCAAGTGGCTTTGTTTCTCTTCCACATTGCTTTGTACGTACAGAGCACTCTTCCAAAACTAGCCAGTGCCACCACCTGCTACTTTCTCCTCATCCCATTTTCCTGTGATACCTATGAGAAATTGCCAACTGGTAAAGGCTGCCAAGAGGGTCAATGCAGACTACCGATCTTGATCTGTCTGTGTAAGTTAGGTTATTATAGGGCCCCAAAGGTAATTCTAACAAATGGAGAGTCCTGGCAGATGAACAGATTATGAGTCTGGAATTTGCAGTCTGTAGGAGCCAGGCGATTCTACATATTTTTCTCAGGGCTAGGACAGTAGTGAAGAGATAGAGGACACTCTCACAATGATTTTTTCCCTTTAGCTGAAACAGCGACCCCGCAGGTATTTCAGAGGAGATTGAAATGGCGTATCAAGCCCATGGAGATTTGTTGTCACATTCAAAGGACGAGAGAGAAAGAAAAGGAAGGATTTTGATAGACGTCTCTCAATTAAGATTCTGAGGTATGTTTCCCTGCCACAGAAACCACACTGGAAAATTCACAATGAATTCCTCACCGTCAGGGCAGGAGCCAGGGCTCTGAAGAAAGATGTTAAGTGTTGCAAACTGAGATAGGGCCTCTCCATGCTTATTAACAGAACAAACAAACAGTGTTGGCTGTAACAAACTCGGCTTTGGCAGGGAGAAGACAAGGTGAAAAACAGGGTGCTGCTATTGCCATTTGTATCTGAGTTGGAACAGGGACAGGAACTGCAGACCCCACCCTCTACTCTGAGACAGTGCCCCTGATTTGTAGCCAAACCCTTCCGCGCATTCAACTCATCAGAATTCATCCCACGGGGTGCGGTCCAAGGGGAGCTGTTTGAGGGCTCCTCATGGGGACACTGTGCATATTTCACACGTGTTCCAGCGTAAATCAGTCGCTGCTTTATTGCAGGACAGGAGGCTTGAGGGAGTCAGCACGATTCTAGGAGACCCCTTAACCTTGCTAGCCTCATATGGACCCTGAGATTGTCCTGTTAGCTGGTACTCGGCTCATCGCACCCAGAAGAGAACTGGCTCTGCATGTAGGTAACCATCACAGGGACAGCAAAGAAAGCAAGGAGCCTGGTGGCACTTAAAGACTAACAGATTTATTTATCGCATGAGCTTTCATGGGAGAAAATCCCACCATCAGACTCTTTGAAGAACATCACAGGGACAGTAAGCAAACCCTGAGACAAGATTAAAAACAATCTGAAATCAGCTTCTAGGAAGAGCTTCCCTGGTCTGCTATGAAGCGCGTGGACCAGCATGGCTCAGCTTTAGCTCTGAGCCAGATTGTTCATCATAGCATTGTGACACCTCATCCCTTTCCCAGGCAAATAGCTGTAAAAATAAACTTTTTATTAGTCATGGTGGCTTGTAAAAGGTGCAGGTCCAGGATGGCAGCATTTCTTTTGTTCTGAAGTCCCTTACGTGACAACTGGAAGACTTCTGTAAATCTTTGATTTTTGCAATTTATCAGCAGCTGCAGGGATGGAACTCAGATCCCCCTTTTCCAAAAGCGCAAAATTCTTTTTGAGCCACTGAAGAGTCTTTGCTAACTAATTGCAGTATAGAGCTATGACACATGACTGAGAAATTCTGTCTTTCCACTAAAGAGCAGTGGCACACAAACACACTAAGCAGCTCCTTACAAGTTTCAGCATTTCCTGAAGTCTGATGGAGCTTTCACATGCCTTGTGGGTGACTACAGGCTCAGTTCCCAAATTGACAGACTCAAAAAAATGAGACACAGAGAAATGCAAGTTTCTGCAGAACTTCCCTTGACACTGCCTGGATCTTCAGTGCTCCTCTTTATTAAGAACACTGCTAGTATTTTCACAATCTTTTTGACAGGATATTTTTATTAAAAAGCCAATCGTCCAACATACACATAGAGATACAGACACACTTGCCTGCCATTCTTATATTAAAACACAAAAGCCAATTCAGGGGAGGCCCGGTGTGTCAGGCCAGTAATGAAAGCCGTCTGGGAGCTGATCATTCCTTTATCTCCTCAGCTCCATGTTCTTGGGACCACATTTTTTAATTTGTGTTGGATAAACAATATGGGATTGTGTACGCAAAGAAGCTCTAATTATCCCCCCGGGTTGTGTTTCCTAAAAGGAAATGAACTGGGCATGGCATTCCCATTTGAGAAATGCACCAGCGCAATAGCTTCCAGATTTTCCTTCATGCCACTAAAATCCAGAAGATCACATTGTAAGACCCTAGTCTGGCTGGAGCAGAAGGATGGAAGGAACGCACACACTGAACTGTGTAGTACATACAGGATGTTACACACATGCTGATGATTGGCCCACTTCAAAAGGTCCTTTATGTTTGAATTAACACCCAAAAGCTGGGATGTTTCTCCAGACAATCTGAATGGCAATGGTTCAGAAACTAGGCTGAAAATCATGTAAGTATGGGCTTGAATTGGGAGATGCCTGGTTCTGTAGCTAATGCTCTGGTACATACTAGAAATGTCACTAGAACTTCTTATTGTTAGAGCCCTGCACGGATACAAATAAGTCGATCCATATCCAACCTGCATCTGCAAGAAATGGTCCGCAGATATCCATGTTGTATCCGGGGATGCAGATATAATGCAGATATCCGTGGATATCCTCATATTTGCAGGGCTGTAGCTCTGTGCAGATAAAAATGTGTGGATCCATATCCAATCTGCATCCACAAGAAATGGTCTGTGGATATCTGTGTTGTATCCACGGATGCAGTTATAAGACGGATATCTGCGGATATCCACGGATTTGCAGGGCTCCACTTATTGTAACCTGGCTTGATCCAGGGGACACTCAAAGGAAGAGCATCCAAATGTTTTCATGGTTCAAAAATGCTGTCTTAGTCCTGGGCTCCCCTTCCACCTGTGCCCATGTTTCTAACCCATAGTCTGAAGTTCTGCTGCCACACTGTCTAATCTGAATATTTATCCAGGTTTTATAAAGTCATCCATCACAATCGGTTCTTAGGATCTTAAAATCCCCACAGAGCTCTACCAGTGCTCTTCCTTCCCATAGAGCTCCCCATCATTCTAGTCTTGTGCTCTCCTAATTGATATGTGGAAAGATGCAAACAATTACATTATGGAGTGGTAGCTATGTTAGACTGCATATAGCAAAAACAACGAAAGTCCTGTGGCACCTTAAAGAATAACAAATTTCTTCAGGGATAAGCTTTCATAGGCTGCATCTGATGAAGTGGTTTGCAGCCCACAAAAGCTGATTCCAGAAGAAATATTTCAGTCTTTAAGGTGCCACAGAACTTTTGTTGTTTTTACAAAAGATTTATAAAACTTGGAAAAAGTTTTGTGTGTTTGTTCTCCCTTCACACCCTCTGAGAAAGCCCCTGTTTTTCAAGCTGTTTGCTCCCTAGTATTGGTTTGGCATGTTAAACACTAAAACATGGTAAATTGATGCAGTCTTAAAAAGCAACCTCTCACCCAGGGAAGTCTTCACTAGGATTTTTAATCCTCCCCACCAGAGTAGTTATGCAACACTCCTCCCTGCCACCCAAAGCAGCAGAAAGAACTACCCTAACCTGGCACAGGCAGGTCTTAACAAAATGAACAAGGAGTCCTGTGGCACTTAAAAACTAACAAATAAGTGCCACAGAACTCTTTTTTTTTTTCTGGACTAGACTAACACAGCTGTGCCTTTTGGAACTTAACAAATCATCTGTCCAGAGGTGTTTAGTTGGGGCTGGGACACAAAATAGGTGACAGGTGCCCCATTCAGAGCCATTCTCGGAGGGGTCATTCTTTGCTGTGTGGATGACTTACGCTGATTGAGTATCCACATAAAATATTAACCTGCCCATGTAGGTACTACACAGCCTAACACATCCTTGTTTACGCAGGATATAGATCCCACCAACACAGCTGTAGTTCAGTCTCCCAGAGCATGTATGTAGGTGATTACTTTTCCCGCTCGGTGGTGGCACTTGCTGGAAAGGATGTTTGAGCATGACAGAAAGCTGAGCCATGAATCTGATGTATTTATCCCTGTTGCACAATGCTCCATCCTCTTTATTTATACTGCTGACAATTGCTTTGGGCTATTTTTAGTCTTTATTGCTGATTGTATCTGAAATGATATGGGTAGTTAACTTGGGAATAGTGGAGTTAATGCACCAGGCTTTCACCTCGCCCCAGCCCTGACATCAAATCCTATTCATGACAAGCGACAACGAGCTGGGTGACTTCTTTAGTCCACAGATCTCACAGGATCATCACACGATGAGGCAGCCTCAGCAGCCTATTGCTACCCAGGGCTGACTAGCAGGCTGTGCTAGAGGTGGCCAGCCGAGTGTATTGACTGAGCTGTGTGTTGTGAGGCCAGGTCTGAGGTGCTTTGTATGTGCTTATGAATGTGTAACTAAAATCATCCCCCCCGGACCCCTTCACAGAGACACAGAAGAAAATGATCATGGGCTCCCGACTGCCCCAGTGCCTTCCTCAGCACTTATTGGGGGGGGGGGGGAGCATGGTCCACTTTATTCAAACAGACGAAGTAGGACTGAGGGTCCTGGGCTGGGAAGAAGCCGGAGTCTGGCTGCAGAACTGGCCCCGGGCAGCCAGTGGCAGTGCAGGGGACGAGTGAGCGGAGATGAAGTTGGTTGGGAGGCTGCATATGAGGTAGGGACTCAGCTGCGTTACAGGAACCTACGTGGCCTTGGCAGTTTTCTGGGAAGATGCTGGCATGGAGGCAAATCGTAGGGACTAAAAGAGCATGAGTCTAGTCAAGGAGGCAAATGGTGTGCAAGGGGGGTGAGTGAGGGCCAGAGAGCCATGTGGAGTTGATGATCTGTGGGGCTTATGTGTGTAACGAGTGTGTGCATGTGTGTGTTGGGGGGAGATTGTCTGCTCCCTGCCCCACACAGCGTAGATCCTGCCGCTTCAGCTGCCTTGTGATGTCACTTTCATTTTTCCTCTCCACACTGCCCCTTAGCAAACTGCGCATTAGAAGCCACATGGTCCTACAAGTGTAACATAAACCATCCATTCTCCCCACTTATTCACTGGGAACCAGCTTTACTGAAGGATTTAAATTCAATTTGTTTTATTGAAGTTTCTTTTTTTTTTCTCCCACTGATGCATCAAACTATCATTTTACTCACATCAGCTCGCCTCAGCCTCTCACTCCTTCCCTCCCTGCCATCCCCCTGTTCCCTCCCTAGGCAAATCCCACTGTCTGGATGATCCTGCTAATTCCGTCTGCCCTTTCAAGCCCACCGATGCTTCCTGCTGTATTAGCTCCAGAAATGCCATGAATTTTCCTTTGTGTTCCTGATTTGAAAGAAAAAAAAAAAACAGCACGTGGAGGTGGCATAGCTGACAATAATCTCTGTGGTTTCCCTCCAGCCTCCAAGTTTAGTTCTGTGCAATTCAGCATAGGAAAGCTAATAACACCATGTCAGGGACACCTGATGTGTGTTTCCAGCGTCTAACAGCTGGGCTTGCAAATGTGTCCTTCACTCCCACCCTTTGCTTATTTGTGTCTGAAGATGCATGGCCTTTCATGCCATTCTAATGTAAGTGATTTATGGAGACAGGTTTCTTTTACTTCTCTCATCTCCATCCCCTTTAAAATATTACTGCATGGACTGTGTCTTTTCAATTTCATCTCTGGAAGTATCCCCAGCATTTGGGCCAGCTGTTACCCCTCTGACGTAAGGATGACTCTCACTGTGCAATGGAGAACAATCCTGCACTGGCAGGGATATGAAACAGACTACATTTGGGGGTGGGGATACACAGACAAACCAGATGAGTGTTGGGATCTGTTTGATTTATTCATTTAATTATAGCTTGTGATTAGCACAACCGTCACAACATAAAATGATTCAGGACCACCCAGTCACACAACATGAGCAAAGTCACTGTCACCTTTCCTCTCCTCCTCCCAACCCGTTTGTCTTAAATTAGGCCCTGATCCTACCAAGACATACACAAGTGCTTAACTTTAAGCACTGTGAAGAGTTACAGAGCATATGTCTTTGCTGGTTAGGGGCCTTTGATTGGAAGTGATTTGGAGCAGAGACTGACCCCCTGTCTTGTATTCTCTCCCAGTTTGTAGCTCCCAGTACAATGGGGACCTAATTCTTGGGCCTCTCTAGTGGCTGTTCTAATATGACCCCTCCACCTCTCTTGCTGAGCAGGTGCGTCATGCTAATTAGAAATGGAAAAGACCCCTTCGATTTAACGTATCTTTTTGCAAACACTGGATGTGCAGCCTCAAGAGAGCCCATGTCAGAGACTGAAGGACAGGCTCTGGTGACTGATGTTGCTGCTTCCTTTGTGCTGGGAACTTTGGCTCTTAAAAGGTGATTTAGGAATTGCCAAAGGGGATAGATAACCTGCAGGCTCATCTAGTTCCATATCCAATTTCCTGCAATGGCCAACTTGTGACAATTTGAAACAGAACTTATTTTCCCACCAACGTACTAAGGGTATTGTGCGATGTCTTGTGGCACTTAAAGGCTAACGGATGTATTTATTGATTTATTTATTTATTTATCACACAGGACTCCTTGCTTTTTTTGCTGGACTAGACTAACATGGCTGCCCCTTTGGCACTTTGTGAGATGCCTTTATGTGTACAGGGGGCACTTTGTGAGAAGCCACATATGTAGGAGTGCCCATGTGTTTATGTGTACATCAGGAGATGGGTGCTGCATGGGAGTGTCCATACTGGATATGCATTTATATATTCTGGGAAGTGAGACTCAAGTTAGTGCAGGGGTGTTCATGTGTATTTGTGTGTGTGTGTGCTGTGCATTTACATAAATGCAGTATGATAAAATTGCAGTATGAGTGTATATGGGTGAGTGTGTGGGTAGCTTTGGGGGAAATGTGGCTATGTAACTTATCAGTTAAATAAGGGACTGTACCAGCTGACTAGAGGATAGTTAATGTCTAAGTCAATATATGTATGTTTAGATGGGGTTGGGTACCGAGTGCTTGTGAATGAGACAAAAGGGAGTGAAACCGCCTTAAATCACAAACCCTGCCTCTCTCCCTTATGATACATTAGAAAGAAATGACTTATCCTTCTTTGCTCTTCCTCTATCACACCAGTGCCCTGGGCAATGGGATAATGCGTTTATTTCCTAAAGGAAGGAAGAAATAAGCTCCCTGAATGCTGCATTCCTCCATGATTTATTGCACTGCTCCAAGAACCCGCCATTTGCATTGGAGAGTCACTAAGTTTTAACAGCAGAAACAATTAAGTTTTCATTATGAAAGCCAATTAGGAGACTGCCTATCGACTTTATTAAATACCAGTGAAGTCCTTGGGTGAGCAAGTATAGAAGGGGCTTTCTCTGTTAAAATCAAGAAGCACAAAAAAAGTAATGAAATAAAATAGCTAGGCTTTCGGGGGACCCTGGCAGTAGGGTGCTGGCAGAGAGCTCACTGGGGGAACCCTTCCAGAATCACCCCTTTCTGCACAGGATGTCGCCCTCCAGAGCTAATGGAAGTGAGGAATGATTGCAGGCTAAACAATGTCAAATGGTACTTGTGTGAGACAGAGCTGTGCATGCTGCTGACGCGGAGGAGATTCAAGACATCTCCCAGAGCCTTTATTGCAGCCTTAGCCATGGGGTTCAAAGCCTCTTAAGGTTAAGTGCCATTTACCACAAGGGCAAGGGGGGAGGACAGGTCCGAGAAGGGATAAAAGCAATGGGTGAGGATGAGATTAGGACACAGAGACAGTAGCTAGAATGCTTGGGTGAGGAGCTTGTGCCTAGCTGGCCTGACTGGTTTAAGGCCACACAGTTGTTTACTGGCATTTCTCTGTGGTTCATTGTCATACTAGCGTAGCATCCAAACTGACAGGCTTTCCAAAAGGGCCTATTGGCGCTAACATTAACGCCATAGGAGGCCCTGCTCTCTCACCAGTCATACATACTTGCTCACTTCTTTAAAAAACTATTCAGTTTGGTCTAGCCCCTGTCACTGTAGTATTTGGACACCTCGCAATCCATAATCATAACACTGTTGTGAGGAAGGACAATGCTGTTATCTTTCTAAGGCACAGAGAAGGTAAGTAACTTGGCTAAGGGCACACAAGAACTCTGTGTCAGAGCAAGGAATTGAACCTAGATCTTAAGTAAGAGTCCTAACTACTGGACTATCCTTCCTCTCATGCAATGTTCTCTCTAGAGGGCTGAGTGTTTCACCCCTTTGCATGGACACAAGCTGGAGAATTTTCAGAAACAGATTAAATCACAGACTTGGTGTGTCACAGAAAGAAAACAGTTACTAAAATAACAGCAACAAAAATCACCTGCTATAAATCCTTTGGGGGCCCCCCTTTTTTTCTCCTCCTAATCTCCACTTTCCCTTCTATCTCTCAGCACAGCCTTTCATTAGTTATATTTTGCATGTGTAGCCCCCTCAGGCTAATGTTTCATCCTTTATAAAGGTTTCTGAGGTTTTTTCATTCTTCCAACATTTCTCTTTTTCATATTGGGCCTTCTCCCCTGATTTATATTTTACCTTCACTGTTTTTTAATCTTCCTCCTTCCCCCTCTGTTTCTGGTCCCAGCTCCTCTCTATTACTCTTTCATCTCCGACTCTCTCAGTGTCATAGCTGTTAGGGGAGCGCCCTACAAAAGAAACGTCTGTATATATGCATAGACAGTTAAGAGATGAGGTGCTAGCCTAGGAGATGACACTCAGGACTATACAGCACTGCTCAGACTTGTTCTAGGGACCAGTAAAAATGGTGTTCATGAGGATGTGATGTCCCCATGAAGAGTGCTCTATGAGGCCTCCTGTGGGCTAGAATTCCCTACAACTCCCCAAGGGGAAGAGGGCATCTCAGGCTGGCATTCCCAGGAGCTCTCTTGGGGGAACAACATTCACTCTCAGGGTCTGAACTGGATTCAGGGAAAGGGCTCATCCAGAGTCTGTTCCAGCTGAGTAGCATTCTCCAGTGGTTTCTGTGCTGGGGTTATCCCAGGAGAGAGGACTGACACTGGGATGGCTCTGTGGTAGCAGAGTTTGCTGGTACGGCCTGCGCACTTGGGCTAGATGTATCTGGGCTGTGCAAAGTGTGATGAAAATACAAGGAGCCTATCCTCCATTCTATGCTCCAAGGCCTGGCACAATGTGAATCCTTGCGTTCAGGGAGTCCAGCTGGTGCTAACCTTGAGGGATAAGGTGGGGCAAGGCCATGACTTCATCTCACCTACAAGTGGCAGAGTGAGATGGCTCCAGGTGGGGAACAAGCCTCTCTAAGTGTGGTGCAGCAGCTGCTTTTCTTTTAGGTCTTAGAGCAGGTGTCCCCAGAGCACTCTCCATCTCTAGAGAGATATAGTGGTGCAGCATCCCTCATGCACAGCTGTGACTATAGGCTACAATTGAACCCTAGGCCTCTACTGGGGAAAGAAGATTGCCAAGTGGATTCCCAGCTCACTCTCTTGAGCTAAGGCCAGCAAATTCATGTCAGTCAGGAGGTGCCTGAGAGGTGGGGACCTGCTGTGTGTCCTACTGCCATGTTTTTCTGCCTCTTCCATCTTCACAGAAGGTCAGTGTCTTCATTTGCCAAAGGCTTTTCATGAAAGTCAAACCCACCAGCATCAGTAATGTTAGGCAGCAGCTGCTAGGCCAGCATCTTGGGAGGACACACAGCTTTCCTTACCCATGTGCTGCGCCAGTGGTAGGAACTATTTAACCAGACATCCTTTGCACCTGGGATGGCCTTTAGGAGTATAGTGCATGTGTGACAGCTAAAAGGGGCTTTCACCAGCACATGGATGCCATCAGTTTTCTTTGTCTCCTGTCAAAACTGATTGCTGTCCCCTTAAACCAGTTACTGCCCATTCGCATTGGACCACACAGGCAGCCCATGGAGCCTCTGGATTCACGCACTGACACTTTTGCCCATCAGTGCCACTGAGGAGAGGCTGCTGATGTCATCACAACTCAGCCGCAACATTTCAAAGCTTTCATTCTGCTTGTGAAACACTTGGAAATAAATTCTCCAGTTTGTTCCTGGAGGGGGCACTGTCACAAACCCTAGTGAGGCTGACCCCCTAAGGAAGGCTGGCCTCTAGGGGTACTAAGGCTGTCCTGTGGTGAATCAAGTCTCTTGAAATATGAAGACAACGCCTCTAGCTGAAGCCCGACTATAGAAGTGACTTTTCTGTTTCACAGTGACTCTAATTCACCTCACTCAGCAGCACAGACTGTTCTCTGGACTGCTTCCTGTGGCACATGCTGTTGTTTTTTTTAATCTCTTCATTGTGTTTGGCCTGAACCCTAGCATATTAATAATAGAAGAACTTGACAGGTCTGTGTTATGCAGCCTAATGCCAGCTACTGGAACACAACAGTAAAGAAATCATAGCAAAGGAGCAAGAGGCTGAGAGCTGCTGCCGTGGTTACGGCAGCAGTTTTCACCTGCAACGAGCATGGATTCAATTGCTGGTTCCAGTCACATGTGATGATGAGTTTGGTGGGTTCTCCACAATTTTGCAGCTTGGGCATTCTTCTCAGGAGAAGTGAAGGGCTTGGAACAGCAGGAGGGAGAGGGAGTTACAGGTCAGGATTTTGGGTGCATTGACACAGCTTGCAGGGAAGCACAAGACTACAGTAGCAAGGGGGCTGCAGTCTAACAGTGAATTGCACTGGCAGATCCCAGAGAGGATACCAGGACTGGAATAGCACAGGATGCTGCAAATCAGGACCAAGGTATGTCAGTGGAGCTGTGAGTGAAGCTCGCATAGCATCTACTTGCACTAAAGCTTCCTAATTAAGGGGTTTTGGTCCTTCATTTTCATAGAAAATGGAAACGTTAAGAAATGCATAAGATAATAAAAACTAAAGCAAAAAAAGGTCCTAATCCCCAAGCAGCCAAGTGAGCGAATAGTGGAAATGGGCTTGAACCACAAGCCCAGGTCTGGATGATCCCCAACACTGGGAGAATTTGGATTTGGGTCCATTTCTGGATCTAAAATTCATGGCTCAGGCCAGCCACTAAGATGTAGTTCTTTTGTGAGGACCTTTTGTCTCAGCTGGAAGGTGGTAGATCTGAGCTCGTGTTTACACCAGAGAGTTTATAGCATTCCTGGTGACTTGCAAAGTTTAATTCCATTATGCACTGCATGACCCTGGAAGGCAGGGCAGGTCCAGTACAGCCCATCACCTGCCCCAAAAGGTGCACATATAAGGCTTGAGTAGGGAGTTTGGTGTGACACTGCGCTGCATTGCATGACTCTGAGACCTGTCCCTACATGTCAGGCTGGTTTGCTGATGCCAAACTTCCCATTGACCTTGATGGTGCCCTTGCTCTGCAGAACCCTTGTAGACTTCAGCAGCTTTCTCTAGTCACACACGATTTCACTACCCAGTGGATTATCAATGGGGATTGGATATTAATTTGGACAATGAGAACATCCACAGTAATTTAAAGACAGGATTAAACACATCATGGATATAACCCCCATGTCAGGGCATAAGCTGATCTCTAACCTATGGGGTTAGGAAGAAACATTCCCTAAGGATGTTCTATAATACTTTATTACAGAGTTTCTTGTACCCCTTTGAAACTTAGATCTTCTGGTTGTGACTGAAACTAGATGGATTTCCGATCTGACCCAGTGTGGCAATTCCTGCATTTCTTATGAATACATGCCATTGTAATGTACAATTACAGATCTTTCAATTACCTTGAGAACAAGCCCTGCTCTCTGATCTGCATGTTTGGTCCTTGACCTTGAATGCCTTTCATCTGTCCCATATCATCAGCGTGTAGCTCAGAAAACTATGCCTCCACTCATGAGTGCCTCAAGAGTTACAGTCACATCACAGATCTTTGAATGTGACATACACTGCTTGAAGCACAGCAGAGGTGAAATCCCCATGTGTTTCAGGAAGTAAATAGCTGTAAAAAGGGAAACCCATGTGGAGAAACCAGACAAACTGGTCATTAACTGTTGCTCATTAATCAAGTTCTGTTCATGTCCTCATATGTTCTCCTCCCCATTGTATCTGAGTATATGTTGTGTGATTGATCACATGATATTGTTTCTCCTCCCTGACTGGAGGACTGACATATTTTTAAACAGAGGGATAAAAAAGAGTGAAGTACAAATGGTGCACTTTCTGGTGTGAACATATACACAAATAACAATCCATGCTAAAATTCACAAAATTTTAGGACCTTTGTACATTTTCCCTCCATAGCAGGTGGCTGAACATTCATGTATAACACACACTTAACATCTTAGGAACAGTGGTTCTGTTTCCCTGGTTCTGTCCTAAAAAAAGCATTCATCAGTCCTCCAGCCAGTTGTTGCAAGGAACAGAAAGCTTGTTTCTAATCACAGCTACTCCCCCATCACTATGTATCTCTACTTTCTCTCATGGTTGAGTTTCTTGGATCTAAATCCACGCTAGCATCCATGACATTTTGGGTTTAATAAGTTATGTTTTATCTGCCTGCTTCTGACAAATCTCATCTGAGATAAAACTTAGAGATTCAACTGGCTTGGCGTGAATGGCAGAGCTGGGTTATTTATATTTTATAAAGTAAAAACCATGCTTGCTGTACAAGGGCTCAGGAGTCAGTTCCCTTCTGTACTTCTAAATATCAAAATAAAACTTGAAAGAAAATGCTGTCAGGGTATTTTTCATCATTTAAAAAAGTCATTTTTGACTTACTTGTTTTTAATAACTTACTAGGAAGCTGGAAACGGCAATCAGTTTCCTTGCCTATACTGCTCTTCCTTCCATTTTGCTTACTCTGGTTTGCCACTTTAGATAGGACTGGGCGTGCTGGATTTTTATTGTAGGGTTGCCTGAAAGCTCTCTGCCAGGCCAGCTTGGTTGTTTTCATTGGGGCCTACTGGGGTAGCTCACACCAGTTTGGTTTTGCTGGGTTCCTTATGGGTGCCGTGCATATAGGGTTGTTAATAGGGCTAACGTAGACACAGCAGGGAGGGATTCTGCCTCAGTCTCTAGCCACCTCACTCTGGCACTCCTATATGCCACTGCACAGCGGATGTGCTGGGGTGGGGTGTGGGACCATAGCTCACACCACTACAGCCATTCTGGCTTGGGTTGCGAACCACAGATAGCCCTGGAGATGCTTAACTTAAAAGCAATAGCTAGGCTCCATAACTTACTCCAGGAGATGTATTGGTCCCTGCTCCAATCCAGAATAGAGGCTGAGTCTTCTGTTTTCTGCTTCTTGGAGATGCAGCCCAAAATCTGACCTGTTGGTTTATTATGGTACAGTTGCTCCTGAGGGCTGAGCTATGCCAACTATTTAACTGTGATCAGGCTGCTCATTGCAGTCACTGAATTACAAGACATTTCATGCCATCCATTGGCTTTTGAACATTTACCACAAAACTTTGAAATAATGGAGAATTTGCTCAATGGTGTTGGGTGGTGATGGTGGTTGTTTTCAAAATCTGTTTCAGTACATGTAAGAAAAGTGTTTACGGCTGAATACACGTGAGAATAAAGACTGCTTGTGTTTCTTCCATTCTTGCTATTTGGGCAAAACCAGAATGTGCTGGACTCACTTGTAAACCTTTCCTCCCAGGCCACCTGGAATGATGCGCAGCCAGTCACCTTCCTGTCTGACTTCTGTAATAGCTCATTTAGTCCGGGACTTTTAAGTCACCCCTGCATCTGCCCATGGAGGCTGCTGGAGGTGATCAAGGGAAATGACACTTCTTGTAGGATAGAGAGGTTCTCATTATGCACAAGTTGTTTGATCAGGAAATCCTCTTTTCTCTCCACATTAGCCCCTTTGACGTTCTGGTCTCTGCTCATCTTGGCAGGTGACCTGTCTGCCTTTTCTTGTCCATCCACTTGTAATACAACTTAACACTGGAAAACATCATTTATACAGCTTGTGCTTGACACATGGGAGCTACTCCAGCAGACCCACCACACTCAGGAGGGAAGGGGGAGAGGAGACGCAGAAAGGAGACAAGAGGTGTGAAGGGTTGGCAATAGTTCACATCAGTGGGGGAATCTAGCAGCACAAAGTTGATGGTTGTTGACCTGGATTTTAAAAAGAGATGGGAAGTCAACAATGTGGAGGGAGGTGGGGCAACTGGTTTGGATTGCTTACCTCAGCCAGAATTCAGTTACCCACCTCTACTGTGTGCTATCCTGAAGCCCTGTACACACTTTATTAATGATCCTCCAACCAGGCTGAAGAGTATTTGCATTGCTATTTTACATATGGGGAAAAATGGGTTCTAGGGAGAAAGGGTCCAAACAGGGAGCCACAGGCAGAACTAGGAGCAGAGCCCAAGTCACTTGGATCACAATTCTGCCCCTTACCAACAAAAAATCCCAAGAGCTCCAAACTTTGCAGAGAAGAGAATGCTTGGAATCCAGGCCCAGCTTTTGCAAATCAGGCCTGCAGCTGGACTGGGCATGAAACGTTGCTCATGTTCAGCCAGAGACAGCTCTCATACCTCTCTGTGGCCACTAGGTGTAGATCTCGTCTAAGGAGATTTCATGTCTTTGGTCTATGGTGACTATTCTGATTCCGAGCAACAATACCAACAAAAAGAACAAAAGAAAGAAAGAAAAAGAAAAACTCCACCAGCCCATCACAGCAGCAATTATATAGCTACTTCATTTTCATTTAGGATAAAACACAAGTGTAATGGGCCTCAGCCCTCTTCTTGCCTTTATTAGGGAAACACTGCCTGAGTCACATTCCAGCTGCTGCAACAGACCAAAGTGAGACAGGAAAATTAACAGTTTGCTCTATTGGTGGGTTGTGACAGTGACTACAACAACCATCTAGAGTTTCCCCAGTGGGCTGGACGGATGGTTATTGTGCCCGAAGGAGCTGGAGCCATGGCTGTGCCTCTTAGACTCCAGGAGCCACAGAGTTGGGTGAGTAGCAGGCGAGGCAAATTGTCCTGGGCACTGATACTTTTGCATCCTGGGGCATTCGTCACAAAGAGACAGGAGAAGGGGCGGAGGCAGTGAGAAAGAGCATGTGGCCCTGGGTTTCCCTTGAACAGCCTGTTCTTATAGTCAAGGGGAACTGAACATGTCTCGTGGCCCCAAGAGGGTAGGAAAAGCAACTGGGAATTTCTTCAGTCTCTTTCTAATCCCTAAGGGTAAATGAGTTCTGCATCCAGCATGCCTGGGCCCGGCTGGTCATAGAATCATAGAATCATAGGGTTGGAAGGGACCCCACGAGGTCATCTAGTCCAACCCCCTGCCAAAAAAAGCAGGACCACTCCCATTAGATCATCCCAGTCAGTGTTTTGTCCAGCTGGGACTTGAACACCTCCAGAGATGGAGATTCCACCACCTCCCTAGGCAGCTTATTCCAATGCTTCACCACTCGCCTAGTAAGGAAGTTTTTCCTAATAGCCAGCCTGGACCGCCCCAGCTGTAACTTGAAACCATTGCTTCTCGTTCTGCCCTCTGTTACTACCGAGAACAGTTGAGCTCCCTCCTCCTTGGAGCAACCCTTCAAGTAGTTGAAGGTTGCTATCAAATCCCCCCTCAGTCTTCTCTTCTGCAGGCTAAATAAGCCTAGTTCCTTCAGTCTTTCTTCATAGGGCTTGTGCTCCAGCCCTTTGATCATTTTGGTTGCTCTCCTCTGGACTCTCTCTAATTTGTCCATGTCCTTTTTGTAGTGGGGAGCCCAAAACTGGACACAGTATTCCAGATGTGGCCTCACTAGTGCAGAATAGAGGGGAATGATCACATCCCTCGATCTGCTGGTAACACTTCTTCTGATGCAGCCCAGTATGCCATTGGCCTTTTTGGCAGCAAGAGCACACTGCTGACTCATGTCCAGCTTCCCATCCACCATGACTCCCAGGTCCTTTTCTCCAGTGCTGCTATTTAGCTGATCACTCCCCAGCCTGTAGCAGTACATGGGGTTTTTTTGTCCCAAGTGCAGGATTTTACACTTATCCTTGTTGAACCTCATGAGATTCCTCTTGGCCCACTGCTCCAATTTGTCTAGGTCTCCCTGAATCCTGTCCCTGCCCTCTAGGGTGTCTACCGTTCCCCCCAGTTTGGTATCATCTGCAAACTTACTAAGTGTACAATCTATCCCATCATCCAGATCATTAATGAAAACATTGAACAGAACTGGCCCCAGGACCGACCCTGCCGGGAAGGATGCACTTGTTGCCAGTGCCCATTCTTTTGAGCCAACAGCTCCACTTCAGGTGCCATCCAAATGAGGGAGCCTTTCAAAGAAAATTCTCTAGAGTCAGAGGCGTTGGGCTCTGCTTCTAACTGGAAGAACTCAGTTCCTTTTGCTGCATGCATTCCAAGTTCACAAGGCACAGGCCGTATGTGAGGGAATCATCCAGTAGCAATGTTAAATCTTTAGGGCACAGATAATAGATACAGCACTGGGCTCCTGAGCAAGGGATCATAGCACTCTAGCTGAGGCCTGAGTCCATCTTCCTAGCATTTGACTGTCGTCTGTTGCTGCCTCTTTGCCTTCACAAGACAGGTGATTTGTCAAGCCCATGTTGCAGCATGGATGGCTTTGCAGTCTTCAGACATCCTCCTAGGAGACTGAATGTCTGTCAGGCCTTTCTTGGAGGCTTTTGTGGAAGAGTCTTTCCAGGGTGGAGGGCGTAGGGCTCTCTCCCCTATTCCCATGTACACTATATGAGTAAGGGAAAGAGGGGTTAATCCCCCCACTCATGTCACTGTTCTGTCCAGAAATTAAGGGCTACATGGGCGCATTTCAGACAGATGATTGAAAAGCAGGAAAAATAACAGTGATATAAGAAGCGTCCTCCATTCTCCATGTGTTGATCTATTAATATAACCTTACAGAGTGATGACATCATTTGTACAACACTGAGCAAAATTGACTCCCCCAGGAAAGCAAGATGAGAGCTGAGAGAGTGAGGGGACCTGGATTTGGTTGGACTCCTGAAAACCCATATGACATGCAATGAAGAGTCAGTTCTTTGAGTCACAGTCATGGTGCCAGTGGAAGGCTGGAGGTGGGAGTTTAATACTGACACTGTATTAATAATCAGGCATGTAGATAGCACTGTCCATCTTCAAAGCTTCCCATACATTATCCAGTTAATTATCAAGAAGTCAAGAATGATCAGCCCCATCTAGAGATGAGGAAATTGGGGCACAGAATGGGGAAGTGACTTGGACAAGGGCTCACTATGAGTCCATGGCAGAGCTCAGGTTAGGGCTCAAGAATGCCCAGCCACACCCTGTGTTCAGTTCACTAAGACTTGGTGGCCTTAGGAAACACAGAAAGGGGAATAGCTTAGAAGGGAATGCGTGTGCACATGTGCATGCATATGATTTTTCTTGTTCTAGTCCCTATCATGTCATATGACTGCATGGCACGTTCTAGTTCAGTGAAAATTGGAAGGAAGCCTTTCCAAACCAGTGATTCCTTCTGGGGACTCAGGCTGCTGACAAAATGGAGAAATTACAAGGAAGGAGAAGGGAAATGGAAGGTTAGTCATGAACGTGTTGGGTTTGAAAAATACTGTGAACCATGACAGTACAGCTGCTTCACTTCCTGCTGCAGTTGGATTCATTCCACTTGAATTCCTGTCTTCATCAGTATCACACATTTGACCCAGACAGCCCTAGGGCAGTTTACACCATTACTTCACCAAAATGCAGCCACCTCTGGGTTGGAACATGTTGGCTGTTTAACAGGCACACTTCTGTTTAAGACAGGAAGTGAAAAATCAAAACACAGCCAATAGAAACTGCCAGGAGGATTTAAGAAGGTGGAATTTAATGATCTGAATTGGCATTTGGCCAGGGATTTGAGACAAAAATAGGCTTGAGAATAGTATTTCCAGTTTGGTGGCTGCTGCTTGGGGAATTCTGATTTTGTTTATGTGTTTGAAACAGGTAAAGTGAGAATGAAGAAAATGGCTTCATGCCATAACCTGACTTGCAACCGGCAGCTAGGGATGGGTTGCAGGCCCCCTCTGCTGATCAGAGCCAGTGAACTATGGAAAGGGATGCTGGCAAAGTGACAAATGACTCTTAAATCAAGTTTGTTTAGAACAGCCCTATTTGAGGAAATATTTTTTAAGAGCAGGTTGAATGTCAGATCAAATCTCCTTCAAGGATGTCTCTTTGGTTCTTATGTTGTGCCAGTTTGATTAGCAGAACAGATATAGAAGCAAATATGGAAGATGGGTCCTAGACGGTGGAAATCGCACAGAACCCACTTCAAATCTAGCCTCTGTCAGCACCATCTTAACTACTGCTCATCCCCCTTTGTGGCATAGATATGGTGTTCCAGGTTCAGAGGATAGCGATCCAAACTGACAAACCCACACGTGATACTCGCATTCAGCAGATGACCCTGTAGCTATCCAAATCAATGGAAAGGCTTCCAGGCCTTTGGACAGGCCCTTTCTGATTCCCTTGCTATCAATCTCTGTAGAAGTCAAGGACTGAGCAGGCTGGGCGCCTTCATTCCCTCCTTGTTTTCAGCAGTGGTCCCTGCCCTCCCAGGTTCCTGTACGTTGCTGGTGGGCTGCTCTTTTGGTAACTACAGCCCTCACTCCAAGACTACCAATCTAGGACCTTTCACTTTTGCTAAATTCAATTTAAATATAGAGCAAAATAATCAGCTTAGGTTTTATTATGGAAGGAAAATAGAAAAACAATCCAAATAATCCCAGTTCCGGCAGTGCAGAAGTAAATAGTTTTGGGACCTTCCTGAGCTGACAGGCTCAGGAGAAAGCACAATGAATCCCCAGCCAGGTCTAGCAGTGCAGCTACTGTAGGATCACTCATCCAAATTCCCTCTGGGCTGGGGTTGCTGCTGCTGGTAGACAACAGGCCTAATCAGCCTGGAACACAGTGGGGCCCATGTGATTAATTCTAGGTCTATCTTTAGTGACTCCTGCCTCGGAACAGCATGACATATTTAACTTGCCCTACATTTTGCATGTCCATTTTTCCTATTGCTCTTTTTCAGTCCGAGAAAGTATTCTGTTCCTGTGCTCTAGTAATCCAGGTGCCTGTTTGTCCCCCCTAGGGCCTGCTCTCTGATCCACCAAGCCCCATGGGAAGATTCTCTGGGGGATGAACACTGCACTGCAATGGTGGAAAAAGTGTGGGTGGCCAGCAAGTCACAACTGAGCTGAGCCCTATCCACCAGGCCTGTGCTCAGCTCTGCTCATTAGGCTGGACTGTGTGTCACAGGATGTACTGTAACACACCTGACAATACTTTAAAAAAGTGGAGGGATGGTCTTATGGGTGGGTTGGCAGTAGACCTGGGTGCTAATTTTGACTCTGCCAGAGGCTGCCTATGTGTCTTTGGGTGTGGAGCCCGGTTTTCATAATACCCAACCTAGAAAATAAGCAGTCATGGACCTATTTTGGATAGAAAGCCCCTAGGGTTGCTGAGTATAAAGTGAAGGCAGAATCAGGCCTGTACATTATATCCATGAAAGACTCCTTTTTACGGACAGGGCAGGACTTTGGCACAGCTAAAGTACAGCGAACACACTAGAGGCAAGACCTTTGGATTTGTGTTGGGACTTGGGAGCAAGATGGGAACCTGTCCATACTGATAACAGGATGTTTTGTCTGTGCAGAGAGAGAAACACAACTAATTTTGGACAGTCAACTGGATTTCTAGAGCCATAGGGAAGCAGCAAGAGGCCCTGCTTGACTTCTCAGTATTTGACTTTCCCCTCTCCACTCAGAGACCCTTCCTGCAGCCAAGCAGGGCAGCCATAGCTCTCCATTGAACCACCCATATTGCTCTGAGGGCCAGCAAGGAAAGCATAAGGTCGCTCTAGAGCAAGGGTCTCAAACTCAAAACACCACGAAGGCCACATAAGGACTAGTGTGTTAGCCTGAGGGCCGCACCACTGCAACCTTTTCATACAACGATATTGCAAATACCCGTAACAACAGTGTCGTTGCGGGCCGCAGGAAATAGCTTTAGGGGCTGCATGCGGCCCACGGGCCACGTGTTTGAGACCCCTGGTCTAGAGCCTGCTTCTTCCACAGCACTTCTCTGCCCTGCTAACCAACAAAGATCATGTAGCCGCTACCACCCTGAACTGGTACAATTCAGGATCCTGACTGAGGCTGCTGTTCCTGCCAAAGTTATAGCCATAGTAACTTCAGTGGAGTTTCCTGTGATTTTCAATGATGTAAGACACAAGACCATAAGACCCAAGGATTTTTGGGAAGACACAGCAGCTCTGACTAGCCTTCAAGACTTTCAAAGGTCACCAGAGAGAGAACAGATGAGCAAAGACATTCAGAGCACAGATCTGTCTCTCTCTCTCCTCTATTGGCTGAGACGCCCTCAACCTTGGTACTTCCCATCACATAGCCCCCCATTCAGGCCCTCCACACAGACACATATATTTCCCCTTGGGCCCAGACAAAACTGATAAACCTTGAGAAAAGGAAGCTGCTGAGGGGGTGTGATGTGATCACTCCCTCCCCTGTGTGTATCATCTGAATTATTTGATTCTGTAGTCAGTTTCCTGGCTGATCCTGACCCATTCCCTTGCTCTGCAGTCAGTTTCCTGGCGTGGGTGCCTGTTTCTGACTGGTTCTCTTGCTCAGAAGTTAGCTGCCAGCCCTGTCTGTCCAGGGCCCATGTCCAAAAACAGGTGTTCTATCAAATGTACACTAGGCAGCTGTTAGAAAGGCAGGGCTCAGGGACAGGCCTGTGCTGAAAATCACTGGAAATCATCTAGCCTGCTCAGTAATTTGAAAGGGAAATTAAACTGCTTGATGGCATCCAGGTGTGGCCCAGATCTCTCTGACCCTAAGCATGTCTTCCCAGGCTTGTGTTTTCAATCCTGTTATTGGTTCCATAGAGTGGGGTTGGGACGTTACACTTTCCTGTCAGCTCAGCTGGCTGCATGTCCAGAACAGGACACACATGAGATGAGTTTAGTGGCCTAAACTGTAAGCCACTTTTATCCAGGCTGCAGATTTGCTACCACACTTGGGTACAGTGATAGCTGGCCTCATGCAGAACTCAGCTCCACACCTCAATTATTCTATTCCTGGAGCTCCACAGCTTTGTCTAGCCCTAGGCACTTCAGTCAAGACCTGCACACCCCTTGCTACAAAGGTCTGAGGATCATGTCTGAGGAGCATCAGCAGAGCTGTGATGGGTCCTCGGAAGTAGGGGCTGCTGCAGGACAGAAAGGAGAAGTCAGCATGGCCTAGTAAGGTGTGTGGAGAGTCAGGCTGAGGTGCATTGGCACAGCTACAGTGAGATGTGATGTGATGGGAGGGGAAGTGGAGTAGGAAAACTGGAGTTAGGTCAGCACCAAAGTGCACAGACAGAGTTATGAAAACAGCCCCAGCCCTGGAATAATACAGGGGTGTATTGTGCAGGTCAGTCCGTTGTGGGCATTCACCAATAGGATCCCTGGCAAAGATGGATTGTTCCTGTGTGTGCCAGGCCACGGTAGCTGCAGCTGGGAGCAGCATCGCTAATTGATAACAAGTTTGGAATAGAGACATTTCTGAAGCTCCTACAATCTTTTCCCAGCATGCTCTGCCAGCTCAGCCCAAGCATTCACCTTTTGTGCTGGCGCTGGAGGAATTCAGGCCCCCATCAACTGAGGACACACTTTTCTCCATCATGGCTGCTTCTGCTTTGCAGAGCAAAAAAGCAAACAAACAAACAAACAAACAAAAAAAAATGGCGCTGCTCCCTTGTCGTGAGGTCCAGTAGCTATTCTTAGGCAAACACTGCCAGCACTCCCTTGGTGAGGCATAGAAGAGATCTGCAGAGTTAGCTAAGCTTTTAAGTCGATTCATCACTGGAGCAGCAGACGTCAAAATGGATTGGAAGAAGAAAAACTAAAGAAAATAAGCAGATGGATGACGAGTAGCCAGGAAAATAAAACCATCACAAAGGTTTGCCTGTGAAAGCTTTTGTCTGATGATCTCACAGCACTTTACAAACAAAGGGGACTAAACGTTGGCTCCGCTGAAGTTAATAGGAGCAGGGCTTGGCCCTGATAACTTAAGCCTCACAACAATACATTCCCCACAAGGCTGATAAGTATCTTCGCCCTATGTTATAGGTAGTGAAACTGAGGCACAGCCTGATGAAATGACTTGTCCAAGTGAGTCAGTGTCAAAATTAGGAACAGAATCCTAATCTCCCGGGGCCCAGGTCCTGAATCACAATGCTACCATTCTTCCCTGTGGCAAAGGGTGCTGTGCAATCTTTCATGTTTTGATCACGCAGAGAGCACCAGGTCTTAGCAGAGAGACCACCACACTGGTGAACCCATGTTAGTTCTCAGTCTAAAAAGTGAGTGAATTAGGAGATATTTTTGAAGATCCAAGGGAAAAAAGTAAGCAGATGAGAACAAAGGCTGTGGAACTTTCCCAGGTAATGGCAGCATTTCCCAGTAAACCGCTTGAGACCAAGCATGATGCCCTGTGGTGTTGCTGGTGCTCGGCTTAGGGGGCTCAAGCCCCATGTCCCAGCGCCAGTGCCCCGGGTCCACTGCTGGGCCGCCTGCCTCAGCCTGCGGCTGTCTTTTCCGACCCCATCCCTAGCCAGGGGTCTGGGGCCACCCATAGCAGTGGCTGTTTCCCCAGCTGGGGTCCAGGGCCAGGTCACCTGCGATGGGCTCTGTCTTCTCTGACCTGGGGTCGGGCCCAGGGTCTGGGGCCAGGCCGCCTGTGGCAGGAGCCCAATCTGGACCCTGCCCAGGTGGGATCGGGCCCCAGCACCAAATCAGGACTGGGGGGGTGGCAGCTGCATGGCCCGGGGCCTGGGTTTTTTCCTGGACCCACATCACTCCTGATGATAACATTTGTGTCACTCCTCACACTGAGAGGCCAGTGTTCCCAGCAAACAGACAAAAAGCTATACCTAGTGTGATATGTTCTACCCTGGGCACATGGACTGAATTCCTCCCTCAGGAAGCTGTCTGTGATCAGAAGACAAGAGAGAAGCCACTAATATGGTGGAGTCAGGAACAAAGTGGTGATTAATAACAATGCCACTCTCTGTGTGGCACCTTCCATGGAGGATCTCAGAGCTCTGTAGCCACTAATGGATTCAGCCTCACAGTTCCTTTCCAGACAAATATCATTATCCCTATTTTGCAGATGGGGAAACTGAGGCACCAGTCTGGGATTTGACTTGCCCATCATCATACTGTGAGTCACAGCTAGAAACAGAACCTTAATATCTACTGCCTGCAACAGCTGCTAGGTCACAGCATGTTTGGAGAGGCTCATATGGATAGGTCATGCTAGGAGTCAGAACTAACACTCAGCAAGCATTTAGGATCATAAGAATTGCATGCTGTGATGTTTTCCAAGGTGCTAGAGTTGCAAGGCGCCTTGCTACCAGCAACCTTTATCATGCTGAAGTCTTGGCTGTGTCTGCTGTGGATTAGGCCCCTGGCCACACAAGCACTGTGTTGCAGGCTCTATGGGATTCACTCTCTTTGTACAAGTTAGTGACAGGCACACACTGACCACGGAGTCTTCCCAGCATCCACCTGGAGTGCCCAGCTCCTGTTCCTCTGAGCTCTCATAGCTATGTCTGCACTTGAAAGTTAGTTCCAATTAAGGAGGCTTAATTTGAACTAATTTAGTCCCTGTTTACACTAGGCTTTACTTAGTTTGAATTAAGGAATCCCTTAAATGAAAGCTGAGTTTGAACTAGTAAGACCTGCCCTTTAGGTCAAACTAAGCCCTTAGTTCAAACTAGGCACAGGGTGGACATTTAAGTCCACTTTGGTGGTTTGAATTAAGGGCAGTAAGTTTGAATTAACAAAGTGAGTTAAGTTGAATTAACTGTAATTCAACTTAGTCCATGTTGTTAATTCAAACTAATAAGTTTGAACTGCATTCAAACTTATTAGTTCAAATTAACAAATTCAAGCTAAGTTTGGGAGGTGTAAACATAGCCACAGAAGTTTCAGATTCACCACTCCCACAACAGTAGAGAACACCAGCTGAGGATTACCACTCTGTTTAACACACAGCAAGTAGATACATTTATAGTGAACACAAGAATAAATCTGTTGTCAAAGAACAGAGGTTCAAGTCATAAAAATTAATAACATGGGAAAGAAATAACTACAGCTGGAACAAACTCATAATGTGCTTTCTAGAGCCTAAATGTACTCATGACTTTTCCTCCTCCTGCAACCCACCCCAAGTCTTTTCTCTAATGCTTTCAGTCAGGTTGACTGAGATCCCCCTTCATAAGATCAAACCTACTGTTGCTTTGTCCAAATGGACTGAAGGATGCCAGGGTTTCTCATTCACAGGCCAGATCAGACCTTTGAGGGGGACCTGAAAATAAGATCCAACCCCCTCCCCTGATGCCACAGTATACCTCTTTCTGTTGATTTCCTTTTACAGTTTTCAAGGGTCTTCATTAATGTTTGACGCCGGGGTGCTAACAGACATCTGTTGTAAGATCCAAAATACAGAATGGTCCACCAAGGAGAGAAGTGTCTCCTCCCTCTGTCTGGAGAAGTTGGTTTGAAGATACTCTGTCTTTGAGTGACCTCCCTTTAAGTACAAGACCTAGAGAACACAATTTTCAGTGTATGCGCATAACTCCTCACATATATTCTGTTCGTAATGGTCACAAAGGTTATGAAAACCATTGCCACAGACTTTCATTAGAGACCTTAAATGACATTCTTTTGGTGAACCCGGTGTTATCCCTGCATACCCCTGTGCCCTCACCAATTAGCATCGAGATCCTTGATTCATATGTACCATTTGGTACAGCATACTAGAAGAATCCAGCTTTACCACCCACCTCCATACTCTCAGAATACCTTTCATCTTGTGCAGTGATCCTGTAGTCTATAGACATTCAGCAGGTGTCCAAAATTGCAGCTTATAGTTTATGAAACATCCTCATAGAACAAGGGTCAGCTACCCAAAAGAAGAGAAGAGCCATTTTAAAAAATTCCTTCAATAACCAAGTAGTTTGAGAGCCATAATGGGTGTTGTCTGCTTTTGGGCAGGGCGGGACTGGCTATGGCAGTGTGCAGGGGGAGCTGGGCCATGGTTCCTGCTGAAAGGTCACCTGGTGTGGGGGAGCCCAGAACCAGGAATGGATGCCCTGCAGGGGCCTCCCAGTGCTGCAATGAGGCAACCAAAGAGCCACATTTGGCTCCAGAGCCATAGGTTGCAGACCCGTAGGTAATGATAGGCCACAACACAGTAACATCTTGATGCAATGAGATGATGTCTTCTGTGCATAACATTTATGTTGCATGACACCCTGTCAGTGAAAGGTCAATGCAATTTGCTACGGAAGAAACCATAACACTCACATAATTCTCTTGAGTATGTAATACTGTCCCATGGTAGAAACTTCTTCCTGACCCTCAACTGGGCCGCAATTGGCTAGTTTCTACCTTGAGGCAGGCAGATTAGAGCCAGTCTTTTTTTTTCCACAGTTGATAGTGTCACTGCTTAACTGTCTAGTTTGTTGTTTCTTAAGTTATTTGCCTTGACTTTCTGACAGACAAAAGCCTAACCCACCTCCTCTTCGGAACCACTGCCAGATTTAGGCACAAGCCAACTAAGCAGTGACTTAGGGCTTCACGTGGGGGTCATTCAATATATTGGAAATAGCTAAGAAGATTTATTATAAGGGATTTCAAAATGCAAATAAGACCTTTTGTATGATGTATGTTTCATTTAGTTGTTTTTCAGTATATCTTTGTCTGTGTGTATATGCAAATACAATGGTTTATCATTTATTTTTTCATTACCGTTTCTGTTATTATGTAATATACTTTTTTCTCTTTATTTTTTATGGTAAGGGGCCTCTGAATCGTGACAGTTTAGCACCTCAGCATGTCTTAATCTGGCCCTGTCTGGAACCAGTCACCACTCCAGAACAGGCCAGCGAGCTGGCAAAGAAGACTGAAAGTCAGTCCTCATCACTGTTCAAGTTACTGTCCTGAGGCTAGAGTTCCAGCCTCACACTAGCCCAAATAGCTGGTTTTGACTCCAGATTTCACTGTTACTGTTGCTTACCTGGCATTTTATTTAAGCCCTCACCCTATCATCATGTGAAGGTCTCACATCTGTGGTCCCACACACACAAACATTCCTGAGTGCAAGTGTTGCAGGATAGGGCCCAAGTTCAAGGTTACTGTAGCTGTGCCTGACATGCTGGTAGTCAATGTACCTGCCTAGTCGTTAGGATTAGGGCATTTGTTTTCAGTGGCATTTGCCATTTTTCTGTAACTGCAATATGAAGTGTGAAAATAGCTGTTTCTAGAGAGGAAGGTGGTGGTGGGGAAAGCAAATAAATCTGAATTTTCCTGCACCCGCCGTGCTTCAGCAGAAAGCTTCCTTGGGACAGGAACCGAGAGAACGACGAGAAAGTACAGCCAACAGCTGAGAAAACACATTAATGCACTATAAAGAATTTCCATTTCTTTCCAATGATCTTTTTTTATTATTCTTATTTATTCATTTACATGCTGCTTCTCCTCCACCCCAATCCTCTATTAGGCCTTTCAGTTCCTCACATCACCCTCTTCATCCCTGGAGATTACATTTAAATACTGTCTGATCTTGATGCAGAAACTGAAGGGACTTGTGAAATGAAAGAGAAGAGTAAGACCATCGGCATGCCTGACACACACTGGAACTCGGCAAGCAATGAAATGCCGAGGCCTGTGTGCCGAATCTGGCCGCAACTCCTTGATCATCCAAATATTTAGATTTTGAAAAGGCTATGAGAGAAACACCCAGAAAAATAAATATTTTAGAAACAGTAACTGGAAACCTAAACAGGAACACAGTCCCTCTTTCTGGTCTGTGCTTGCTACTGAATTAGAGAAAGCTGGGCATATATTTCACAGCTGTGTCCATGACACTTCATTTCCTTACAAAGGAATGCTATGCGGCTACATCATAACATCGGGCAAATTTTATAAGGGTAGGGGAATGAGACAAACTTATCTCAGGATGTTGGATGAGCTTGGAGCTTGGCAGTCAGTGTCCTGGGGTGCTGTTTTCAAATGGACAGCTGATTAGACATGCCCCCGTGCCCTGAAAGTGGCGTGGGGAGCACAGAGCTGAAATAACAGGGGGCTCTGCAAGTCGGAATCAAAACTGATTAGTGCAGTGGTATGTGATCATAAGTGGCCTGTACCGTTGCAGCTGGAGGTATTCCCAGCTCATGTAGTCATGCCTGTGCTAGCTGTGTGTGAGCCAGTCCACTAAAACATCAGCACAACTCAAGCAGCATGGATGACAAGTCAGGCTAGCCATCCAGGGAGCCTAGGCTGGTACCTACTCAGGGTGGCTATAGCTTATCAGAAGCAGGGCAGCTGCAGGTCCTGACTAGGGATTTTGACAGAGCTGTGTGAGAGCATAGGACATCCATGGGAGATGAGGTACGTAGTAGAATGGTCATCAAAGGGTTATCTGTGTTACTCAAAACATTATGGGTTGGAACATCTTGCCCTTGCATCCTGTTTTAGTTAGCAAGTTTGTTTTTCTCCTACCCTGTTGTATATAGTTGAATGAAGCAACATGTTCCCAGCCTGCAGTACTGTAGGTAATGTTTCCTGTGCACTGAGCGGTGTCAAGACTCAGATGCACTGGCAGAGCCATGCAGGGAAGATTACACATTACTGCCTAAGCTCTAGCAAGCCCTTTTCAGCTCCCAGTTTCCTGAGTACACCATTTTTCAATGTAACCAGTACTGAGACTATGCACTCCCTT
The DNA here is from genome assembly GCA_007922195.1 of Podocnemis expansa. Classification (NCBI taxonomy): domain Eukaryota; kingdom Metazoa; phylum Chordata; order Testudines; family Podocnemididae; genus Podocnemis; species Podocnemis expansa. The sequence goes on from ML681991.1 coordinate 25,121,031, forward strand.
CAGTTCCCCCATATCCCAAAAGTAAAGGCTCACAGCCGGCAAAGCAATCCCAAGGGATGTGCTTTTTAATGGCCCTTCAGAATAAAGACACTCCCGTCTGGCTTTCTTTCTTGAACGCTGTAGGAATTCCTCTGCCATGGTAACAGACTCTGGGAAATGGCAACACCTTCCCCATTTCATTGCTTTTTCCAGTAGCTGAATTGGATGCTTTTTCTCTCTGGTGAATACTGAGAACCCAGTATCTCAGACAGCTGGAGATCCCACAATCTCCCTTCACAGCTTATCCTCTTCCCAAAGGGTCCTTAGAATTATATATCTTCAAATATTCATCCTAAGTGTTCTATACTGTGGATTAAATCCATTCTTGCTTCTTCTACCTTCACTGACTAATGGAAATAATCATTCCCTATCTGCTTTGGAATATCCCTGCCTCTCCTTGTAGGTAGTTCTCATATCTCCTCCCTCTTGTCCCCCCAAATGGATCATGGCCTAGTCTCCTTGACTCAATATTTAGCAAGCACCCAGAAGTGTGGTATGTGCCTCACAGAGTGGGTTCCTACACAAATGAGGACAAGGAAGGTGTATAGGCTAAAACTGAAATGCAATAACCAATCACAGTTATACAGCAGATGTAGGGTGTTGGAGAGAGACAGTGACTGGACTGAGGAAGCTGGTTGCCTGAGTCACCAAAGTATACATTCAGCCTGATAATTAAGTTACTTTTATGGTATAGCTCCTGTCCCCATCTGGTTCTCTTCTTATAGGTATAATAAATGGTGCTCACATAATGATGGATATTTGTAGAACCCGTCATCTCCTCATCTTCTCTTCTCTCCACTATCTCTGTTTAAAGATAACTTCATCCTCTTCTGCTCCCGAATCTGGGTGGGTAAGTTGCTTGACTGCACCAGCGGGGTTGGCAAAGATGTAGTTACAGAGCAAATGCCATCTACACACAGCTCAGGCTTCATTCACTTTTCTGGCCCTTATTCACAATAAACAGATAGAATGACAGACTAGAGCTCTGAGGGTTGGCAAGCTGAGTGGACTGGAAAGGGAGCTCCTTTCCAGGTGTGGCAAACCACCCCATATTCTGTGGCTCAAGATCAGTAGTCAGTCCCCTTCTACAGTTCTTTGGTGGCTTGCATGAAATGAGTGACTAGGTGTCCGCCTAGTCACTTCACCAAAAGTCTTTTGTACTTTATATTAAATGGCCTCGTTAACTGAGAGACAAATGATAGAATGGGTTATAAATAAGGAACTCCTACTGAATTCTTATCTCTAGAGGTGGAAATCACCCCAGAATGAAGTGATTCTATCCTATAGAACAGTGGTTCCTAACCTTTTTCAGGCTGGGGACCTCTTTTTAACAAAAAAAATCTTTGTGGTCCCCCCCGGCTGATTATGTAATCTGGCCTGCATGGGCAGACTCTGGCCCACACCAGTGGGACAGCCGGTGACCAGTGCTGCCACCACCATTGCCCACACCGCTGGGGAGCTGAGCCGCGGCAGCTATGGTCCCCTGCCGGGGAGCTACCGCGGCCCCATCCCCCTGCCATGATCCAGCCACAGGAGGGGAAAGGCAGCCCCGGCAGGGAGCATCAGGGCTATAGCTGGATTTTGGCCCCAGGTAGGGAGAGGCTCTGTGGACCCCCTGCAACATGTCTGCAGATCCCTTGGGGTCCCCAGCCCACAGGTTGGGAACCACTGCTATAGAAGTCCTAATTCCACTCTCCACACCATAACATCTGAGTTCCTTTGAGTATTGTATTAAGCAATGTGACTAATATCTGTCACGGGTACTTTGGGTTCTCCTTCTCTTCCCAGGGGAATAAGTGTGTGCACTTTCCATACAATGGGCCAATACAATCCGCTGTGAAGTCCATCCACTTTCCATACAAGAAGCCAATACAACTGCAAAACCCAGCAATACCCACACCTTCAAGAGACACCCTATGAGTCAGTCCCACTGCATAGTGCAGGACCCAAAATTCTTAACCCTCCTTTGCAATGCATGGAACCCTGTAGGGCATGTCTATCTGCCACCGCAAGCCTCCCAGCCAGTATAAACAGATTTGCACTAGCAGGGTTTGGACTAGCATGCTAAAAAATAGCAGTGTGCAAACTTAGGAAATCTGTGGAAACTTGGGCTAGCCATCTGAGTCAGATCTAGAGAATGAGGTGGGCTTGAGAACCTCAGTATCTACCTGAGCTGCAATGTCCACACTGTTAGTTCAGTGTGCTAGTTAGAGGCCTGCCAGCATGAGGTGGTCTACACAAGCTGGGGAGGGCATTGCTAGACCCAGCCCTATGACCAAACTCCTAAGTAATCCCATGGCAGTGTCTAAAGATGCAGCTTCCGGGTGTTGAATTTACAGGTAATATGTCAGCGAGTGCACTGATGAAGTAGACTTCATGCTAAACCATTCATGTTATGAGTCAATCCCAGAAGACAAAGAGAGCAATGGAAAATGAAATTGGCCCTCAGGCACTGAGAGCAGCCACTAGAACAGGCCTGTATGTGAAACTCAAACATAGTGGTCTAGTTTTAATTCAAGTCTTGCCATCCTCCCTACCTCTGTTCCTTATTCAGTCAGCATATTCTTGAACTATCTATGTGTTGCTCCTTTCCCTCTACTTCAAGGGATTCATTGATCTTTTAAAGGAAATGGGTATTAGCTTCTGCACCCCTTTTTGCCTCCCCTGCTCCCCACCTGGACAGACAGGCCCTTTCTTTTACCTGTGCCTTCTTACACAGAGTTTACATGCCTCCAGAAACAAAACAGGATCTCATTAAAAACAACCAACCAGTCTCCTTGCATGTAAATCTCACTGCTCTTTTGATTTTAAATGGGTTTAATGCTGAGTTCATCTGCTAATTCCCCCTCCTGCCCCTTGTGTATTGTATATTAGGAGCAATGATGTTCTGTAGCATGAGCAGTTTATTTTACCGAGTTTAAGAGAAAATCCCATACTGAGATGCTGCAGATAAATATTCATTGTCACATCTGTTTTGGTTTAAGATTGTTGCCTACAATGTTAAAAAATACAAACATACTTGATGGGGGCAGGGACAGGAGGAGGGAGGGTTGTCATGGGCTGCCGGAGACTGAGCCTTTGGTGAAATTCATCAAACGTTTTATCACCAGCAAGGAATGGAATCACAATGAGAGTAAATCTCAGTCAAATGAAAAAAAAAAAACCCAAAACCCGAAACAAAAAACCAACCAAACACACAGACTAGATAAGAGAGTATGCGGTAAACCTGCCTGAGTGATGCCTGCTTCTGTATCTCACACAGGGCCACCCTCACCACTGGGCACTCACTCACACCCCTGGGATACCAGCTTTCCTACTTATTTAGGGCCATCCTCAGCACCTACTCCTGGAAGCTCCTCAGTCCTTCTCTCACTGATGCCTGCCTCTCCTACTCAAAAAGGCCATCTGGAACACCTACACCTCCCATCTTACCTCAAAAATTCCTGCCCCTTATTCCACCTGAGAGAAAAAAGTGAGTGAGGTAATAATATTTTTTATTGGACCAACTTTAGGTGTGAAGAAAGAGTTCTACATAGCTGAAAAGCTTGTCTCTGTCACTCACAGGAGTTGGCTCAATAAAAGATATTACCATGCCTCCATGTCTCTCTAGTATCCTGGGACCAACATGGCCACAAAGTCCCTGCAACCAGCATTCCTGCTACTTACAAGATTACACTCAGAGCCTTAAAGGCAGATTTCCTATCCTGCACTGGCAAGTATGTCCATCCTTTTTAATTTTGTGTTAGGTTAGGCCTTTCATCAGTACGGGCCTAGCAATGTATGCACAGACCATCCCTCAGCTGTATCATAGGCTGGAGCATCTGCTGTGTCTTGTTTCTGGAGTATGGGATTTGGACACTATCTGGATGAGGCAGGGGTTGGGAATGTGAGGACTTCACTCTCTTACAGGTTCAGGATCTTCTACTGAATCCAATAAACGAGCCAACATGACACAAAGAAGATTCATCTTTTCTTAGTTATTTGGCCATCAGTAAGGGCTGCTGTTACATTCTTTGACTGTCCCCTTCAGCCTTTAATTAACTTCTCTCATGTGGAGTTTGATGTCCAAAATCTTTGTGCAGTCAGGCCCAAACAGCGTCACAGGAAATTGCTTCATGAGTGTGTCAAACAGATTTTCAGTCCAGATGGGTGGTGGCTGACTGATTCCCATCCTGCAGCTCCTTGGTGGTCACTATGTAGAATGAGTTGATGGGATTCAATCCAGCTTTTAGCTAGCAGATGTGCGTGTGACAAATGTATATGTTCAATGACTGATACCAATTGGCGTGTTGTTTGCAGTTTCATCACAGAGACCAAGCACTGAATGGTGCTCAGTCACTGAACTTCCTTCTTACCTCCAAGAGGTGGCCTTTCCAAGATACACTGGTGAGGTAGCAATGGAAGGCAAGCTCATCTTTACACCACCCAGGCTGTCCCAGTTCTGTAGACAGACCCCTTCACTTCCCCCAGTTGTCACAACCCATTACCTTTCATAAGCACTAACAATTTATATTACATTTAAATAAACTAAACTAAAATTGCCTTGCTTTTTTAAAGCTCTTGCAGCTCTAATGAAAATGCAACTGGAGAATATGGGCATGTATAACAATAAGGATAATGCTTTTCACTTAGAGCACTTTATAGTCTTGAATTGCTATGCAAACACTAACAAATTAAACATGGCATAGAAGAAGTCCCATGTTCTGTCCTAGTGCTGGGAAAGAAGAGTAACTAAAAACAAAACAAAAAACCCAAAACAAAACACCTGCCCCTCCCCAAGCAAAAGCAACCTTCCAATATGTCAATAACTTTGGAGCTCTATTGTCCCTGGCCCTGGCTTTGTTGCAAAGGAATCTGAAATTGTCTCAGAGTTTCCAGTATAGCTCCAGGCACTTAGGAACTTGGGAAACTAAGTGTGAAAAAAATGTGTCTGAGTAAGAAGAAAACCCTGATCCAAGCTGGCAGAAGTGGCCAAAGAGACCCCAGGATTGGAGCGTCTCCCTTTGATCCCATGTCATGTGGGAGCCATCCCAGCAGATCTCACATAATAACTAGAGAGAGCCCTTCAGAGCGCCAGCATCTTCATTAGAGCCTCTTGTATACATGCATGGATGTTTCCTATTATAGATTCACACTATGGTTTCATTACATTCCTAATTGTGGGTCTTTAATGGTCTTAATTTGAAACACACACACAGAGGAGTCTTTCTCCCATGCCACAGCTGTCCCCCGGCCTGCTGCCATATGGCAGTTACACTTGCCACATGCAGGGTCTTCCCATCAGAAAGACCCCAGAACGGGATCAAGGGTGAAGCCCCCTGTCTTTCAGCATCTGGCATTCAGTGACGTGGGATAACATCACAGACTCAGAGACAGAACTCACCACATGGGTCATGAGTTTTCAAACTGCTTCAGAGTGTGGCTGACATCTTAATAGGAAGGTTGCTCACAGATACCACATCTCCCATTTGGGATCATGCAGTGTCCTTGGGCCAGCTACAGCAAATATTGCTATGGAAAGTAAAGTCAGGGAAGTATGGAACATAGTTTGGGACCCAGAGTCTAAGGTCACCACCCTGAGCTATGCCCCATCATCAATCTTGCTCTTGAACCTCTGCAGTGACCTTCTGCTGTTGGTGGGTGCTGAATGCGGAGCAGCATTCTTTAATGTGTCTTCTCTCACCAAGCATAGAAAGGGTCTTCACAGCCCATTCCTACTGGGGTGGAGTGTGACTAGCTGAGCTGAAACCTATATTTTTCCCCAGGCAGTGCTGCACTCTCGCCTTCAGCCTCAAAGGCTGTCTCCCTTATTGTTTAGTGAATTGACTTCCTTTTATGCTGACACTGTGTCCTATTCATCATAGCGACAACCCACATGGCTCCAGGAAAAGGTCACCCGAGCTGTTTCAGCCTTCCCTTTCAAATTTGTATTTGTGCCAAGTTAATTCTTCCTAGTAACACCAAAATACCTTGAGTTAATTATTCACTCTCTTCATAATTTTTCTAGTTTAAAATTTCCCCCACCCCCATACCCCAATGCCTTGTTCCATTATCGAGAGTCACAAAGGGAGAAAGCACCAGCCTTTCAATTCAATCTCTTTTTCGAGGCCAGTTTACTTGCTTCCTTTTCTGATCTGGCCTGTGAATCTCAGCAGAGTCCTCTGTGCCCACCTGAAATGAAACGCAGCTGAAGTCAGAAGCATCTGCAGGGCCTGCAAAAATTCAGACCTCATTGCCAGCAGGTGTCATGAGGTGGTGGTACTATCAGTGATTCGGTTTGATGAATGCTCTTTGGAGCCCAGGGTGAGATATCTGCTGTGGGTTGGAAATGCCGTGAAGGTAGTCCTCCTTGTGTTGGTCCTGAATCTTCAGAACAGCCACAAACAGGAAAACACAGAGGCACCAGAGAACGTTATTAATTTTTAGCATTTATTATTACACAGCTGTATTATATCGGCCTGGAATGCTCAGCCTGCTGCGTCTGCACTAAATTTTACATTCCTTGGGGCAGGGACAGCGCCTTTCTTGGTCTTTGAACACTGCCAGTCTTGGCACTCAACAATAATATTTATGACCGTAGATATGCATGATGCTTTACAGACCCACATCCAGAGATGGACCCCGCTTGGAAGAGCAGGTTAACTGAATGTTTTTGAACCTGGAAAGGTTTTGAGGTTTGGAAGAAGATTGGGGCCTTAACTTATCTGAATTGTCATGCTACAGTCACTAATAATTAAGGCAGAGCATGTCCTCCCACTGGCTGGAAGTCTGCTCGGTGGATGATGGGGGCTTTAATGTTCCCATAACAACACACTGAGTCCCCAGAGTTCACTGGCTCCCTACAGCCTTCCCTTCTCTCACCATCCTATCTTCGCACACTTTCCCTGGCTCTCCTCCTACTTGGCTTCTCTCTCAGGCACTCAGTGCTTCTCATAGAAACTTCTCTCAGGTGAGGAATGTTTGGCTTGGGGTTGAGGTGTGGAGGTAGGGAGAATTCATGTTTTCATTCCTGGCCAGTAGGAGTGTTTGCGCTCTGTTATTCATCAAATTGACTCCCCTTCTGCTGGAATTCAGTACTCACCAGCTCGAAATAGCCTACTGCACTAATAATGATTGATAGCTTCCAATGAGTCCATAAATGCTGCCACTCCCCATCTCTGTACTTTCTCTCCATCTCTCCTCTCCCCCCTTCCTCTCTATCCTGCTCCATGGTTACTGAAGAGCTGTTCTTGCTGTTTTTACATCAATTAATTTTTCTGTTTCTTCTGTGATTTGGGATAGGTAAACATCAGAGCCGGTGAAGCCTGACTGGAAATTCCTCAGGTTATCATCATTTCTTAGATTAGGAAATCTCAACAAGTTTTCATAGAAAAGGAATTTGGGGAAAATGGTTATGCTTCATAGATGCTCCAAAGATGCCCCTACCCCAAAAGAAAAACATGCTTGGGGTGAGCATATGCTTCACAACTGCAAAAGGAATGCATGTGCCAGGTGAGCAGTGTCCAAAGGCACGTGCTAGATACATGGTATGCCCAAAGACAAGTACTATAATGTATGCAGGAGTGACCACATGCAGCAAGGCCAGTTGGCTACTGTGCTTGGAGGAATATATAATTCTGAGACATCTTGAAGCAGTCTTGGTTTCTGGCTGTGCGCAGACAGACCACAATTTGATGATAAGCATGGCTATCAAAGTATCCCCACTCACTGTTCTTCTTTGAGTGAAAAGCTGGGAAATTCTATCGCCACCTTAGTAATCTGTCATGTCTGCAGCAGGGTACAGCATTCTGCCTTCTAGAGGTGAACCCTAAACTTATCCCACAGCTGTCTTGCGGGAAGGGAGGAAGGATGCTGGAGACATAGACCCTCATTTTAACAGCCAGGCTGGGCAGACACCTCTTCCGTTAAGCTTTTGGCCTCTCTGCGAGGGATGAGAGCTGTTAAATGCTTGGGGGGGGGGGGGGTCCTAGCTTCTCTGTGAGGACTGCAAGTTACGGCGGTATTCAAGAACACCAGGAAATGGGGAATCTGAAAACCTGCTTGTGTTTGCTGGGGGTGTCATGCCCTTTTGCTACACAATACTCTTCTGCCTCCCTTCAGATTCCTCATTTGTCTCACCCTCCTCAACAATGAACTCACACGGGGGTGTTGCCTATTGAACTTCCTTCTCTTCCTCTCTCATTGTACTCTGGCTCAGGACCTGAAACCTACAGGACTATTGGCTGTCCACTGGGCCCTTCCCACTGACGCTCCCCTTTTCTTGGCACAATACTTCATTAGTATTTTCTCCTATGTAACAAAGATCACTTCTGCTTGGTGGAAGCCATTCCTTCTCATAATAAGCATAACAGCCTCCGGCAATCCCCCCTCTCTAAATCCAAATTGTAACTCCTCATGCTACTAGAGACAGAATCTGGGGAACTCTCAGAGGAAAACAGCTTAAAGAGAAGTAAAATGGTGACTTGATTTACTCTTTTGTTTCTGAATGTTTGATTCCTCCCCAAACTGCCACCCAGCCAGCTGGGTTATGTGTCAGAGAGGGGGAAAAAAAAAATACAGTGAGACCTGTTATCAGATTCACTGCATTAGAAGGATTTGGGGAATGCTAATGTACAGAGGGGGAGTGGAAGAGGAGGACTGGCTGGATATGCATGACAAAGCACAAAGCAAACAGTTTGGCTACTGCACACAATCTTTATAGGGGGCACTTGGGCCTGGACTTTGTACAGTTTGCTTGGGAGAAGTGCAGTGACAGGCCTCCCAGTAGTCAGTACCTCACTTACAATGAGGACAACTAGTGTGCTGTGCAGACACTGAGAGCAGAGCTTCTCTGATTTGCACTGATGGCTTGAAGATCCATTTTGCAAATTAACAGAGTAGGCAAACAAACCTAATAAATAAAGCAGCAAGGTTAGGGCATCACAAAATGCACTTTATACATTCACTTTGACAACTGTAGCTTAGTTTCAATTACTTATGTTCATGCTTCATAATGTCCTAGTGAAGGTGCAGTAATCATCCTTGTCAAAATGATGAAATCTTGGCAGTCTTGAGACCTTGCATGTGATGGCTCTGCTGTTAAACCTGTGCTGAGATGAGGAGAAAGATGGCCATTTTTGTGTGTCCAAATTATGAAGGGCAGATTAGCAAGATCCTGCTGTACTGTCTGCCAGTGTATTTGACCACTCAATGTGATGCAGATTAAGAGCAGCATGAAGCCTGGAAATTTCACTTCAAAGGGGTCTGAGGGAAGATTTTAATTAATTTTGGTCCAAGTTTGTTTCGCACCCTGGTGTTTCACTTTCAGTTTGAATCCAGTTCTGGGCTAAATCCACTCTAAAGGCCTTATTCTCATTTATACTAGAGCTGCTGGCTGTGCAAGGGAGCCTTGAAGTGAGCTCAAACCTTGTACACTTTGAAGTGAGTGTAGGCCTTTATAGACTGCCACGGTGTTGTAAATGGGAATAATTAGGTTTTACTGGCTAAAGACGCTTTACTTATCTTAAAACCAGCTGGGACTGAGTTTCATATTTGCATCCTAAGTAAATCAGATAATTTCCTTCCTTCCTTCCACAATTAAAAAGCAAAGAGCCTAAGATGCAGGGCCAAACACAGCTCTGACATTACCTCCCATTGTAATCCCTAATGCTAAAGCCAATGACAAAAGTGCCTGCTTGTGCCAGGACTAAATTTGAATACAAGAGCACTAAAATGCTCCTCTCAGCTCATTTCTACTGTCCGCCTTTCCCCCTTTGTTTTCAGAGCAATAACTCCTCTCCTAAGTTCCCAGGGAGCTGCAAGGATCACACAGGCACCCTCCCCCAATCCATCTCCCTCCTGTTGTGCTTGGGAGCCTCAGACCCAGTTATCTTTACACACACACAGCCTGTTTATAAATTATATGGAAACGAAGGACCTCATGTCATGCTCAGTCGGTCAGCAGCCTTGCCATTGACTTTTCACTTTTATTGCTGGCACATAAGCCAGTGATACAGTCTTAAATGGCTCCATTAAAAGATAAAAACTGCACACTCCCTTCTCCTGCTCTTTGAGCATGGACCTTGAGGACATAACATCCAATTTCCTACATTAACAGAGGGTGTCTTTTTTTTTTCGCAACTCCAGTCCACCAAACACTGTCCTTGCAGCAGCTCAGCAAAGAGGTAGAGGTGTCATTCTGAGCTAGCTCACAGGAGCCCAGCACAGTAAAAGTTTTTAGCTTGGTGATGATGCCTAATGGAAAATGAAGCACTGTAAAGGGAAATTACTGCATGTTCTGGAGCATCCTTGTGGGAGAAACAACTCTGTGATTTCCTTCAGGATCTCAGCGATCCCTCCCAAAACCCACCCAATGGTTCAAAACAGAAAATCCAACTCCCTTGCAGTTGAGGAAATTTTGTATTATTAATGTCTGATTTCATATCCAAACTTCATGATGTGAGATGGTGACAGAGTAGCAAGTCTTTCAGGGAATGTGCAATTGTACTCTCAGATGCAGGCCTGGGGGGCAATCTAAACCAGGTTTAGTCTGTCCCTGTGGTACCTTTGTGTGCTCAGAGCACCACTACAATCTTTGGAGAACATCATAATATCACCAAGGTTGTTACTGGGACTATCTGAAGGAATCCACTTGCCAAATGACCATGTACAGGCTTGAATGGGCTTCCCCACCATTGCCTGCAGAATCTATGTGCCGTGCAGTGCATGGGAGCTGCTTGGTGAGCCTGCAGCCATGAGCTGAGGATGGGCAGAGAGAGACAGAAAAGAAGATTCATGGTAAAAGGAATATGTTGTTTTCAGAGATTAATCAGGTCACTTCTCAGAACCATGTTTTTGCAGAGTAATTCCTAACTATTTGGATTGGAAACTCCTGGGCATGAGACTCTTGTCACATTATCTGGAGGTAACATGGCCCATTCTTGGGGGTATGTAAATACAGAGTCATCATGATATGGAGATCTGTGGACAGCCCAGGACACTGGAGAATAAGGGGCTTTGGAGGCATTGACAGAAATAGACTTGTGCTCAAGTGGGTTTGTCATTCTATCTAGATGATTAACCATTAAAAAGTTGTCTTTCCAGCTGCCTTGTGTATCTTCTGGAATTACTAAGCAATAAATTCAATGCAGGGGACTTGAGCCACATGTCTGTTCTGTCCATCCATCTATCAATCTATCTTAAAGTTTTATACAGCTACCCATCACTATAGTATCAGATCATGTCCTAAGTCAATTCAATAGCAATTACCAAGTCCCATCCTACACTCATGCGTGTTGAGGGACACTTGTAAATAAATCTTCTTGGAGATGCCTAAGCCATTGCAGAGTGAGATTTGATTGCCATAAAACCCTTCGGGAGAAGGAACAGTATGTTACCAAACAAACACCCCTTTGTTTGATATCTGCTAATAAATGACCAACAACCCCCCACATCCCTCAAAAAAAAGAAACCACTCCTCTCCAGCTTCCCTATAAGCACACTGACGCCATGTTAAGGTGTGTGAAGTTATGTCAGCCTCATGGAAGAGACAGAATCTCTGGTTTCCATAAAGGAACATGGAGAATATTATCCAGTGTGATTTGAAACTGTGGTGGGAAGCTTGCCAGAATAGAGCATTTTCAAAGAAACCCCTGTATCTCAGATTGCTGAAAACACGGAAGACCTGTGGGGGGAAGGGATGCATTCAGAATGGAGCAGGGGATAGAGGCAAAGTAGGGGAAACTTTATGGAGGGTTTATTTTACATTAGCATAAGTCATAATTAACGCTATCAAGTCACAAAAAAACCAGGCTCGGGTAATGTGAGAACAGCCTTATCTCCGCTCAAGTCATGCAGCCAGACTGCGGAGCTGGTCCCATATTTAGGCAGGATATATTTTTTTAAAAAGTGTCAGGAGCAAGTTGGTGTGAAGGGTTAGGGCCCCAGCCTTTTCAGTGCTGGAAGTATAGGCTCAAAAACTCAACTTAGCTCATAGAGGAAATGAACTAGGCAGTCTCAGCCCCATTCCTCGTATGAACATAAATATTGTTCAAACTATTTCTGGAAGCATTCCAAAATTGTAGTAACATAGGGGTGCTATTTCAGTCCCATGATCTGTTTGGGGAGTTAGCCAGGTGGTGTCAAAACAGGCTCTTGGGGTTCTACACAAATTACAAGTGTGGCATATCACCAGAAGCATCTGACATTGCATGGTTGGACCAGCAGGTCCTATTGCACATCACAATTAAACTGTATCATCAGAGCCATGTGGTATCACCTACATCTCCAGCCTGTGTCAGGGTGCAATGCCAAATCTGGAAGACAGGGGAGATTTGTAGTGCCTGCCTGCACTGTGTCTCCTCCCCAAATAAAATTTATGCTGTAAACTGCTGGAACTCCCCATACATTTCCTTAAATGTTGAGCCCTGTTTAGGATCCAACATAAAGGGTCAGATTTTCAAAGATGCACTTCTGTGTGAACCCCGCTTCCATGCACAATTCACAGGGTTTCCATGCTAGTCATGTGCATGAATGCACAGAGAGTTTTGCATGCAGATCAGGAATTGCCTGTGCACATGTAGATCTCTTTCAGAGCTGATTCTTTGGAAATCTGACCCACAAGGACCAGAGGGCAGCAAAGATGCTGCTGCTCATGACAAAGAAAGGGACTAAAAAGAAGTAAGACAAGCAGAGCCAAATTCCTCCGTGTAACTCTTCTGTTGACTTCAGTAGAGTTACAGAAGATGGATTTCACTCAAGCAATTTGCAGACTCTGATTCCATGTGGAATTTATGGGGTAGCTTGTGAGTGGTTGAGTTTGGTGACTATTTAGTGCCATGAGGGATAACTCACACAGAACCAGTACTTCTCTCCTGTCTATCAACCAGGTCTCCCTCTTGGAAACATTTCTTTCTGTGCTAAGTTCTGGCAACACTGCACAGTAGAAACGTTCCAAGAAAAAGGAAAGGGGAGGGGATACAGTCCTGAAAAGTATTCCTCCAAAGTCATCATCCTGTGTCTTTTCCCATGCGTCCCAAGCGGGAAGCAGACTGCTTTGGCAAATAAACTGTCAGGGTTTGTTTGCCTTCATTGCTTCTCTGCCACCACGAGTTACAGGTCACCCAGACAAAGTGGGAGCTGGTCAGTTTGTTTGCTAGGACATATGCACTGAGCACGTACAACTTTCTTTGCCCACGAAGTGGGTCAGGAGCTCTTTGTCCTTCCCACTTTTAGGGATAGGAGGGGACACAGTGCAGCCAGGCACTATCAGCAAGCAGCTGGAAAGGCTTGCAGGCCTCTTTGTGGTTTTATTATTGTCTCAGTCAGTCTTCAGGGGACTGGATTGGCTCAGGCAGCACTAATGTAGTAGGTTACTACGTCTCTGAGGCATGAGCTCATAGTGTTACTTAGACAATTTGTTAAATAGAAGCTGATTAGAGGTTTCCTTGCCTGGATCCCAGGAACCATATGTGATTGTTTATTTATGCTTTCTGGCCAGGCTCACTTTCCTTTCTTCTGTTCCTGCAGTCAGAGCACAAGATGCACGATGCCACTTTAATCATTGGCTTTATACATCCTTTCTCTTGCCGCTATGGAGGTCTTTTCGTGCACATTCCCACTCTCTGGGGGTGGGGAGTGGGGAGCAGAACAATGGAAACCACTCAGTAGTAAAGCCATCATTGTCACAAAATAATGCCACTCTCTACGCTGAGGTACCACTAGAACCTCGCTGTGACTGCACAGTGCAGTTCACTGGGGATAAAACCAGACATACTGTAGTTCAGCTTGTGTTGACTTCTTCCTTTATATGCCTGAAAAATAAAATAAAGCCCCAATGAGGCCGCTCCAAAAGTTTTCCATCTTTTTTTTTTTTTCAAATGAAAAATGCCTTTTTGACACCTCCATCCCCTCATCCCATTTTTTTTTAAAGAAATTATTGCAGGGGTTGAAATTTTTTAGTTTTTCAACAGTAACAAAAAATCAGACTAGAAAATAAAATCAGTTTTTGTTCTTCTCACCTTACTTTTCTTCCATTGAAAAAACAATGAAAGGGGGAGGGGTGGATGGAGTATGGAGAAGAAAAAAAAATTAAACTTGCTACACTGATTGTTTCATTCTGGTAAGAAAACAAAAAATAAATCTGTGAAAATTTTGGAACATAGTTAATTTGTTTAATTTGATTTGAATTTCTTTGGCAGAAACTAGTTACTATTTTCAATCAATCCCTGCCTCTCATCTGCCCCCACTCAGGATACGAGAAATCCTAACTAACCATCCTGTATCAAGGGCCCTGGAGTTAAAAGGACTAAAGGCGGCTTTATGGCAGACTCTTGGTCTGTCCATTGGGCTAAAATTGTGGCCCCTTTGACTCCACTGGGACCAGCATTTCACCTTTTCTCTCCCATAACACTTAATTTACAGGGGGAGAATCTTCCTTTGCTTGAGGATTTAACAGAAAAATGAGTGAGCTTTAAAGCAGAACGCTAATGAAATCCCCCTCTACCCCACCAGTGGATGCATTGTTTGAATTTTCTTCCTGTGCCACTGTGCCCCATCTCCCCTTTGTCCTGGCTCTCATATTCCATGCTGTGGATTCTGCTGCATACAGTGTCAGCTAGTTTCCTTGGCTCTTTGTTACAACGTTGCTCCCATGTGGGGTTTTCAAATTCCAATCCCATAGTTTTGGTAAAAAGAATGTTTTCTAAACTCAGATTGCCCTCTGGCCCCTGCTCCCCTCCCCTGCTGTTCCCAGCATAACAACTTCGTGTTTGATATAATGGCATTGCTCAATACCCAGCCACCCCCCCGCTACCCCCATTACACCTTGAGAGACTGGAATCCTGCCCTGTTCGGTGACTGATTAGTCCCCATATCCAGCCGCTCACTTTCATTCTCTTCAGATTTTCCCCAAGCGCAAAGCAAATTGTCAAAAGTGAAAACGCTTAAGCACCAAACCAAAATAAATATATGTGTAACACATGATGAATGGGCCCTGCTCTGAAATTTATCTTCATGAGAAACGCAAACTCAGATGTGGCTTAACAGTCACAAGTAGCTTGTCCTGTCTCTCCTCAGGAGTGAAGGGAAATGTCATAACAGAAATTTGCCACTATGTATTATCTCCAGTGTGGGCTGTTTCCTCCCACTGCTTGGCAAGACTGAATTGTGTTAGGTGGCAGCCTCCTTAGGGCGAAGAAGAAACAAGCTAGTTTTGACAAAAATGAGCATTGTCCCAACCATGAGACTTACTGACAAACTCTCCCCACTCTCTCTGTCACCCTCTTTCCTTCTTTCTCCTCTCCACATACTTGTCTCCTGAACATCTCACCCTTAAGGCCCTACAGATTCTTGGGGTACCCCCAACTCTCACAACCTGCAAACCTTCCATGGTTGTTTTGCCTTTGCAACATTTTAGTACCTGTTTTGGATAAAATAGGAGCCCCTCAAGCCATTTTTGGGATGGGCACAGATTGACTTGTGGAGAAGGCTGGCGATTAGAAGATACAGGACAGTCTTTTTAGGAATATGAATAGTGTTTTGCTCTAGTGAAGCTTTGTCTACTACGTAAAAGTGGCCAGAACCCTTTAAATCAACCTGTCTTGCAGTGAATATTTCGTGAGCCTGAAAATTCTCATGCAACTCTTTAAAAAATCATTTTTCTTTTTGATGGCTGCCACTGAATTTCTGCACTCCTTCAGGCCTGACTGCCGAGATCCAGAAATACTGTGTCATGAGTAATGCTGTTCTGAAGGTATTTTCCAGTCTGACCAGATTCAAGAATTCCCAGGAACCTCACGGAATTGTCAGATGACCACGGGATAGACAGATGAATGAAGGTCCAGAGAAAGGGCCAAACATTAGGATGTTTATCCAAAGCTTTCAGGGTTTTAGATGTAGTGATACAAAATGCCCTTTTCTTGATAGATGAGCATCCTTTTCCCATGCTACCCTTTATGTGTGAATGCCTTTCCTTCACCAGTTAACCACATCACCAACCCTCCTGGTTCAAATAATTGATAGAGACTCACGTCTTTCATGATTCCAAAAGGAAATTAGTCAATAGTCACTGAATCACCCTTAAAAATTCAAAGTTATTCCTGTCTCTGAGTTTCTCAGGGTCTTATCTTGTGCCTTTCCCCTGTGGAGTGAAAGCTTTTTAGGATAGGAGGTGTCAGCAACCAGACTGTGGAGGCTTCATGAGCTGTAATGAAAGATGGAAAGGTCAGGAATCCCCAGCACTGTAGGCCAGAACGAAAAGTAGCGGTGAGGGGCACTGTTCCCTCTAAGCTGTGCACATGTGTGCGCGCACACAGGTCATGAAACCTGCGCACACAACAAAATGAAGTGCGCACAAAAAATTCAATAGTGCTAATATTGGTGCTCACAAAAATGTTTTTGCGCACACGAAGAAATTGCGCACACAGTCTACGAGTAATTAGAGGGAACATTGGTGAGGGGGCAGGATGAGAAGGGAACAAACATCCCAGTTGAATCAGTCACAGAGTTTAAGGTCAGACTGGTCCACCAGGTCACCTAGTCTGATCTCCTGCACCCCCCATGCCACTGCCACCACTCAGCACCATCACACTAAACCCCACAACAGATTATCTTGCCAGATTTCAGCAGGGATCGAACTCAAGTCAGCACAGCGTGCAGCTTTAATGGAAAGCACACCCTGCCCCAGGGTGAGCTGATGTCTGTATGGCTTCCATTAGTAACTAGACCTTTTTGTGTTTAAATATGACATAGTTAATGCACCACAAAAAACAAACAAACACACACACACACGAATTTAGCTGCTGAGCATAAACAGAGAGCAACCACTAAAATATGAAAAGCAGGTTGGGGACATGGGACAACGCAGATCTTTGAAAATGTTACACAAGCAGATTTGGCAAGGAGGAGGAGAAAGAAAGAGGGAACATCTGGATCCTTTGGCAGATGTTCTAGCTGCTAGGATTGTCTGGGGACAATTCCTTGATGTGATTAATCCAAACTGCCTACAAAAACAGGATTCCTCTCTGCACACCTCCAAGCATCAAAGCCAACACCTGCAAAGTGCAAAGGTGTGGAATGTCTACTGGTGCCTCTGACTGGGTTAGGGTGCAGACCACGTACAGACCTGTGCAGACACTGCTTGGAGAGTTGCCGTAATGACTGTAAGCGTCACGGTTTCTCAGAGTGCAGGAATAAAGTGGACAGGCAGTGGAGAGAGAAATTGAAAGAGAGAGAACTGCACGGAGTCTCTCTGAAACCATTCTTACTGTGAGGGACTCCTAGTATTATGCAGAGCAAGGAGTCATACACCTCCAGCACAGGGAACCATTCAATACAATCAGAAGCCAGACCCAAATGGGAATTTAGGACTTGTTATTGAGAGAGGATGCTGGCTAGGGAGCTAGGGGTCTCTCTGACTCTTTTTGCAACACACTGTTGGACCTATCACTCCCACCTGCTGCGTGAACATTCAGAAGAATCAGATTTAAAGTTTCTTTCAAAGAACAGTGGTTTTAATGGCCAGCAGACTCCCCTTGAACTGAAATGCTGTGATAGCCCAACCTGTGAGCCCAGCTGCTGGTGTGAATTGTGAGCCCAACACTTTCTGATTGGGGCAGGAAGGAAAATATTGTCAATCCATCCACACTCATCCAAATGATAGGCTCTCACGCATTTTCAGGGATGACATGGGATCCATCTAAAGGCTCTTTCAATTCTTTCCCTCAGGCTTGTAAACTGAACAGCAATGCAGACAGAATACTGGGCAGAAAGTCCTCTGTCTCCATGGCAAATTGGAGGGAACTGAAAGTAGAGGGAAAAACTATTTGAGAGAAGGCTGGGCATTGGAGGGAGAGTCGTGAAGAAAGATTAAAAGAACTAAATAAGTATATGCAGATGCATGTGGTGGGCGGGAGGAGAATGAATTGGCTCAAATCTACTACCAGTTTGAGGGTTAACACTGTGCAGGGAGAGGAGTTATTTAGGAGATATATGGAGACTTATTACTAGGAGAATGGAATTAAGGAAAGCAAAATGTAGGCTGAAATTCAGAGACATCTTCCTGCTAGTGTGATGTGAAAGGCTGTGTTGCTATCAGCCAGAAGAAGGTGGGGGGGAGGAGCCCATTGATACAGGACTTTGAAAACTAATTTGGACACAACACTAGCAAACATACTGTGAGGAACAACCCTCCTCTGGTCCCAGGGAGAGAGACCAGATGTCTGAGACCTAGCAGGGCCTTTTGTGTCACAGACTGAGAGATTCTATTTCTGTGATTCAGATACCTCTCTCCTTAACTCAGACCATTTATTTCTTTATTCCCAAGACCCGAAATCTTAGAGACTTCCTTGACCATGAACTTTCATTTTACTCCAGCTCCTCTCTTTTCTATAACTGCCTGTTCACCACCTCTGGGGCATTGCCGAGATTTATCCCTGCTTTCACTCTGCCTCTGCTGAAATACTTACTCGCCTCTAAATCACTTCCTGTCTTGACTATTACAGGAACTGTTATTGTCTTCCAAGATCCCTCCACTCGCCCAGGCTCCTAGGGGAGCAAGGAGAAAGGACAGCACAAGTGAAAAAACAAAGCCTTCATCTGTGGAGAATTGTGGGGAGGGTGTTGAGAGGAAGCTGTGACTGGCGGAGCTGAGGGCAGGGAGAATGGGTAGACATGAAGACGAAAAGGTGGAGTAAAGTAAATCCATGGAGATTTTTGGGAACCAAGAGAGCAATTTAGAGTTGGCTTTGGAGACGGATACTACAGGAAACAATTAAAGTGACAGAGGATGGGAGTGGAAGCAGGAATTGATGATGAAGATGGAGTTTGCATCTGCATTCTTGAACAAGAGAGTAACCTGACCTCCGCTTCTACACCCTCTATAATTCCACCAAATGGGACAATTTAAAAGTTGTTGCACCCCGCATAGACTATATCCATCATTCACCACTGCCAATGTGTAGGTGCATGTGCCTCTAGAAATAAGTTGTGGGTAGCTTACTCCATGTAACTGAGACAACCTCCATCCCATTTCCGTTCCCATCCCCTGTATGCATATACCTGCAGTGTGTGTTAGGTAATACTTAGCGAGCTCTTCCTCTGGCATAAATCATCATGTAGCTGACTTCAGTGATGCTTCACCCATGTACATTAGCTGAGGATTCGGCCCATTCTATGCAGGAAATATACTGTGTGGGATACATACAGATGTCTTTTTCTCTAAGGATGCTATTGAAATTAGTATACAGTGAATATCAAAAGATCTGGAGCAGTGTTCCCAGCTGCTGCTCTGCAGAACATTGGTGCTCTGTGGACACAGGGAAGGTGTTCCACATCTGATCCTGACCCCAGCCCCAATCCATCAGGGAGAGTGGGGGGTGCTGAATGGGAAAGGAGAAGGAGCAATACAGCAAGCTGACTTGTGCCTGAGAGATTTGAAATGGCCCACTCACAGCAAAGCTTCCAGGCCCACATTGGCAATAACCATCACTGTGCTCCTTTGCCGCGACTGGGGCATTTTAAATTGCTCACCATTGTTACCACCAGCATTGAAATTGCTTCCACAGTAAGATTTTCTTGGATTCCAAGAATAGATGAACTCTGTTTGAACATGTAGGCCCAGAATTTCCATTAAAACTTGAGTAATATCATTTTCAGTTTTAAGTTCTGTGCGTAATCATGTATCTTTTTTTAGAAGTAAGCACGTTATAATTGTAAAATTGTATTTAATTTGGTTTCCTTTTCACAAGAATGGGTAGGACACAGATATTAGAAACATTACGGCTGGTATATATTGACTTTTTCGAGAAAGTTTTCATCAGGTGTTCCATGTAAAGTAATTTATTAATACCTCTAGGTGTTCCTGAGTCCACTAAAGGTTGAGAAACACTGATCCAAAGGAGCAGAAATCTGCGAGGGCTGTTTCATTTGTTCAAGCTTTCCTTGCACATTTCATTTCATTTTTTGCTCACATATTTCTGGGAGATGAATTGTCCAGGAGGGGCAATATTTATAATCTTAGAAATTATTTATGTAGATTTTATGCAAAAAAACTGACTTACACAACTCAGTGAATAAATAAAAGAAAGAAAAACAAACAAGGAATCTGATGGCACTTTTAAAGACTAAAAAATTGATTTATCACATGAGCTTTCATGGGAGTGAATCCCACTTAGTTAGATGCTTGAAGATGGGGAACTTCAAGCGTCTGATGAAGTGGGATTGTCTCCCGTAAAAGCTCAAGCAATAAATAATAATTTGGTTAGTCTTTAAAAGTGCCACCAGATTCCTTGTTTGTTTTGCTGGATTAGACTAACACAGCTACCAATTTGGAACTTAAATGAAAGAAGTGTCTGGAAGATGCATCCCAGCTTTTAAACTTTGTCCATTTTTAACATCAGTAAGACTATCTTCAACGGAAGTACCTTCAACACTGGATCCTCTGCAGAAAAGCAGGGAATAATAGGCAACATTCATTGTTTTAATTGACTGGATAATAGAGCATTCCTTGCATTATTATTCCCTTTGTAAGGGTCTGCCCTGCTTTCATTGAAGCCAATGGGTGTTTTGCCACTGATTTCAGAAGGAGCTTCACCAGCCCTGAAGCTAGCGACACCCCTTTTGCTCAGCGCAAAGAAAAAAAAATCCATCAAAGGAAAAAACTGTCATAACGCTCATACCAGAATGAGATGGAGTTACAAGTGAGCGAGCAAATTCTGGAATTCTGTGCCAAGCACAGTGGGCAAAATGTTCCTTTAAATGAGTGAATGGGATACCAAGTTTATTCAACAGAGATTGAGATCTAGTTTGGGATCTACTTTTATATTCTCAGTGATTTACCAGACACTGGTGTCTGACTCAACCTGGTTTAGGAGGACACCATTACATTTTCCTCCCCTTTAGTCACAGATAAATCCTTACGTAGATTATTTTTTGGCCTGGAATGGATTCTGGATACATGGTTTAGTTATTGGTGCAAGTGCATGCTATCATATGAAACAGGGTGCACTGACAAAACCCAGAAAATGGTTAGATGTCAAAAGGTTCATCTTGGTTGAAAAAACAATGCTGTGCACTTTAGATGTGATATTGTCTCTCATCTGGCTTTGTTTTGGGTAGTTTATCTTGAAGTGCATCTTTACAAGCATCCTGGATTAGCCCATTTTCTGAGAGTTGTAGGTGGAAAATAGGGGTACATGAAAATGGTTTATATAGGTTTTCAGTTCCAGATGAGGTCTAAGAATTAAAATCAGAACAGGAAGATTTCAACTGTTAGGGCCTGATTCTGTTCTTGCTTGTATCTATTAAGATGGGGGTAATTCCACTACAGTTGATTGAGTTAAGTGTGGTAAAACTGGGGCGGGATCAGAATCACACACACAGAAAACAAAGGCAATAAAAGCTTAATAGGTCACCTACTTCATCCTCTTGTAGAGTAGGCAGTAAAATACTTAATTATTTATTTAGACCTTTATCTTAGTAGGAAAGATTGCCCAGCAGGTAGCTCTGTGAGACTGGAGAGTAATCTCCCAAGGGAATGGATGGAAATCCAATACTTCAATCATTTAGAACTTGACTAGGCAAAGCTCTAGAGAAAATACTAGTGAGAAGAACCCTGGAGGGGTTCCCGAGGGAATGAAGTCTTCCTATGTGCTGAGATTTGTACAGCTGGAGGCATGTGACAATTGCCCATGTGTGGCACAGAAATATCCAGGCAATAGTCCTGTATGGCATTGCTTTTAGGGAATGAGTCTAGTGACCTTCACCACCCTTGACATGCAGATTCTTAGCTTTCTCTTTTTTGCCCACAAACCCCATTGAGCTTCAAGTCCTAAGAACCCTATAATGAGCCTGGGAGACCAACCATCCAGTGGAGCCAGTGATCCAACTTCCGAGCATAAACTGATTGCGTTGGTGCCATAACCCTCCCCCTTCTTGCTCCATGTTGCATAATTGACCAGGTGCATATTTTTTACCTTTCTGTAAAACCTGAGGCACAGGGAGTTGTTGGAGATAAGACAGTGGATAAGAAGAGCCATTCTTCTGTTCCAATAGGGCAGCTCCTAAATTCCAAATCCTGCTCACACCAAATGCCATGGCAGTGTGGATGCTCTGTCTTTGAAACATTTGCTCCTCTACATGAAGTGCTGACAAAAGCTCTTCTCACCATCACCATAGAATCTCTTCTCTGAAACCACATCAAGTAAAAAGGGAGGCCAGCAGCTGGGGCACCTGGGTCTGATGTGAAGCAGGGCAAGGTATTGTGGAACTGCACCGTGGGTACAAGGAAACAAGTTGGGAAGATTGGATTCTATCACATTGAGGGAAGTGTTTTTCTATGAAAGCTGGCTGGTTCACTGGTCGAACTGCTGCCCTTTGAAGTGCTAGCTGCAAGACTGAGGTGGCATCTCCTGCAGGGCTGAGCACCTGAAGCCCTGCTCCACTGTCAGTTCAGAATGAAACTATCATGTGCAGCATTAGGAGCATTTAAATGTTCCCATCTGTCACAGTTACAGGGGGCCTGCAGGGTTGCTCCTAGCCAGAAAGTCTGGCAGCCACATTCTGCTCAGCAGGTGGATGGGTCTCTAAGAGGGAGAGGGAGAGGGAGAGGGAGAGAGAGAGAGAGAGAGAGAACCTGCTTTCTTTTTCCATTGCCCAAATTCCAAAGTCTCCTTCTCCATCAGGATTTGGCACGACTGGTACCCAGATTAGCTGCTCGGTCTGGGACCATGCCCAACACAGGAATCTAAGCCCACCTGAAAACAAGCCCCACGCAAGAATGTTCTGATTAGGAGTTTCAGCTGCACACACCTTTTAAATGACAGCATGAACAAGACAACCTAGTTATCTGGAAAGATAGCAGGTTTCTTTTCATCCTTCTGCCGCCCCCTTAATGCTCTTTAATGTGGTGGTCATCCCCCTCCCCTGCCTTCTTTTCTCTTTCAGTGCAAAAAAGCTTCATCAGGCAAACCAAGGGAAAGATTTCCAAAGAGGATGCTTATAAAATATTTATGGAGAACAGCAGTGAACACAAGTAGGATAATGAGGATCTGTGGGACGCAGGGTGTGTCCAGACTAGCACAGTGAAGGCCTCGGAAGAGACAGAGGCAAATGATGGAAGCCATTTGTGAGGTCTGTAGGATCTTTAGTCATTTCCGTAGCACTCAGTTGCTTTGCAGGCACACACTGCTTTTATTTGAGTTTCTCTTATTAACTTGGTACTGTCAGGTTTCCTCTAGAGCAATTGCAGTTGAATGCTGCAATGTGGAGGCTAGTTATTTCAGTTTGCATACCATCAAGCAACTTCCAATTTAGGGTCACAGCTTCATTAAATATAGTCCAGTGGGAAAGAGCCATTGCCTCATAGTTGCAACTCTTGATGTAACAATGTTGTGTCATGAGGTAAACCTCATGTCTTGGTGATGCAAGAATTATGATCTAAAATAGTGCAGGGCAATGCTTCTGCATAAAGCCCAAAGATCTATTCTAGAGGGATTCTTTTAATGCTATTGATCTTATGTTGCTTCAGGGCCTTTTGCCTTCAAGATCACAAAGCACTTTACACACCATGAAATGGAGTCGGTTTGGCAGCCAAGGAAATGCAGCCACCTCTGGCATGGGATACAGCATGTGTCTAATAGTGTACAGCAACTAGTTAGGACAGGAATTGCAGTCACCTCCCACCTGCTCAGACAATGATAGTCACTTAGATATTTCATTTCTTTACTTCTAGATCAGCTATCTTTACACCTTCTTCCATGCTGCCCCTTTATGAATGGCTCCATAAAGCTATTCCTGTCTCCACCTTGAAATCCCTCCTCAAGACTCACTTCTGCTGCACTCTCTATACAAAAACAAACAGTCCTGTGGCTCTATTAAAGACTAACTAATTTATTTATCACATGAGCTTTCATGGGAGAAAATCCTACTTTGTCAGATGCTTTCAAAGTGGGATTTTCTCCCACAAAAGATCATGCAATAATTAAATAAATATATAAGTTAGTCTTTAAAAGTTTTCTTGTACTAGACTAACATGGCTACCCCTTTGGGACTTCATAGGATGTCAGCTTCCTGACAATAGGGAGGTTGAGGGGCAGGTAGGGATAAATGGTTTGCTCTATTAACATTTATTTATAACTGCAAATATGTGATTGCAACCCATGTACCCACACTGCTTATGTTGCTTGTCTTCTCAAGCTCTTATGTTACAAACATGTATATGCTTAACTGTAAGTATGTAAAAGAGAGAACACTCCTACCCCAGGAGAGTCCAGAGGCCACTACACAAGACAGAGAAATCTGTGAGTTTGCACTTCCTGAAAGCAGACCCAATAGCACCGAA
Source organism: Podocnemis expansa (assembly GCA_007922195.1). Lineage (NCBI taxonomy): Eukaryota > Metazoa > Chordata > Testudines > Podocnemididae > Podocnemis > Podocnemis expansa. The sequence goes on from ML681991.1 coordinate 25,145,386, forward strand.
GCCTATCTGCTAATGGAAGAAATGATGGCAAACTTGTGTGTCTCTACAAAAGCTTACCTGACCTCTTCTCACATTATCCAGTGAGCTGGCAAAGCCAAGACACTTATCCAAGCTATTTCTAGTGCCTTGTTTCCTGTTACCAAATTCCAGAAGGGTATAAGGCAAACCAGCCAATGTCTAGCATGCTGTTTGACTTTCCTATCCCCCACCTTCATGCAGTCTGTTCTACCGCCTTTCTGGCTGCTGGGGCTCTTTACCTTCACAGGGGTTCCCCACTGACAAGAACATAACCTTGTCACAGCTGCAGAGCGCAAGCTAGAAGGTGTGGTGCCCCAACACCCTGCCTCTTCCCATGCTGCAGACATCTCTTCAGGGAGCAGAGAGTAGGCAAGAGGGCCCGCTTCTCATGTGGCTGTCATTCCAGTTGTTGGATGACTCACACTAGTCCAAGTCTTCAATTAATTGGCTAATTCATACAAACAGAGGAATTTTGCATGTGCCAAAGTCAATTTGAGAGCTGTCTAATCTGTCACTGTGGCTCTGCATAAAAATATGGACCAAACAGGTGATTGTGACAGGGGCACAGCAACAAGATTTGTTACAAATGGATGGCGTTCATCTGGCCCAGAGCCAGAGCTCTGCAATGCCTCGTGAGAGAACCTTCTCATTCCCCTGGTGGCATCTACAGATTCAGCTCGTGATAGAAGCTTTGTGATTAAAGCCCCATATCTGCCGTGGTCCCAACCAGCCCCCTGATCCTCTCTGACCCATATATGTAAGGGTCTTTATTGATCTAGCCATTGGGACTTAGCTCCTTCCTGAGTGGGGCTGAAAGAAGGAGTGCTCCTCTAGCTTGGTTTGTGGTGCCAAGAGGCCTCCTTTCTTTTGTGCAGTAGGCATGGTGTACATATCGAATACATCCTGGAGTTGGAAGCCTTCCTGCTTTGCCCTCTCTCCCTCCATTTGCATCTCAGCTATAGTATCAGAGTTCAAATTTTGCAGAGAGCTCCAGACATGAAAGGTATTCCCGGGGATCACAGGAAGAAGTGATTAATCTCAATTACATGGTTGAACACTGTATAATCTGGAGCAGTGGATTGGGTTACGCTTCTTTCTGTCTGTGGCTATTGGAGGGCTTTTTCCTGCCTGAGGAGACGTTTGAAAGATGTTTTGACTACTGAAGTGCCAAACTTAACCCCAACATAATTTGAATTGTGGTGAAACATGTATGTTGTTCTTAGCTTCCCGAGCCCTCCGGACAGCTTGGCGTTTGCACAGCTGCCATCTCTTTCACATTTACCATGTATGACAGATCACATCCCATCACACTGCTTTGCAAGGTCATTTTCACTAAAAAGGAAAAAAAAATGAGATCAGTGCTCACTGAAGTGAGAGACCAATAGTGTGGCTAAGAGGCAGGTGGAATGCAAGCTTCCCACACGCAGCTGCAACACTGAATCTCAATCTGATCTGAAAGTACACCACCTTCACTATCTAGAGCTCAGTCTTTCACTCAGCTTGCTGGAGCACCTCCATCCTGTTGTGCAGCAGGCGCAGCCCCTGCTATTCCAATCCTAAAGCCTCCTCATCCCTCCAGCTCTTCCAGTCTACCTGATGTGCAATCTCTGGGACTCCACGTAGCTCTGTCAATGGACTTCTGGCTTGATCTACAGGAACTCTCCTTACCCATGGCCTCTTTGGTGAAGTGTGCCAAATTTCTCTGTATTACGTGGAGAATCTGCAGTGCAGAGCTGTAAATGGGGGGTGGGGTGGGGGGGACAATGGGGCTTTGCCCCAAGTGCATCGGAGTGGCTTAATGGAGCTCCTCTGTTAAAGGGCGTGTTTCATGCCACTGGCCCCAAGCGCCGCTAATTGCAAGGGGCATGTTCCGGTTGGAAAGCACCTCGACCGCTAAAACAGAGTGTTATGGCTCTGCTGCAGTGTGGACTTGGATGGGACCAAACAAAATGCAATCTACCCAGGATCTAAGCACTGCACTGAGCACTCCAGAGGCAAGTAGCACTTAGGGAACACGGACTGTGATGAGTGCAATACAAAGGACGAGGGAGATTGATTGATAGATTTAATCCAATGAGCCTATGAGATCCATCTCATTATTTAACAGTGTCTTTTTCTTCAGATTGTAGTGGTGCTATTGATATACTGTGGAGACTAATAATAACTTAATCTGAATTTTTGATGGCCTAAACATACATGATGTGTTCTGAGTTTTATTCTATAGAGATCACTCATTTCATTCTCTGCTGAAATTCTGCAACCCCCATTGGGGTGAAATATTGCATATGGTTATTAGTGACACTATTGGGCAGTTAGGATAGGAAGTTAAAAATAAATACATTCCCAGTGGAAACACCAGAGGGACTGAGAGAGACCAGACTGTAATTACCTGAGTTGGAATTTAGCCAGGACCTAACTTGTGTGGCAAATTCTTTGCATTAATTTAGCTACCTGCTAATGAACTGATTATGAAAAACATATTTATAGAAGATTAGGAGCTATGTAACAGATACACATATATAATTAGGTATAATAGATCTGTATTGATTACATAGTTGTTAATGCTCGCTAAATATGTTCTTAATAATTAGCTGGCATTTAACGTATATACAAATATTTTAGGAACAGGAAAAGGCTGGCTGGCTTAGCAAGCTATTTCTTGGTTTATCCTTTGTTATTGGTACTGCAGTAGGGTCTAGCAGCCCTAATCTTGACCAGAATGCTACTGTGCTGTACAAATACAGAACCTCTAATTCATAAAACTTTTCTCCCCAAAGCAACTCTTTAATATATATATACACATATATATACCATGAGAAGTCATTAAGTCCAGTCACCTGCACTCATAGCAGGACCAGTTCCCTCTTAAACCATCCCTGACAGGTGTTTGTCTAATCTGTTCTTAAAAATTTCCAATGATGGAGATTCCACAACCTGCCTAGGCAACTTAGTCCAGTGGTTAATCACCCAGACAGTTAGGAATTCTTTACTAATGTCCAACCTCTCCCCACCACACACACTTCATGTAATTTAAGCCCATTGCTTCTTGTCCTGTCATTAGCAGTTAAGGAGAACAATTTTTCTCCCTCTTCTTTGTAACAACCTTTTAGGTTCTTGAAAATTGTCATGTCCCCTCTCAGTCTCCTTTATTTCAAACTGAACAAACTCAGCTCTTTCAATCTTACCTCATAAATCAAGTGTTCCAGGCTTTGAATCATTCTTGTTGCTCTTCTCCGGACATTCTCCAGTTTGCCCCACATCTTTCCAGAAATGAGATGCCCAGAACACACACCAAGAATGATTTTGCCATGCTATTTTTTATAATCAATGCAATCATTATCTCTTTATTCCTTCCTGGACTAACCTCCTGGAGGACAGAAAATAAAATCATTCCCCTTTCTTATTTGTCATCAGGCTTATTATGCTGGAGTTCCTCTGGGTACTGGGGACAATACCCTAATTTGTTGTGCTGCTATGTCCTTGGGCTAGTCACTTCAAATGCCCATGTCTGAGTTTCCCCAATCTGACAGGACAGAGTGACCAATATTAATGTCCTTGAGAAAGCGAACACAACCAGCACAGAGAAAATGTTACCGAGAGCATGACTTAGATGGGCCGGACATGTCATCAGAATGGAAGACCACTGACTCCCAAAACAGATCTTGCATGGGCAGCTAAGGCAGGGCTAGAGAAAGAAGAGTCATCATCCTCATAAGTGCTTCAAAGATAACCTGAGGAGTAGTTTTCAGTGGGCTGCCGTCAAGCTTAAAGAACTCAAGCAAATGGCTCAGGACAGGACTCAGGTATGTCTATGCTGATGGCGGCAATTTCGCTGAGCTGCTCCTGGAAGGTGACCCCGGAAGTCCTGTGTAAGGGAACGCTGACTGCAAGTGATTTGTGGTTGGCTTACCCCTGATGTGTACTGGCAGCTTAAAAAGTTGCCGCTGGTTATGCAAGAAATTTATGTTCCTTGCATAACCGGCGGTCGACTGCCACCGAAAAACACCCAAATGTAGATTAGGGCTTACTGGCTGTCTCGGACAAGAGCAGCATGTAGTGGGTTAGAGATCACTGACAAACTTATCTCCAGGCTGCACATGAAAGGTGTCAGATAGCTGCATCATCAAACATCACTGAGGTGGACTTCCCATGTCCTCAGTGTGACTGACTCTATGCATCTGGGTTTGGACTTCAGAGTCGTGTGTAGCAATAGAAGAGATTTGAAACAATATCGTCATCACCGTCACTCACTATTATAGCATTGTTGGAGTGCGCACACTACTTTATTACTGTAGTGATGCAAATCAACACTGGACCATGCACATTGGTTTGTTATTGTAAGGTGGCTAATGAGTGCTGGACTGTAATGATGCCCCAGGACTGAGTTGCACTGACAGTACTTTGTGGGGAACTTTACACAGCACTGGCCCTCCCTCATTCTTTTCTCTAGCTCGTGCTATTGGCCTTGCTCTTTCAGTGCCCTTGGAATTCACACCCCACAAACCAGAAAGAGGTTTCAGAGCAAAATGTAGATAGGTGAGTGTGTAAAAGGCAACTCTGTAGTGCCTTTCCCTGTTGGAGTGCTCCATCTCCTGTCAGGGTTGGAGAATGACCATTTGCAATCATGAAGCTCAAATGGATGCCATTGGAAGAGTCACTGGGCATCCAGTAGCTGACTACCACAAATTATTTGTGAAAGGGACAGCACCAGCTGAAAAGCAGTGTTGGAAACTAAAATACTTTCAGCCATCAACAAAGTGGAATCCACCTTCCCTTTTTCATCTCACTCTTCTTGGTCTTTCTCTAACTTCAAAAAGAGCAATGACTATGCTGGAGCACATTGCCATTGCACCCCCCCCATCCATTAGCATATTGTCTGCTCCCTACTGGCTGCTGCAATACCTCCTTTTTTGCCATCAGGAGTTCCTCTAGAGACCATTTCCTGCCAGAGGCATGACAGGAAAAAAATGAATGATGGCACTGAAAGAAATCCCTTATCACATCATAACAACAGGTTGAGGGCTCCTCAGCTGGAACAGTGCACCCAGCATGTCTATGGCTTCATGTATTAGTGAGTGAACAAACAAAAGGAAGAGGACTTCCCAGGGAAATCATGCTTTCAACCAAGGATTTGGAAGCACTTTTCAAACATTAATTAGTAAATCCTCACAACTCCCTTCCCGGAAGTAGTATGCAGCATGGTTAAGTGACTTGTCCATCATCAGATTGTGAGTTAGAAAGAGAACCCAGGAAACCCAGTCCCTCAGCTTCCCTCATGCTCCCATCATATACATCTGGGGCAACACTCCGGTCAAGAAGGTGCTGGGACAAAAGAGAAGTGAGGTTTTTGCCACCATACAGCCAGGACAGTGGTATGGGAACATGGTATGTACTGGGGGGAGACACAGCAAGCAAGGGCACTGCGGGAGGAGAATGTCCCCTCTGAGCTAAGATAACTTAAAAAGCACTGAGGGGATCAAGAGGAATGCTAGATTTTCAAAAGTAAGTCTTCTACAAGCCCGAAAAATAGTGTGCAGGATTCAGCCCTAACCAGTAACAGTTCATCTGCAGCTCCTTGCAGAGGCAAGTGCGGGCCAGATGATAAAGTAGCCCTTCTTTACTAAGTGCCAGCAGAGCACATCTCCAGCTAACATTCAGCTTGCACATAGAGGGCCAGATGCACAGCCAATGTAAATAGGAGCTGCTCTCAAGGAGACAGCTTACTAACCAGCTGGCTCAGAGATGAACATAAGTTTCAAGGTTCAGATCAGGATCCAGACGCCCCTCCAGAGGTTCCTTGAGAGAGTTTAGCTCCAGAGTTTTGATTTGGGCCCATCTTTCTTCAATTTAAGGCACTGAACCCAATTTCATGGCAGAAGGGAACTCGTGGTGGATTATCTGTGTCATCTTCCCCCCAAAAAACAAAGAGTTGTGTGGCACTTTAAGACTAACATATTTATTTTGGAAATCCTCTTCCCCAGCCTCTCTTTACCACACCTCTGAAGCCTCTATAATGAGCCACCTAAGAAATTATTATAATTAATAATCTTGATACTATGATTGCTAACACAGCTTGTCTCTTTAAATTGCTGACATTCTGCAGAATAGATGAATTGTAACACAGATCCTTTTCAAATACTACATATAAAAAAATCTACAAATCCAGCAATTAGGTTCCAATTTGCTTTCTCCGTTAATAGGAAACTCAGTCTCTCTGGGACGCTCTGATGAACCTTTGTTTTCTTCACAGGTTCTTGGGAACCTTTCCTTTTATTTCCCTTCCCCCAAATGTATTTTGCACAGCAAGATTTTTTTTCAGGTCCTTGCAATTATTTATTCCACCTTTCCTGTCATGTCTTTGCAGAAATAAATGGCTCCAGTGGGACTGAGATGGGAGGAACAGAGACTCATAAACAGAAGGGGGAAAAATACAGCTATACCCCAGAAAGGGCAGGAAATGTCTGAGTGTATCCATTACATATCTGCACATAGAATCATGCATAGAGAACATGTATGGTTCTGTGCATACAGCACACACACTTGCATATGTATGTTTAAATAGCATGCACCCTATTTTCCTTTTATGGGTACTCTCCCTTGTCCTGCAATTAATATAGGCTGGGGATTGGACATAAGACTGTTCAAGGCTGGTGCGTGGATTACCTGTGGGGTCATTAAGTGGTCAGTAACCAGAAAGCGTGCAGAACTCAGACCAATTAGAAAGTTCTGACTTGGAGGTGGAGGGCAAGTGTGTCTTTCTGTCCCCAACTCCCCTTTAATGGCAAGTCCCTGGAGTCTCATCAACTTCCTTAAAAATGAAAATCCTTTCCTGCCCCTTATGCCATCTTATGAATGTAACAGTGCAGATGAAAGGCAGCACAAGACAACACTGCATCTGACGACACAAGCTGTCGCAGGGGGTCCCGAGTTAATGGATGATGGGCAATTTAACAGGATTTTCCTTCTCCTGACTGGGGATTGGTTTAATGACACAAACAGAAGAGAGGGAGGCACAGAGGACATCAGTGTCTCAGGAGACTCACAGACACTGCAGTGAGGCACAAAAGACAGGGTCAGCTCAGGTCAGAACCAGGGTCCTGATTCAGCAAAGCCCTTAACATAAAGGCTGAATTTCAAGCCCCAGGAAAGCTAAGGACATCATTAAGTGCTCTGTTGGGTTGGGGCCCAAGTGAGCACAGGTGTCAATGATGTTGCCCTGCTGTTCACTTAATAGGAATTAAGCAACATTACTAAATAGAGGCTCATTTCCATCGCAAACCAAGAGCTGTGTAAGGGCCCAGTGCGGATGCAAATTTGTAGTAGAGTATGGTCAATGGACTAAGGCAGAGTCATAATAAGTTCTGGACTCTAAAACAAACATTCACTTCACTCCCTCGGATTATTAAAATAGAAACAATTCTTAAAATCATATTTACTTTTCCTCATATGTCCTTCTGCCTTCGTTGTTACTTTTCATCGAGTTTGGTCAGTTTCCCGTCCTTGTTCTCAGGCACTGGAAAAATGTTGCTGCTGTTTCCTTGGTCAATAAGAAACATCAGTAAGAATTTAGAAGGAAGATTTTCCATAAACACAAATGACTTTCAGTGGGAACGGGCCCACACTGCTGTTTGTGCCACTGAGAACCACTCCTGAGCCCTTCTTAGAATATTGCTGTTTACAAAAGGTTTGTGAATGAGACTATTCCAGCATGACCCAGGGAGCTGTTGTCAGAATCTCTGCCCCCATACAGCCTCCGATCTCTGTTATCACATACTCCAAACTGCTGACCTTCCTCTGTGAAGTTTAGAACGGTGGCAGGAATCCTCGAGTTTACCCAATTAGTGGAACCAGAAGGAGCTACAATGTCTGGTTGGTTATGGAGCTTAACAATGACCGACCTTTGTACATCACTTTAGTCCTATCCGTTCTACGCTCTCCTCAACCCCGGTAGTAACCTTTGCTCCTAAGTAATTTAAGTCATATATGATTCCTGATGAGGTTCTCTAGACGTACATTTCCTGACTATGCACAGCCATGCAATTTGTGTTGGCAGTTTGCCACTCTGCCAAGGGAGTGTAAAGTGAGTACAAATATTGAATCAAGATGGCAGCGCTGCACAGCCATTTTCTATCCAGAATCAGGCTGCATCCTGAGCAGCTGTCCACACCTGGAGGAATTTATACATGCTGGGGAGCATGTCCCTTTGAAAGACTCACAGGTGTGGAGCGATTATCTCCAGAACTAATTACACATTACATTACACTAAAATACCTTGAGGCACCAGGGCTCAAAAGAGGACAACTCAATGGAGTTCTGGTGGCTTTTAAAAATGCAGCTATTTCTTGAGATAGATGGTTCAGTGAAATGAAGATGACTTTTCCAAAAGGAAAACAACTGTCTTGGGATTCCCCGTAGCACCCACCATGACTATCACTGAGCTCTCATTTTTCAGAGTCTGATCTCTCAAAGACATTCTAGCCAGTTAACATCTGACTCTCCCAAAACATGCTCTGCTGCCAAGAAGCCACATGTGCAACATTACAATTAGAAAGAAAAAAAAGACAGAGGGAAAGGAGGTTGGTTGGTTTGCTTGGGTTTTAATTTGTTTGTGTTGAGGAACTTGGTGTGTAGAGGGGAAAAATAAGTTTATACTGGAAAGCAAGTTGTAACTTGGTCTGTAGAGTTGTTGGCATGGTTCCACAATTAAATTTGGCACCCTTCTTTTGCTTCTCTCCCTTCCCTATTTAAGGTCCTGATTCAGCAAAGCACTTAACCACATGTTTAAATCCAGATTATGGAAGGGAGCATTTGGGATGAAAAACACTACATTTCATTCCTGCCTGCTTGCAGGAAAAAAACAAAAACAAATGGAAAGTCTAAAAATCACACCAAAAAGGCATCTTGACATCCATGCTTTGTACATTCCAGGTGGGGGGACTTTCTCTCTTATTACAAGTCAGAGCAGGCTGCAGAGAAAAGGTATCATGTTTTAAATGGAAGAACAGGCAGAGTGCCAGGCAGATCTGTCAAGTGACTCCTGGGAACCCAGGAAGTCTAAGCACAGCTTACGAGCAGCAAAGAGGCCAGCCCCAGCAGCAGTAGCTTGATGTCTCGCTGTTATTGAGGAACAAGCTGGCTTATCCAGCTGGAGGGAGCTCCTTGGAGGGAAGGAGGCAAGCACTGGGGCATTTGGAAGCAGCCTGTGACCAGGGTCTGGGATAACTGACATACTTTTTATTTCATTTCTTCTTTCAAACGTTAAAGAAAAAGTCACAGGAGACTTCTAGAGACACATCAGAGCTCTGGCTTCCTGCAGTGACTTCCTTGGCATTTTCTATTGTCCTGACTTCACACACATATAAAACCTGCCAATCAAGACATTTCTGAGCAGCTAAAACTTCACTTGCAGTTCAGCTTTTTCCTGACAGGGATGTTGAATTGCTTTACACTAGCTGGATGTTACAAGAAAACTGGCTAAGCCAAAGAATCAGTCTCTAACCCAGATCACAAGCACAGCCTCTATCTACTCTGTCCTCAAAAGAATCACCCTCTAATGTAGATCACAAGCACAGCCTCTACCTATCCTGTCCCCAAAACAGCACAAAGGCACCCAGTTAGGACTGAAATTCACCCTGCTTATGTGGTTTGGTTGCACTGATAACTCAAAAACAAGCATACAGCAAACACCTCAACCTATTGCTTTCCCTAAGTGACATTACCCCCTAGCTCTTCTCTTACCTATAGAGCCTGACCCACTAATCTTATATCCCAGGTGGAAATAATGAGCAGCAGCTGCACCCATGAGCCACCAGGAGTCAGCAGCTTTGCAGAATTTTAACTCCTGCGAGAAAGTGAAACAACAGAGACTAATAGAGACAAAGTGGCTAAGTTAATGAGCCCTGTCACCATCTAGCAACTCAACCTCCTGAATTCTCTCATCACTACTATCCACAACCTAAATGTCTCCCAAAGAGCTTACGTAATGTGACATAGACTCTTACTTATAGACCCAGATCCACAAAAGTACCCAGGCACCTGAGTCTGTGTTACAGGCTCCTAAGTGTAGGGTTACCAGATACCAAAGCACAGAAAGGAGGACAGGGAGGTCCAAAAAGGAGGACATTGGAGGATATGGAGAAAATGTAGTATTAATATAACTGTTATCACCATATTATGCCATGGAAAATGGGTAACAATTAATGAATGCAGCATTAAACCTGCACAATATCATGTGTTTTAAAATTATTTTAAAATAAAGAAAATTACCAAAATGTTTTCTTTCACCAAAAATTGGATTTTTTCACTAAATGAAAGTTTTTCATGACCCTTTCATTAATGGCAATGAGACTAAAGTGAAAAAACTAAATTTTCAAATATAAACTTGAAAAGTACCTAAAAAAGTTTTTTAAAAAACCAAGGAAAAAAAACAGTTAACTTACCACTCATTTTTCATTTTCCACAGCAGCCCATTTTTACAGTTAAACAGAAAAAAGTCCAAAATTGTTTCTGTCCAGGTCAAACCTGCCCTTTTAGTGGTTTTATTTAATTGGTCCCTGTTAGTAAGTTTTATTTATGGTAGACTTTATTTTTCTTCATTTTATTAGTATCCCTATTTTCCCCCCAATTTAGCCATTTTGTAGGGGGCAAGGGCCAAAAATAAAAGTGCCTTCCACAGCTCCTGAACCCCCAACCCTAAGGTTAAACAATACCTTCCTTCCTAAGGGAGCTACCCTTGCAAGCCTGTGAAAGTAGCCTCTAGAGTCAGGGATACCTGAGCTCTTAGTGAGATGACCTAGTCTGTGCTGAGCAGTGACTGGATGGTGGGTGCAAGAGACCAGCTCCGATCTCTAGCTGCTGGGGGAACATCCCCTGCTCGGTAACTTGGCTGCTAGAGGGGTTTTTAACGTTCTATTCTTGATCAGTAAAAAGCTGGACAAAATCACCTAATTTTAGAATTCCTGGAGGACGGAGGACATGAAGGCAAAAAGGAGGACATGTTCTCCTTTTGCCAGACGTCTGGTAACCCTACCTAAGTGCCAGTGTTAGGCTCTGCTGTTATCCACAAAACAGCTGTAGGCATCTAAACTCAATTAGTGCCTACATTTTCAGGGTAAAAGTTCCCTTATCACCTATATTTCTGCCTCTGATGCTTCCCTCTAAGAGCCTGGACATCTCTCTCCCACCTACACCCCAGAACCACTCATGAACCAGGGAAAGACAGTTGTTTGCCTTCCTAGCCTGTGTACAGAGTCTAATAGCATAGCTAGTGGACATAATCCAATTCTAAGGTGCTGCTGCCTACATCATAACTTCTATCCTGCTGAGAACTCGCCTGGGATGTGGGTGACCTGGAAATAATTGTCTTTCTCTCAGATGAGGAGAAAGGATTTTAACATGGGTTGCTTTCCTTTCTAGAAAATATCCAATCATTGAAGTATGGGATATTCTGAGGCAGGGACAAAGAGTCATTGGTCCAGAGAGAAAGAATGAGTTAGGGCATACAACTGAGAGGTAGGAGAACCACGGTCCAGTCCCCATGACAATTTTTGTATTTTATTATATAGAGCCATTGATGTGCAAGGTACTAGACACCAGACACCCTTCACAGCATTTATATTTCCATGCAGTTCCATTGACTTCAGTGGAGTTACTTCTGATGGATCTTGGTGAAAGGGAAAAAGGAATCAGTCCTAAGGGCCCTGCCTCAAGGATTTTATATATTAGACTAAATTAATAAATTGTACCAGAGGACATTACAACAGACCAGGGCAGGGAGGAATTTTCTTGGTTTTCCCATGTTTTCCAAGCCTTGCTCATTTCTGTTGCTCTCCCTTCACTTTAGGTCTTTTATTTAAAGTAAGGTTCCCACAGATGATTTGTTGTGGATGGATGCTCCCAATGTGGTCTAACCATAGCTGAGGAGGGCAAAATAATTCCCTTTCTTATTTTATCCATGATGCCCTTGTGAAAACCACCTATTATGTAGTTTGCTTGTCTTGTGGCATTGCCACATGGCTATTTCATGTTTCTGTCTTTTTAGTGCCAAGACATAGGTGGCTCTCCATTACTCTGTGCAGCTATGAAATTATCTATGCCTGCTCAAATCCTAGAGAAAAACCTCCACACATACCAACTGTAAGCTTGAAAGATCTCACCATCTAATCAGAATCAGGCCTCATTAGCACTTACATGCCAAGCTTCACAGGGAAACCCCCATCACAACTGAGCCAAGTGTCACAGCTCAGGTCATCTGTCCCTGTATTCCCCTTCTGTGGTCCAACCAGGACACCGATTGTATGTTCCCAGCTCAGCTATCACGTCTCATGGGTGGAGACCTGAGTCTTTGTCCCTGCAGCTCTGGGTTTTTCCAGACCGCACAGGCCTGCCTACACTATGTTACTCCCAGCAAGACAGATTGGCACTAGGGACCAGAGTTTTCACTTTGCTTTTCCCTTCAGAGGATATACACACCACACTTGCCCACAGTTATGAGTTACCACACAGCTCTAAGACTGAATGAGGCAGGGTTTCTGTTGGAAAAAAAAATCCAGCATGTGAGCCAGTAATTAAAGATTGTACCATAATACACATGCGCAAGGGGGCTGAATTAAGGTTACATAGGAATCCTTAAATTTAATTTCTGGGAGTTCCTAACTTTTGAGTGCTTGAGGTTGTAACTTTAATGATTTTCGTTTAATGTCATTTTGTTGTGTATAATATTATATAACTTACCTGACACAGCAGTTTTTGCACTTATCCATGACTCTCCCTGACGCAGTTACTTATCCTTGGTTCATTCTGCCATTGCATGGCACTTACTTTCCATGCCATTAACGCTCAGAATTTTCTGTGTATATAATAGCATTTCTCATGCCCTGTAACTTAAAGTAGGTTATCAATTTCAGTAGCTCTCCATTTCAGGAATCTGTCAGCACATTTGTAATCACTGTCCTCATGAAATATCCTCCAAGGCATCCACCTACATCTTAACTCATCTTTCTCAGCAGCATTTTTTCCTTTTTAACTGAAAAATCATGTATTGGACAAAAATGCCACCATAGCATCCATCTCTCCTAGCTCTTTCCCAGTCACCTTTTGTCTTTATGACACATCACATCACATCCACAAATATCCAACTACATTTGTTTCATGCTGTTTTGGGAATTTATCTTTCACACTATTAAGATAAACTCCCTGTATGCAGCATGCATTTGTTACCTGATAACCCCTTTACAGAAGGAAAAGATAGTGATGGACAGCCCACAAAAGGTTGAAGATGTTTCGTTGGAGAAGAATGCAATAGTATCCAAACTTCTTGAGTTTCCAAAACAGGGCTGCATATCTCTCAACAGCACCTGTTGATGGAGTCTGGTATTTCTGGCTTCCTGGCAAGCCAGCAACACCAGACTTACTCATTCTAGGAAGAGCAAAGACTCATACATTAAAAAAAAAACCCAAAAAACCAACAGTTAGTCAAACTTGGTCAAATATCAATGAATTTTCATCTGGAGTTTTGGGGTAAGTTTAGTGGTAGATTCTTATTTTATCTGAAAGAGTTCATTCAAAAAGCACAAAAACAACAGTGCTACTTGAAATGTTTCAAATTTTGATTTTTCATTGAAATTTTTATTTTAGATAAGAAAATATAAAATTTTTGACTAACACACAGAGTAAGGCAAACTTCTGCATCACTGATATCCGTTATGTTTAATGGGGAGAATTATTCATCACTAATAACTTAGTGTATTTAGCCATGTGTTTCACATATGAGTTATACACAAACAATTTTTATATTTTACAAATTACTTGTTTGCTCAGAATTGTTATAAGACTTCATGCCAATACATTACAACCCTTACATTATTTGCAAACTATTTCCTTCAATTAAATCTTTGACTATTCACTCTTTGTGTTTGTGATGTGTGGCTGGTCACCTAAGTCACATGGTATAGCTCTGCTCCTGGGTAGAGTGACAGAAACTTCTATAAATAGGAGGGAAAACAAAATAAATTCCAGCCTGGACATCTGAATACTTTGGAGCAGCCCTTCATGAAAAAAAAAAAAATTTTGCAAGTACTCTGCTAATGGTCTAGATAACAGAACAAAACAAGTCTAAAAAAAGACCCTATATGAATATTTGCAAAGAAAAAATAAAAAAGGCTGTATAAATTCTTTCAAAGGGCCTGATCCATGCTCATTGAAATCAATAAGAGCCTGTCTATTGACTTCCATGGGATTTGAATCTGCTCCAAAGTGAATTTGTGGGTTTTATTCATCAAATAGCGTTTAAATGGATTCTCCCAGCTTTAGCTATGCGTAACTAGATGGCTTCTGTTTCTTGGACTATTATGGGAGCATTTTGTCTCAGCATTAAATACAGTTATTAAAAAGATCCCAAATATCATCCTTTTAAAAAGGGTTCAGTCTCATTCAGAGTTTGCCAAGAGTGTTGGCAGCAGGGCTGAGCCCCTCCTTTCCCCTTCACCCTCTGATTGCTTCAGTATAATGTAACCCACTCTTTTGTTTTTATTTGCAGGCTGTTTTAAACAATCTGTTGCAGGAATCTCACTTAGCAATGAATCTTGACCTTGAGCTGTTCCCTTTCTTTCTCTCTATTTTATTTACAAATGTGCAATGAATTAAGACATCACTTATAGCCACACTCTTTGCAGTCAACAATAGCTCTCCAATCGGGCATGAATGGCAGGTCTGCAAGCAGAGCTGTCCTGGAAATGTGATATTATGGAAACGAGAGGTGACTTCTTACAGACAAAACAATGTGATGGAAAGAATCCTGCCTCAAAGTGGGACATGACTGTTATTTTCCCAAGGGGTCCTCGCAGCTCACTTTTCATCAAAGACCCTTGACAGGTGAAGAATGAGAACATGAGAACATACACATGGGTCCTAGTAGAAACCACAGTGTGGATGTTGTCTGTACGTGCACCTATGCTGCTGCCCAAGTTCCATTGGACAATGAAGTGTAGGTGCCAGCCTTGCTCTGTACTGCCAGAACACTGAGGCGGTGTTTGTACTTGTGCCAGCATCTCTCCAAGACACAAATGATTTACTCTTTCTTTTCAGATATATATTTTGAATACTTATGAAAGCCAGGTAGAATGGTAATGTCTTTCCCTGCTGTTAAAGATGGGCATGATACAGGCAAGTGTTGTGCAAGTTTCCATGCACAGCTGTGCCTGTTCACATGAGATATCGTACTGTTGGTCTCCCCAGCCAGCTCTGCTGATGCACCCAAGTCCAAGCTAGCACAGGATGGGAAACAGATGAGAAAGAAGGGTGGTGTGACTGTTTGGCTGTTAGAGTCTGAATCACTTACTCATGGGGAAGTGCCAACTAGCCTTAATAGACAACATACGGATGGGAGGCTTGCCCATGCAGCCTCAGCCTGTGCACACACAGATATCGCAGCTGAAGAACAAAACGAAACAGTGCTGCACAGTTTCACATACACACCCTGCAGGCGGGTTAGGGATTTTCTTTGGAACAGCCAGTGATGGACACTGAAGGTCTCCGATCCATCCACCACAGCCTGAGTTCAGCACATCACCTCCTAAAGCCCGGTCTTTGTCTGTGCACCGTGTTCAGAGCTCCCCTTCTGCCCCTCCCCTGCTTCCCAAGGTGAGCTCTGGCAGGCCTCTCAGACAGACCCTGTGACCATAAGCTGTGGAAACCTTTAATTGCCTTGGAAATGTTCTTCTCACGTAATTGAAACACAGACTAAAGAGGTACAACATAATTCACGAAGCTCAGTCCCAGACAGTAATTGAGCCACAAAAGACAGTAAAGCAGTCAGTGGCATGAAGAATGCTTTGCAGGACCTTCCATTACCATTGGCAGGTTCCAAGCCATTAACGGTCGAGAATTACCAGAAATAACTCTGGGAATAAGCTGGGGATTTGTGGGAAAATGTTCCTCGGATTGCCACAGTAGCCAGATTTAAAGAGGCAGCCTCTCCCTGTACATAGTCTGTGTGCGTATGCATTATAATACTTCCCTACCTCACACAGGTGTTGTAAGGATAAACACATGAAAGAGTGCGGTGCACCTTGAGATCCACTGATGTTCTTTAAGAACAAAGGTTTTTTTATTATTATTATACATGCACATAGTTCTGTGTCTGCAGAGAGTACTCATTGTAGTGCCCAGTAGAGCTGCATAGAAAATCAAGAACCAGTTTTAGGGTTGTGTTTAATCAAGTCTGGGAATTTTCTCCCCACATTTCTTGCTTTTCAAAGCTTTTTATGTCCAAGCCTCAGAGGTAACTAAGAATTAAACAGAATCAAATTAAATAATAATAATCATATTTAAAGTGCTTATAAAGCTCCTGGGAACTTGGTTTTTAATTCAGAAACATTCGTGCTCTCACAATTTTTTCTTCATTTCTTTTCCTTCTCCCTCTTTCTCCTTGTAATATTTGGTGTAATACACTGGGCAAGATCTCCTCCATATTTCTGACCAGCACTTTGGAATAACCAAAAAAACCTGCTGTCCCCAGGGAATCCGCCCCAGGTTTTATGCAGAGCTCAGTGCACTTTAGTGCAGGACTTCAGCCGGTGCAGTAGGCAAGCCCACAAAGTGCAGATGTGATCACTAAAGCACATAGCTATGTACCTTGCTATTGAGTCTTAGGGCTTTGATTTAAGGAGTTCCCCAGTCACCAGGGACAGAACACTTGGGATGTTTGTATGGAAACAGGATCTATGTTTAAGTCATTAGGCCAAATTCACTACAGGTGGAGGCAAACACAATTCCATTGACTTCACAGGGTCTGTGACCACTTGGGTATTGCATCCGCTGCTGCTTCTTATTGCTCCTCTGGGTCTGACATAAGAACCATCTCTGCAGCACCTGAACGTGAAGTCACAGAAGAGTTTGACCCTTCTTCTTGCCACAAGCTTAGAATCCCTCCTTCTTTTAGGGTTTCTCTCAAGGGCAGCTCATTCTGATGGATGGTTTTGGTTCAGATTTGTCATGGAAATGGGAGCCAAAGGTCTGGGCTGTATAAGTTCAGTTTAGACTCGTTTCTGATTTCTCTAACACAATGTGGTCTGGTAGGAATTCAAGTTTCTTTCAGAAGTCATCCACAATAGTTGAGGGTTGAAAAGCTATGATATTTTATGTGCACTGTGCTTGTATTCCCTGACACTTGACTGGGAAATGAAAATGATGTGGGTAAATGGCTAAGAGAATGATCCCCAGTGCAGTGGATAGCCTTTTATTCCAGGAAACCTGCTTGAACATAAGGGAAACATGAAGTGGTGGGCACCAGACAAATGCACCAAAACCTCCACTCAGTTTAGCATTAGTGGCAGTGTTAGGAGTCCAAAAGAAGCCTTCTCACTGCAATGGCACGGATGCAGCAGGTGAGGCCTGAGGTGTCTTGACAGAAATGTATGTGTACAGGAGAAAGGAGTCCCACTCTCGCGACTGGAATCAGTGTAAACTGCACCCATCTTTCACATTTTGAATCCAACCAAATGCAAGTAACGTGATTTTCTCCTCCTTTCCTTCCCAGCCCTCAGCACTAAACCATGCACTATGCAACAGTGCAACAAACCTGTGCAAACAACCCAGAATAACCTGGTGTGGAAGTAACACTCACTGAAGTTGGGGACAGGCCTACAGCCCATGAACTTTACAATCTCCATTTGCCTTACTAAGCTTAGGCTCTAGAAACTTTTTTTTTTCTCTTCTATACTTGACTGATGCTCCCATGTCAGAATCCACTGCTTATGGTATGAAATCCAGGCCATGAGCCCTGAAACATGCTCTAATGACACTTAAGAGTCTTGAGTTCAATTCTTCTTGAAATCTCATTCCTGTGTTTCCATTTTTCCCTTTCGTCTCTCTCTCTCTCTGTCTATCCTCCCCTCATCTCCCTCTACTACTTCCATTTCTCAAAAAGAAAGGGGGAAAAATCCATAGCCGTTACATTAAAAAGCAAGCAAACAAACAAATATATCTCCTCCCAGCCGATGTTAAAATCTAAGTATTTCACTAAAAGGCTTCAGGGCTTTTTAAGATACACTATAAGCACTGCTATGAATAATGCAGATTCCATTCGGAACTTGAAGACTTTAGTGCATCCATAATACATAGGGTCAACCATAGAGGAAGCTGCTAATGCACAGAAATGGGGTTAAAGGAGGTAGTTAGCCTCTCCCTTCCCCTACAAAAGAAAAGAAAATGAAAAGTTCTAGGAACTTTCCCAATGGCTGGATACAGAGATGCTGGGATATGGTTAGAGTCACATTTTAAAATATTTTTTATGGATGCCTCTTGAAACCTAACTAAAATTTACAATGTCTTTGTAAGACTGGAGTTGCTCCACGAATGCTAGAGAGGTCCCTACTATGGTGCAACTCATTGTCATTAAAATTGTCTGCATGCATTTAATGTTAGCTGTTAGGGAAGAGAAAACTGTGCTTCTGCTCAATCAGTCCATGCTGTGTGCTGTGTGAGTTGTTTGACTCGGAGTACATAATTGTGTGTCATTATGTATCCCTTATATAAGCGTGCTAGTTTCAGCATTTTTGTGTATTGGGAGAGTCTGTGTTCTGTATGAGAGGGGTGTATGTGTGAGCGTGTGTATGTTGGGAAAGTTGACGTGTGTGTTGTATGACTTGTTGTAGTTATGTGTTATGTATTAACTGAGTTGTATGCAAATCAACTCTCATAAGTGTGTAAAACCAAAACAAAGAAGGAGTTCCTTGGAACTTTTAAAGATTGACAAATTTACTTATCCAACGAGCTTTCATGGGTAAAATCCCACTTCATCAGAAGCATGAAATGGAAAAATACAGTATGGAAGGGAATATATTAATGCTGAGAAGGATAAGTCACAAGGTCAGTGCAGATTTTTTTCAGCAAAGCTGCTTTGATTCAAAGGGTGGAAAAACAATGTTGTGTGATTTGTTGTGGTTATGTGCTCTGTGAACTGTGTGAGCTCATGAGTGTGAGTGCATGTTGTGTGTGCCTGGGTGCTGTATAATTATGAGTATGTGTTCTTTATTGAGAGCATATTTACATGCACTCAATATAATGTACGGGGCTGATCCAAAGCCCACTGAAGTCAGTGGGAATCTTTCCACTGATTACAACAGACTTTGCATGAAGCTCTGTGTGAGTTTATTGTGTATGTTTATTGTGTGTGGTGAAGAAGGGACTGATATAGAGACAGCACACTTAGGAAAACAGAATCTCTGCAGTAAGGAAAATTGATTCTTTTAAGAATTTTATTTGCATAATATTTGGTGGCTTTCCCACAGTTCTGAAGTTATCTCCTTTCTTTGCTACTTAATTCTGCAGAGAATATGTTCTCCAAATATCTTACCTCTTTAATAGCTCTTCCTTTTTAGTGCGTGTATATATCACTGGGATCTCCTGCCACTCAGGTTACCTTAAACATGGGCTGTTAAAAACTGTTACCCTTTCAGAATGAAAGCTGTGTGAGAAACTACTCACACCCATAAACCGAAACTAGAGGAATTTGTCCTTTTCAGTGGGTTGCTGAGGTGAAGGCATGGAAAACACCATCCCATGGATCATGAGTCTGTGAATTGATTTTGACCATAAAAGGAAATCCAGATGACCATTTTAAGGGGGGGGGGGGAATCAAGTAAAAAGGCCTGTGGCATTTTGGTACAATGTCTGCACAATCTGTCTCTAGGGACAATTCTCCCCATAGTTAATGCAATTATACCTAATTCCCTGTGCAAATTTACTTGGGGAGGAAACTGGCAACATGTCACTGACAAGTCTCCCTCTTTGGAATCAAAGCACTAACTACCCTTGATGTAATATTACAAGGGCCAAATGGATTTTTCTATGGTAATAGAAGGTGTTACACAGACATAAGAAAGTGGAGCTCTGCTCTAAAATCATAGAAAATCATGTTCTTATCAGTGCACAAGGGAGCCTGCATCCATAGGAGGTGGGGAGTTCCAGAGTAGGATGGCACGGAGTAGATGACCTAGATTGTTTTCCAGATTCTCAGCCTCCTTGGCACATAGGGAAAATTGGTCCTAGCGCAAAACCCGTGTGGGAATCATGTTTCCAGTGGCTCCCCTTTTTATGGTCATCTCAGGAACCCAGTGAAACTGCCTGCCATGTGAGAATGCGATCAGAGAAACCCCCTAAAGTGTGGCTCCTGCAGGAACTTTGTTTTCGAGGCTCCATGTGGACTGAGGGGCAGAGGGAAGAGCAGAGGAGCTGCAAGGGTCAAAGCATGTCTTCCCCTGCTAGGATAATTTGCAGGAAACCATGATAGCTGAAACATGTGGACATTCCTTCAGCCTATAATGGCCCCCCAACCTAGATCCCCAATCCAGTACATCTGAAGGTGAGTCCAGGTCTCATTTGCTTTTGTGTAACCTCATTTTAAGAGTCTGAAGCAAGGGGACATCTTTCACTTCCATTGGAAGGATGTTAATTCCCAAGTGTCCTACATCTGTCTATTAGGAAGATGTTCCTGATATTGAAGTGGTGTTTTCCTTTTCTCATCACTCTCCCATCTCATCACCTCCATAGCTCCATTCCCATCTACTACACCTTCCTTTCTTCATGAGCTTCCATGGGAGAAAATTCCACTTCTTCAAAGCACCTAATGGTGTGGGATTTTCTCCCGTGAAAGCTCGTGCAATAAATAAATTTGTTAGTTTTTAAGTGCCACAGAACTCTGTGTTTGTTTTATTGAACTAGACTAACATGGCTGCCCCTTTGGAATCTTCTTTTCTGTTTCCCTTGATGCTAAGTTAGACAGCGGGGACAGCAGAAAGCCACTGTGAACTGAGCAAATTTTTAATGTCAGACACTGTGCCTGGTGTAAGCCCACTGAAGGACTCTGGAGTTATCCAAGAAATAAAGTTAGTCCACTGGGGAGAGGATGCATGAGAGTAGAGTGACCAGATAGTAAGAGTGAAAAATGAGGACAGGGTGTGGTAGTTAATAGGCACTTACATAAAACAAAGCCCTGACTACTGGGACTGTCCATATAAAATCAGGGCATCTGGCCAACCTATATGAGAAACACATTATAGATGTCACTCTTCTCACACAAACTATCTTTGCATTATTTCTGAGTATGAATACTAAACTAGAATTTTAAAAAATGTAGCAGCTTTGCAGAAGGAATACAAGCAATCCAGGACATCAAAAAGGAGCCTGGAGGCCCTGGGAAATATCTAAGGAAGCCTTGTAAAGAGCATGAGTAGAAGGCATGAGTAATGCTCCAACTCTGGCAGCTTAAAGGAATGAAAACATGGAGCTGTTCACATATCACCAACTTCAGGGAATGTGGAGGAAGGGGCAAAAGCCCAGAATAAATATTGAATCATTTGCAGAACCTAACATATTTGGTAGCAATGGTAGCAGAAGATTTCATTCTGATTAGCTCTGCTCTGAAGAATATTGCCAAGAAAAGATGACAGAAGCCTGGTATTGTTACATCAGGTAATTAGAGCCCATTCCCAGCCGCTCCACTGCCCCAACCTGATCAAACCAAATACATATATACATGAAATTCCCTAATTGTCCATCCTCTTCCCTCAGCCCCTCAGTTCTCCCCCCCCCCCATACTTGGCCATTGCAGTCCTCTTCATCCTCTGCCATAATCAGATCAAACCATCAGCTGTAGGATACGTTGCAAGCCAGAAACATTCATTGTATTTGCCAGAGGAGGCTGGAGCTGGCTGGGAAAGACTTGTGATACTAAATGACTGCAGACAGAAACACATTGTATTGCATGAACTCTTGGGACATTATTTCATGTAGACAATGGCTTCCTAAATTGACTTGCACTGTTGCTGCTGGTGAAAACTTTTGATTCTTCAGCCCGGCTTGTGTGAAGTTCCTTTCACCCTGTGGTGGGAGCTGTGTTAGGTTCACTCCAGTTCACTGGCTTGCTTCATCCCTTCTCTTTCTAACACACACTCTGCAAAGCCCTAATGTGGATGAGGTATTTATGTTATGAAAACAAAGATAAAAGCAGCCCTCAGAGGAGAGAGGAAAAACCACACATTCAGGCCGGGGGGGAGGAGAAGGAGCAGAGAAAGAAGTTTCTCAGAGTGCAGAATGGGCTTGCAAGCCCAGAAGAGGCAGGCCTGTGGTCTGGGCTCTGATATTCCCTGCTGGCTTTGGTCAGACGTCTTTGTTTTTTCTGCATGGTTCACGTCAGCATTTCTTTCTTTTTCTTTTTCTTTTTTTTAAGATGCTGCTGCTGGAACTGGACCAAGGGGCGCCTTAGAGATCCTGGTGCATATGGTCAACTGGAGACTGAAGCAATGTAGCTGTGTTCCCTTGCCAGAAAGCCAATGCTTTTCCCATTGTGTCTCAGGCTGGCATCAAGTGCTGTGGTATCAAGTGCTGGCACTAGTGTCTGGGAGAGATTTACACAGCATCTGAAGTTATTGCTGTTCAAATGACAGGGTAAAGCTGCATGGTGGCCCAATGGGCACCAAGCTGGATTACACGAGCAATTTCATCCCACCAGTCACCCATCATTTAGATCAGCGTGTCATGGAGCAGCATATGTGGTCATTAGAGTAAACTCCTCTTTACAGAACAGCCACCAAGATAATTCAAAGCCAAAGCGATGTTGTTTCCAGAGAGGAACTGAGATGCAGAATCTCAGCCTTCATGGCAGTTACCACCAAATGTTCCCACTTGGTCATGGTTGGGATTTCAGGCCTTTACAGAGACAGCCCAGTCCTGAAATTGTAATCCTGATCTAAGCAAAGCCCTTCTAATTGTTTCCACTAGTTCTAGCCCTATCTTGGAGCACTTACAGTGGAAACATCCAGAAATTCCCCAGTAGCCCTTCGTTCCCTGTCTTTAAAATTGAAATCTCTCAAATGCCCCCATAGCTCATTGACCACAGTGAGGCTCCCAGAGCTCACAAAGGTGCCCTTGAAAAATCACACATGCTTGGGGCAGCCCCACTGTCCAGAGAGACCAGTGCAGCCAGCTTGGCCCAGGCTGGTACATGCGGATGTCCAGCAGTATCTGGTCACTGGATCTCAGATCGCTGAGAGCAGCAGCCGTACCTCAGAACCCCTTTGGTGCCAGGCTAAGAGCAATCACATGTTACGTTCTGCTCCCATACCATTTCCCCATCACGTTACTGTAGCCTGTACCCTATCACCATCCCGTAGCACATTTTGAGTTGAACAGGAAAATATCCTAAACTGGAGCTTGCTGGTCACTGTGAGCAGGGTACTTAAATGGTGTTTGTTTTTTTTTTGACAGAGCCTTGGAAACTATTTTTAATGGAAGCAGTGGTGCACCTATGCTATCTGGAGCCCAGAAGCCAAGTCACATTTGCCTCCTTCCCCTGCCTCATACCCCACCCTTGTCCTGTGCTGCCCCTTCCCCCATATAGGACAGGAGGGGTCCCAGCAGCTGGGACCTCTTCTGCTCTCTGCAGGGGGATGCAGAGGGTGGGGGGCACAAGAAACAGGGGGAGGCAAATGTGACAGCCCCTAGGTGCCAGACAGCTGCTGCTGGGTTGCACGGGTGTGTCTGCTGGGCTAGCCCCTTGCCAGGGCCAGATCAGAGGGGCCCCAACTGCCCACTTTCAGAGCACCACATGGTGCCACTGCCCTCCCACCATGTGGACCAGACTGTTGGTCGGGTGGCCATAGCCCCTGACACTGAAGGGGGGCACCCATTTATCACTGGGTGTAGAGTGGGCCCAGAGGCCACATCCTCCATCCTTTGCTGAGGAGCAGCGTTCCTGCCTCCCCTGCCCCTAGCTGACTGCCCCGCCCCGGGGGCTGAGAGCAGATCGGCATGTGGCTGCTGCTTTTGGGGGCATGGCCCTTGAGAGGGTCCGTTCAGCAGAGTTTGGGCTGCTTCACTCCCCCCTTCCCAGCTCTGAACGGGCTCTCTCCAGGGCCTGGGGGCAGGGCAGCCTCTGTTCAGTGCTGGAGGGGCCATGGTCAAAGCAGCCCGGACTCAGCTGAATGAGTGCTCTCTAGCGCCCTGGTCCCAGAAGGCAGCAGCCACACACTGGCCCACTTGCTTGCCCGCCTGGGGGGGCAGCTGGCCTGGGGCAGGGCAGGCAGGAATCCTGCTCCATAGGGGAGGAAGGGTGGTGCAGCCTCTGGTCCCAGCCGCCCTTAGTGCCAGGGGATGTGGCTGCCCCACTAACAGTCTAGCTTGCACGCTGGGAGGGTGGAGGAAGCACCCTCAAACTGGGCAGCCTGGGCCAGGGTCCCTCTAATTTGGCCCCCGTGTGGGGCCAGCCCAGCACCCCCCTGCAGCCTGGTGCCTGAGTGCCTGGCCCTCCCCTGCAGTTGGTATGCTACTGAATGGAAGTACAAAAAAGTAAAGATTCTAAATTTAGGTTACTGGGGGAATAGCTTCCTTAGTAAAACAGAGCATCTGCACAATTTTCTAAAAGCGGAATGAATGGGAGTAAAAAAAATCTCACCCACCACAAAGGCAGTCCTAGACTTTTTGGCTCTTATTTTAGATCCGAAATATGCTTTGGTTGTTGTGCCAAAAAGAAGCCCCCAAGCATCAGCTAGATTTAATATAAAATCTGACTTCTAAGTGCTGTGCCCAAAGGCCTTGACATGTGAATGTAGTGATGTGAGTATGGTGGTGAGTGCTAGAGTGACATGGCCTTCATTCAGAGGGATACATTCCCAAGAGGAATGAGAGATGCCACAGCCTGAGTAGCCCAAATGAATCACGTTTTCTGCCAGGGTTACAGACGCTAGATACCTGTACCTAGACGGGGCACCCCCCCAACACACACACAATCTACTACAGACACATGCCGCAGCCTCCTACCACACACCCACACACCCACACGTATTCCCATGGAATTCACAGAAGCAGCTGGAATGGAGGAAAGGTGAGTGAACTTTCAAAATTTGGGGAATGAGTGAGAACTCTCCTTCTGAGAGGCTAAAATATTCTCTCTGTCACCTGGGCAACCTGGATGCATTTTGCTTTTTGGTCCTGAATAAGCAACAGTGCAGAGTAAAGAGATGAACAAAAGTCCACACAAATACCAACCTGATAAAGCACATCAATACTGAGCACCTCTCCCAAGAATTTATTTCAACAAAGCAGCAGTGAGAACTCGTAAGTGAGACAACATGGAGCCTGGCTAGTATTTAGATAGGAAACGTCTAGGGAAAACTTAGGTGCTGAACCAAGTGGTGCTGCTGACTTACTGGTGGTGTCTTTCCTTCCAAGCCAGCATGGTATTCACAGAACTGGGCTGATGGAGGTGAAATTTATCTGAACCCTTAGCTTCTTGTGAACATTAAAATCCCTGTGATGAACTTTTAAAATGCCCAGCTTCCCTTTCAACATAATTTATTTGCACATACAGAATCTGTGCCTGGAGAACAAATGGTGAGAGCAAATTATACTACATTACCTCCTACTCTTTATTGGCTTCTGCTACCAAGTAGTGAGATGTACAAATTCCCAGATTTGCTTCTTCAGTTCAATTCTGGATGCTCAAACAGAGGGACACCAACAAATGGTAAGCTGTCCTTTTGAAACTTTAGCCATCCATGTCTCTTCGGGTTGCACCTCTCGGACTAAGCCCAATTTTGAGGTCCTAAATTTTAGGGCAAAAAGTCAACAATTCAAAATTTCCAAATGAAGACAAAAACGTTCAGTTTAGAAATTTCCTATGAAGCCTCATGGGAATTGTGTTTGAGTTTCTTGTGTCTCCAGTCTCACTGGGCCAGACTACATCTCCCATGACGTACCATGGTCCCTCCTGCTAAGCCAACACAGTGGATAAAACAAATATTCAACTGCAAACAGTTTTTAATTAGCCTAATATTGTTATTTGGAAACAGGAACCTCACAGCAAGATCACTTTTACCTTTTGTTCAGTGCATCATTCTTGTCTCCTGAAAATGTCAGCCAGAGGCAGTGCTCTCTGGCTAACATCACTAAAGATTTCCACAAGATGTCACATTTGGAGAAGAACAAGCTCCTCCTGAAACCAGGACAGAGAGTAAGGGTAGGTGGTCAACCCTAGTGCTCTCTGAGGTGGGTTCTGGGTTGGGACCCAACAGTGTTCCCATGACAGAAGGGTTCTGAAAGGGTAAAATTTAGCTAAATGCAAATGAAACAAGACGCCAAGAGCCAGTGCGCAGAGACTTCCAAATGCATGAGTTTCCTTTGCCTTACATTTGTCATACTTTCACCCGCATTGAAATGGGAACTGAAAATGCTTTGACAAATGAACTGTTAGCTTGTCTATTTTCCCTGTGTCCTCTGCTGAACTGCACTGTAGAATTTAGACAGCAGTGTTCCTCAGTAACTATCAAAATGTAGCCTCATGACTTTGTGCCACAGCAGTACTGTAGGGGACTACTTATCTTTCTTCTCCTATGGTGGAGTATGTCATTGTGAACACGGACAGTGACGCGTCACCCTCTTTCTGCTAATACCAATAGATCCTGTAGTCTTAATCAGCTAAGAATTAGGTGGCAGAGTTATATTCAGGACACACCGTTGTCACAGTAGGACACCTTTCAACCAAGGCTGCCTGAGAATAAAGACAGACAATTCCATTCTATTTATTGCTGAGACATTGCTAAAATAACTAAGGTTTTGAGATACTATGGTGAAAAAACAGGTTTGCTGAATGATGATTGATCATTTTTAATTGTAGTATTATCAGAGACACTATTAATGAATTGTATCAGTTTCACACCAGTTTATTTTACATCACTGATTTGCTCACTGTCTTTTTGCCAGTATAAAAATACCAGATGTTGAGTCGTTGGAATGGTCTCCTGATGGGTGACACCAATGACTGGTAATACAACTGACAAATTTAATCAGAATCAGAGTCTGACCTTTGACAGGCAAATGCCCCGTGATGAAATGCAAAACAGAACTGTAACAAAGTGCATTAGTTTAGCCAATAGTTCTCATTTTCTTTTAGGTATGTTGTTTCTCCAACACTCCCAGTGTAACACAAGCAGCATTTAATAACCTACTCACTGAGTCTTGGGGCTGAACAAACTCATTCTGCCTCATTTCAAACCCACTTGAACATTATGGGTTTGCAAATGTGGCTAAAACACCACTGTTTTTGGATTCATGTTCCAGTCAGGAGAAACTGTTAAACAAGAACCACAGAGGGTTAGAGAGAAAGACACTAAAGGAAAAATAATATAGCATATACATCTTAAGTACTGTGTGCAGCTTTGATCACCTCATGTTAAAAAAGATACATTGGAATTGGAAAAGGGACAGACAGTTAAAATGATTAGGGGTGTAGACAACTACTATATAAGGAAAGATTAATAAAAATGGGGTTTTTCAGCTTCAAAAAGAGATGACTAAGGGGGGATATGATAGCAGTCTATAAAATCTTGACTGGCAGGGAGAAAGTAAATAAGGAAGTGTTATTTACTCCTGGTAACAGAAAAAAAAAACCTAGGGGTTATGAAATGAAATTGACAAGTAGTATGTTTAAAATGAACACAAAGACGCATTTCTTCACACAACACAGAGTCAACCTGTGGAACTCCTTGCCAAAGAATATTATGAATGCCAAGACTAGGGTTAAAAAAATCTAGGTTAGTTCATGGAGGACATATCTATTAATGGCTGTTATCCAGGATAAGCAGGGATTGCTGTTTGCTGGAGGCGAGGAATGGCCAACAGGATGGATCACATGATGCTTACTTCTGTTGATTCCCTCTGAAGCACTTAGCACTGGTCATTGTCAAAGACAGGTTACTGAGCTAGATCGACTGTTAGTTTGACTGATTATGGCTGTCTTATGTTACATATTTTAGCAATATACACCATGTACAAGGGATGCCCTATACCTTCTGAGCTCTGGCAGCTTTTCTACCTCAAGCGTACAATAAATACTACCCATCGGCTAGAATATTTTTATTGTGAGAAAATGAGTTTGAATCTAAGAAAGAATAAGAGTTTAAAAACACAAACTGTTTTTGGAAACCTCTAAAAACATTTTTAGATATTCACAAATCCTCACAATCCATCAGATTCTACAAGTCCTTACAATCACTCTACCAAAAACAACATACATACTGGCAACAAACCTGAGCATTTTAAAACTGTGGTGGGAAATGGTTAACAAGAGACTGACTGGCAAAACCACACAAAATCAGTTGAAAGGCTATAATATCTGATTCTTTTCTCATTAACACAGAGCTAAATGAGAAGTAACTCCACAAAAGTCAATGTAATTACACTAGTCTAGAATTGGTAAGTATCAGAATCAAGCCCTTGATGAAAGGCTAGAGGCCCAGGCAGTCTGAGTGTCTAACCACAAAAAATACGCTAAAAAGAGTAGTAAAACCTGCCTGTTAAATGGAGAGGTTATGAAAGAGGGCTAAGTTGAAAATGCCTTTAAAAAGGTGGCAAACCTCCTTTAATGACATCAACAGACTGGAACACAAACAGTGGCAGATAATGTGGAAATTTGAAGATAAAAGAGGTAAAGACACGTAATGAGAAACTGAGGCAAATATATTGCAAGAAGCAATGAAAATATTTCAGTTAATTAAAAGCAAGATGGCTACTTCTGTGGCTATAGAGTGCTGTAAGCCACCTCAGAGGAAAGGAGACATTTACAGAGAATGGAGAAGACAGGAGAAGTTTGATTTCTTGTATCAATCTTTCCTGTACAAGACAATGGGGGAAATTTCATTCCAAAGGCATTTTGTATAGGAAATCAGAATATGGCCTTACCAGAGACAGAAGTCTCTAAGGAGGAAGTTATGGAGCAACTGGAGAAAGTCAAGCATAGTAAATCACCAGGACCAGATGGGATTTATCCAAGGGTTCAGAAAGAAATAAAGTGCGAACTATTGGAGGTACTGACAAGGATATGCAATATATTCTGAAAAAGAGCAATTATTCCTGTGTGCTGGAAGTTAAAGATGAACCCAAAATAGGAGTAATCAAATCTCACATGTCAGGGGGTAAGCTGATCGCCTTCAGGGGCCACGAAGGAAACATTTCTCCTAGTAACTGAACTGCACAAAAGGCTAGATGCATGGTGGGAAATTCCACCCTCCCCTTTTGTTTCCGTTTCTTTTCAAGCATCAGATATTGGTCACTGTTGGAGGCAGGTTACAGTCTGTGTGGGTCACTTAGGCATGTCTACATTGCAAATCACCCCCACTGTTCCCAGCAGCGAATCACCTGACTTAGGCTCATGTAGTTTCCATGAAGCAGCGTAGATATTCCTATTCAGGCCAGAGCTCTGGCTCTGAAACCCAGAGAACAGGGTGAGTTTTGGAGCCCTGGCTCCAGTGTGAATGGGAACATATATACTGCTATTTTTACACAGTAGAGCCTGCTCAATCAGTTGACTCAGGCTCTAAGACTCACCGATCCTTTCTTTTCTTGAAGACTAGATATCTCCACTATCTATTCTAGTATGTCCTATGCTCCTTTGTGGAAGCCAGTATGCCTGTGTAGTCTTTGATTCAATTTGACCTCTACAGCTCTCTGGGGAAAGGTGCCAATAAGCCGTATGCTGGTTCGTTTGAGATTTTTTCAAAATACAAAATTTTGAAAAGTGTGTGTGTGTGTGTGTGTGTGTGAAATGAACATAGTTTTGAGAGTATTTGCCCCCCCTTTCTGAACAGCTAAACAGTTGGTTGGTATTTTTAAAATTTTAAACTTTCAAGCCAAATTTTGAATTTTGTGAAAAAAGAAAAATTTGCAATCCCGTCCCCACTTTTCTACCAGTTGTAATTAGTTGGTGTCATCCTACATCACAGGTTATGAGGCCATTTCAGTAGCTATAACATCAGTGACACAAGTACTGAATGATGTTTATTGAACAACTTTTGGCAAATATTAATATTTTCTTCTGTGATGTTTTGGGCACTTCTGACCCCATGCGTTGTTCTGTATCACTGTGCCATGCCATGATTCGTTTGCTCTGATGGATACATCTGTAAATAGCTACTGCACCTGAGAAAGCATTCCAAATGAGAGAAAGAGAGGCAGAACTTACTTTCCCACATAGTTTCTTGGGATCTAAAATCAAGAACTACATAATCACAACCATCAGAAGCAATGTTCCCTCTAACTACTCGTAGACTGTGTGTGCAAACAATTTCTTTGTGTGCGCAAAAACATTTCTTTGTGAGCACCAATATTAGCACTATTGAATTTTCTTGTGTGCACTTTATTTTGGTGTGTGCACAGGTTTCATGACCTGTGTGCGCACGCACATGCGCACAGCTTAGAGGGAACAGTGATCAGAAGCATTTTCTCTCTCCCAGAACGTACTCATAGAAATCCAGATAATGGAATCAACAAAGTCATGTGCAGTGGTGATTCGACTGACATTACAAGTTCTATAAAATAGCCCACCTTAATGTATTAAGCAAGTATTTTGTAACATGACAGGTTGGAGTCTGAAATACACTGCAGCCTGGCACATTGCAGTGGATTCTATATTGTGCTATATGTAATATACTCAGGGCCGGCTGTACCCATGAGCCAGTGAGGCACTGGTTTGGGGCGCTGCAGGTTAGGAGCACCAGGAGGCAGGGCAGGCCAGCCCAGAAGCCGGACCCCGCACTCCCACCCCTCCCCTGAGCCAACCCCTCTGCCCCCAGGAGCGGAGCACACCAGCCCATGGGGCAGATGCCACTCTCTTGCCCCACCTCTGGGCTGGCCCTCCCCGCCCCTAGGGTGGAACAGCTGGCCCAGCGGAGGGGTACGACAATGGGGCCTGGCCTCTGGTCTGGCCCGCCCTGCCCCGAGCCAGCTGTTCACCATCCTGGGGGCCGGGCGAGTTGGCCCAAAGCTGAGGCCAGGTTCTGCGCTCCATCCCTCCCCAGGGCGCCAAACCAAAAGCTGGCCCAGGGTGCCACAGTCCCTTGAGCCAGCCCTGTTTTTAAATATGGCGGAGCAGATACATCATCAAAACTCAGAGGGAGCTACACCAAGGAATGAATTTGACCCTTTTCGTGCCTTAGTTCCTGCTTAATGAGTCGTTAAACAGCAGACACCAGGTGATGATATCTGGGCCTGCACTAAGCCAAGAAATGCCAGCGAGCCAAGGAGAGAGGGAAAGAAAGAGGCACTGAAGTGGCAGCAGCTCCCAAAGTGGGGGTTCATTTCCCCCTCCTTTTGCTCAGAGTGCTGTATGTAATTCTACACTCAGAAGCATCACAGTCCGGGAATTTGAACACTTGCAGTGTCTCAATCTCCCACATCCTCTGATTTCCATCCAAAGAAATAAAGATGCCTTGTGAAGGAGACCAAATGCCTCCATTCAGGACTGTAATGGGAGCTGACAGCTCCAACAGGCGGCTCAAGTTCAGGAGGCTGCATTGTGGTGCATGCAAAACAGCCTACCACTCCTGTCACCGTGACAACAGCAAGCAGGGAAGGAACGAAGCTGCACTCTATGGAAAAGGTTAAACACAAGCTGCTTCCCTTCCTTTTATTTTTTAATAACATCGTCTTTATTGTTTCATGGAATCGGGAAATAATGCAGATTTGTGCTCAAAGCACAAATCAGCAGTGCAGGGAGAAGGAGCAAGTTTAAGAAACCCCACAAGTTCTGCAGACACTAAAATGAAATACCATGGCAATGTTTAAGTAATTATCCCAGTACGGGACTTATCTGCTGCGGGAAGGGATGGGGGGGTGACACTTTAAGTGCATGTGTGGGAGTGGGGTATAAAGACAAAGGAGAGAAAGAAAAAGAGAGCAAGCTAGAAAGATAGAGCGAGAAAGGGTGAGGGTTAAAGGCCCATGGTGCCTATAGGCGTAGCCACTACAGACCCTGTCTCATATAGCTCACCAAAGACTGGCCAGGCAAGAGTCCAAATGAAAAAGCTCCTCCTCCTCATTTGAGAGTTTGCTAGTGCAGTGGTTCTCAACATTTTGTTGGTCATGACACACTTAGCAGTGTATGACAACCCTACAGAACACACCAGCCCACCCTCCTCAGGCCGAATCCAGCCATCTCCCCAACTCTCTTGGACACAATTACCACTATGTGGTGACACAGTAATATGCCCCGGCACAGTGATCAAGAACCTCTGTGCTAGTGAATTGCCTTTGCCGAGTCCAGATCTCAGCCATAGTGCTGTGTGTTTAACAGGGATGGACAAAGTTTGCCAGGCTTTTTGCACAAAAGTAGACCTTGTGAGACTGAATTCTGCCCCCAGAGCTCTTAGCATATAAGTAACTCCCAGTGACTTCAGTGGAAATCATTTGTATCCTGCAGGAAGGAGAATCAGTCCCAGGGGGTTTGCTCTCTGATAACATGACTCTTTAAACCTGTACTTGGAAAAAAGAAGAATGCATAAATAGGTGAAATGCTCCAGGAGCTGCCAGGAGAATAAGAAAGGCTTGCTGGAGCTGGGCCATGGCAACAGGCTTTTATCAGCATCAAACAGACAATCTGTAAAGTTGCATCAATTGTTGAGATGTTGTTCTTAAGGGCTAACAAACCAAGTAAGAACAGACAATAAGAGACCTAATCTGACCTACAGATGTGTTGAAGTTTGAAAACAGTTGGGAAACCCATTCTGTTCATTTATTTCCACACTTCTTTTCTCTCTCAGTTCTGAGAGATAGGGTCCTCAGTCAGGGACCTGGAACATGTTCTT
This sequence comes from Podocnemis expansa, assembly GCA_007922195.1. NCBI lineage: Eukaryota > Metazoa > Chordata > Testudines > Podocnemididae > Podocnemis > Podocnemis expansa. The sequence goes on from ML681991.1 coordinate 25,178,037, forward strand.
TCCCTGCTGCTGAAGCTGGACATACTTCACCTTCAGTTGTATCACAAGGGACAGTTTACTTTTTCAGGTCCTAACACAGCAGTTTTCAACTCTTCCAGACTACTGTATCCTTTTCAGAAGACTGGTTTGTCTTGTGGCCCTCCCCCCTGCAAGTTTCACCTCGCTTTAAATCTACTAGCTTACAAACTCAGACATGAAAAACTACAAAAGCACCACTGCACACTATAATGAAAAAATTGCTTATTTTCTCATTTTTGCCATCTAATTATAAAATAAATCACAATCCCCAGGTTGAGAAAAAATGCTGTTGTATAGAGAGCAACATAAAGTAGTTGTCCCTATGAAATTTCAGTTTAAACTGACTTTGCTAGTGCTTTTCATATAGCCTGTTATAAAACTAGCCAACTATCTAGACGAGCTGCTGTCGCCTATGGAATACCTCTGCATTCCCCCAGTGGTACACATACCCCTGCTTGAGAACCACTGCTCTAAAGAAACAGAGGAAGAGCGAGCCCATCACTTTCTGCTTTGCAGGGCACCAGAGTTGGGCTTATTCCTGCACTTAGTCACCTAACCAGTACTTACCACCACAGATCCTTTACTGAAGCTGTGCAGACGCTTGGAGGTGCTCATGAAAGGCATAAATAGGCCAGAGATTAGTCAATAGAGCCAAGATAATGAGGTATGTGTATTCACTGTGTTGCTCACCTGAACTTTGTAAGTTCCCAGCGTTGCTCACCTGAGCTGTTCCTAAAGTTGGGACTGCTCCCATGAGATATGCATAACCCCCACGGTACCCTTGGTAATGACAAGTGGGCCTCCATGATCCTGCTCTGTCAAGTGGTACTTACTGCAGCTAGCATCTCACCCAGACCATTTCTACCATATTCCCCTGAAAATTCTGGTCCGTGCAATTGAACCTATAGACTCAGTTAGGAGCCCTTTGGAAAGGAGCAACGCGTGTCACAAGATGGTCCAGTCCAACAGACACCTATCTATTGTGAGGGACCCAGACACTAAATGTTATGTTGAAGCCCCCATAGTCTGAAGTAGCGCCTGTTCACTGCTCCTTCCTATCGGTTTCTCTACTGCTTTCCCAAAGCGCAGACCCCATGTAAAACCCTGTGGTCTGGCCATGTAGACACTGGAACTAGCACCTCAGTCCTTCTGAGACCTCTCTTGCTTTGACCTATTCCTGCCAGAGTTCACCTGGCTGGGCAAGCGCTGTTTTCTCTAGTTACATATTTCAGGAACCACATGACAGTGAAAGTAAGGTACACTTACAAAGAAATCTCTTAAACATACACCCATACTTTACTCTTAGAAAGCGCAGGGGAGTTACAGATCTCAGGAAAACAAAAAACACCTAAGCACACAGCGTCTCTAAGACTGTTCCCACCCATCCAGTTTGGGTTCCACGGCTGTCAGTGTTCAGGTATGGAGACGATTCCCTTGTGTGCCTTGCAGCACGTTCCCCCCTGCTTCTGGCAGTTGTTGGCCCCATTACACACAGTACCCCTCCATCTTATAAATCAAGTCTTTGTCATGATGAGACCCAGTGTAAGACCCCATGCCTCAGTCATGTTGATTTCACATGCCCAAACCCTTATTGCATAGAGGCTGTTAAAGGGCATGAGAAGCACTGACGACTCTGTAGTCCTTGTCCACAACTCGTGACTTTCTGTATTTCTCTTCATCTGATGAGCAACATCCTCTCCCTATTCAACCTCGCTGTGCATCCCATTAGGCTAAACACACACCTGTCCAAGTGGCTCTAAACACAGGACACAAAGAAGTATCAGAGACAAAATGGAGGTTTTATATACAGCCCAGATATTCAGATAAATGATAGCCATAACACAAAATGAAATACGTAAATTGAAAAAGGCTCTGCCGTAAAGGGTTTATGTCCTTAATCATCCTGCTCTCCTTCCACAATTCCTTTTCCATCTGATCTAGGAAGTTTGCTTCTGAACATTGCTGTGTTCATCATAAGCAATCTGCAGTGTAGACTGGTGACTGTCCTACAGATGTTTTTTCTTGGCCACTATACATATGGGGAGGGTTCCTTATTTAGTTAAACAATTGTCTTGGAACCACAAATCCACCCTCAAAAATTCCATGAGGGTAAGAGAACAAACATGGAACAAGTGAGATCTGACGGGAGGCATTTTTCTCTCTATGACTTTTTGACAGCAAAACAACCCCGGGAGACTTATGTCTACCTGTGATCCTGTTTGTTGATGTCTCTGTATGAAGCTAGAGGAGACTTAATATTTAGCTTTGAAATAATGTCATTAGCTTTTACGAAGTTGTGCAAGGGAAAAACACAACCCAATATGTTTATCCTGCTTTTTGTGGAAACAGAAAGTGCTTTTCAAAAACCCTGAAGGGAATAAAGGGAAAGGTCTGATGGAGCACCGGCAGCCCTGGCTGGATACCACTCTTCAAAATTACTTTCTAAACATAGACAGCCCAGATAACACCAGTACAATCATCCTATACACATGAAAGAGGCTTCATTTTGTCTTGGAGAGGCCATCTCACTACGTGTGGAGTTTGATCTCTGAAGCTTATTTAGTCATAAGAACATACACATGGCAACACTGAGTCAGATCAAGGCTCCATTGATCCTAGTAGCCTGTCTTCTGACAACAGCCCATGTCAGATGCTTCAGAATGGATGAACAAAACAGGACAATTAACAAGTGATCCCTTCTTATCCAGTCCCAGCTTTTGACAGTCAGAGGTTTAGGGAAATCCAAAGGATGAGGTTGCATCTCTGACCACCTTGGCCAATTGCCATCAATACATCCACCCTCCATGAATCTATCCATTTTTAAACACATTTACATTTTTGGCCTTCATAATATCCCCCGGCATTGAGTTCCACAGGTAGACTCTGTGCTGTGTGTAGTATTTGTTTAGTTTTGCTTCAGACCTGTTGCTTATTAATTTCATTGAGTGACCCCTGAACCTTGTGTTATGTGAAAGGAGGAATAACACTTGCTTATTCACTTTCTCCACATCATTCATGATTTTATAGACCTTTACTGTATTCCTCTCTCCTTTAGTCATTTCTTTTCTAACCTAAACAGGCCCAGTCTTTTTTAATCTCTCTTCATGTGGAAGCTGTTCCATGCCCCTAATCATTTTTGTTGCCATTTCTATACTTTTTTTTTGAACTCTAAAATATCTCTTCTGAGCAGGGATAACCAGAAGTGAATGCAACCTTCAAGGTGTGAACATACCATGGATTTATACTGTGGCATTACAATTTGTCTTATCATCTATCCCTTTCCTAATGATACTTAACAATCTGTTAGCTTTTTTTGACTGCTGCTACCCTTTGAGCAGATGTTTTCAAAGAACTATCCGCAATCATTCCAAGATCTCTTTCCTGAGTGGTAACAACTAAATTAGACCCCATCGTTTTGTATGCATAGTTGGGGTGATGTTTTCCAAAGTACATTAGTTTGCATTTCTCAACACTGAATTTCATCTGCCATTTTGTTTTACAGTCACTCAGTTTTGTGAGATCCCTTTGGAACACTTTGCAGCTCACTTTGGACTTAACTATTTTGAATAATTTGGTATCATTGGCAAACTTTGCCATCTCATTACTCACCCCCTTTTCTTTCCAGATTATATATGAATGTGTTGAACAGCACTGGTCCCATTACAGCTTCTTGGGGGACACTGCTATTTACCTCTTTCCACTACAGAAACTGATAATTTATTCCGACCCTTTTGTTTCCTGTCTTCTACCTAGTTACCAATCCATGGGAGGACCTTCCCTCTTATACCGTGACTGCTTAGTTGCTTAACACACTTTGGTAAGGGACCTTGTCAAAAGCTATCTGAAAGAAGAAATACAATATATCCCCTGGCTCACCATTCTCCACATGCTTGTTGACACTCTCTAAGAATTCCAATAGATCGGTGAAGCATGGTTTGCTTTTACAGAAAGCCTTGTTGACTCTTCCACAACATACTGTGTTCATCTGTGTGTCTGATAATCCTGTTCTTTGCTAGAAAATGGGATTGAGTGACTAGAAAGGTGTAGTGAAGAAAAGGATCTGCAGGTTATAACGGATCACAAATTTAATATAGATCAACAATTTTGCTGTTGCAAAAAAGGCAAATATCATTCTGGGATGCATTAGAAGAAATGTAACCAAGACATGAGAAGTGATTTTTTTACTTGACTGATCAGTAATAAGACCTCAACTGGAGTATTGTGTGCAGTTCTGGGCACCCCACTTCTGGACAGATGTGGAGAAAGCCCAGAGGAGAGCAACAAAAATGATGAAAGATCTAGAAGGCGTACCCAATGAGGGAAGATTGCAAAAATTGGATTTGTTTAGTCTGAGGAAGAGAAGACAGAGCAAGGACATGATAAAAGTCTTCAAGTGCCTAAAAGGTTGTTATAAAGAGGATGGTAATAAATATTTCTCCTTAAGCACTGAGGACAGGACAAAAAGTAATAGGCTTAAATTGCAGCAAGGGAGATTTAGATTAGACATTAGAAATAACTTTCTAACTGTAAGGGTGGTCAAGCACTGGAACAAATTACCTAGGGAGATTGTGGAATCTTCATCATTGCAGGTTTTTAAGAACAGGTTAGAAAAACACCCTTCAAGGTTGGTCTAGGTAATATTTAGTTCCCACTCCTTCCTCGGTTTGGCTGGTACTGGTGACTTATTACTGTTTCATTTATCAATTTGTTCCAAAACCTCCTCTACTGATACCTCAAACTGGAGCAGTCTCTCAAATGTGACACTTAAAAATAATGGTTCACATGTGGCAGTTTCCCTCACATCCTCTGCAGTGTGGAGTGATGCAAAAAATTATTTAGTTTCCTTGCAAAAGCCTTGTCTTCCATGAGTGCTCATTTAGCAACTCAGTCATTCAGTGGCCCCACTGGTTGTTTGGCAGGTCTCCTGCCTCTCATACACTTAACTAAAGAAAAAAATATTAGTTTCTGTGTCTCTTACTAGTTGTTTTTCCAATTCTTTTCTGGCCTACATAATAATACTTCTATATAAGACTTATCAGAGTTTATTCTTCCTATTTTCTTCTCTTCGTCTTTCTTTCTTTGACATGCAGTTTTTAATGGATGTCTTTTAAAGTCTAATGGCCCATTTTACTCTGTTTTTAGCCATAGTAGCATTTTTTCGCCTTCTCGCTGTATTTTTTTACATTATTATTATTTAGGCATACATTTAGTTTGAGCCTTCATCATGGTGTTTTTTAAAAGTCTCCATGCAGTTTGTAGGCATTTCATTCTTGTGACTATTACTTTTAATTTCCATTTAACTAGCTTTCTCATTTTGTATAGTTTCCCTTTTTGAAGTGAAATACCACCGCAGTGGATTTCTTTGGTATTTCCCCCCTTTCAAGGATATTAAATTGAATTATGTCATGGTTACTGTTACTCAGACTTTCAGCTATATTCACCTCTTGGGTTTGTTGATAAGATAGCAAACAAGCACGCGTGAGGAGAAAATTAGAGACATCTGTGCTGGTGGGACTTCTCATTTAACTCTTTACTTTTAAATGTTTCTGTAATGTAAATATAGCAAAACCACAAGGTATCAGTCAGAGTGATATAATTTTACTTAAAAGCACAAATAGGGCTATTTGCTTTACATGATAGTCTATGATGGAGACACCAACTTGCTAGAAATGTTAGGTAACTGCCAAATCATCTCACCTAGAAGCTGCTGAAGAACCATTTGATGGAAACAACTTAGTCACAGGTTGGTGTTTCTGAATGAAGAGCCCATCCTAACTGCTGACCTGTTTTAACTGCACCAGGCCACGGACCTTCTGGGCTTGCAGAGCAAATAGGCTGAACTTACTTGTACAGAAGATTCTGATTTTTTTCAGAGGCATCAGCCAACTCAGCGGGAGCTGGTTTCTTTCTGGGCACATGTGCAGCTGGGGTTAAACTCAGAAGGTCCTGAGCAGGCCTTGCCTATAATAATGATATTGATTTTTGTGCCCTGTTTATTTCTTGCAATTACAATTTTGCATTCATAATAAAACCCATTTTGCCTCCCCCCCTTTTTTTTGCCTCTCTCAGATTTCAGGAAGATTTTTCCCAAGAAAGCCTCCTCTTTAATATCCCCCCATCTTCAGCCTATTATTTATGGCATACCTCTCCGCAGAGCACAATGCTGGGAGGCGAGTGAGTTATTGTTTTGGGTGACATCACGTAGTGGACTTCATAAGGGGTCTGACCGGACAGTCTCTGAAGACAGCTGTGCAAAAGGCAGCCCTGAAGAATATGATGGAGTGGGTGAGACATAAATTTCTTAGGACAGGCAGCAAAAAAACGTTTACAGCCCTTCTTTCCTGAGTCTGGTTTCAATCAGAGACCCAGCCACTGCAGCAACGCTCCGTGCTAAGCACTCGCTCAGACGTACATTTTATACACTCAACAAACCTTATTTGTTTTATTTTATTCCTTTCTTTTGTTTTACTGTTTTAAAAATACATTAGAACAGAATGGCTTACAGATCCTTAGGCAGCCAACTCTCATATAAACTAGCCCACAGATAAAGGGTATCTGCTGGATATGAGGTTTGCTTATAGACTGAGATCAGCTAAGAATAATATTGATAACAGTAATAAAAGAATGGGTTTATAAAACCATCACATCACAATCTTGGCCTATAACAAATATGGTATTAACTTTGACATTCATTAAGGCGGCTTGCCATGTCTTCCTGGCCTAATGGAGGTCTGTGCAGAAGTGTTTGCTGCAGCTATAGAGGGTAAAAGGAACAGATACGTTACTGACTGAAAGAAAGCCTGAGGGATTGGCTTCCCCAAAAGACATTAATTTCATACATGGGCTTCTTGTTTTCTCTTTTCCCTTAATTGTATCTCTTGCTCTGTATTGCAACTCCATTAAAAAAATCTGTAAAAGAATTTAGTAACTCTGTTATTTCTTAGATGGGGAGCATCTTGGGGCAGGGACTGTGTCCTCCAGAGGGTATGTACAGCATCCAGCACAGTGTGGCCTGGATTGTGTCTGGAATCTCTGGATGCTACTGCAGTATAAATATTAAATAGCAATTAAAACATGAAGGTGAAGGATGGATGCAATGATAGTGACATGGACCATGCCTAGCGCAGCTGGGCAGAGTGTGAGCTTCCCCTAAGTCAGCTCTGCCAACCTCCCTCGGCCTCGCCCCCACTTCCTCGTTTGCAGCATCCTGTATTATTCTTTCTCTGCCCCCCTGCTTCCCTGCCACTATTTCAGTTGTATCCCTCTGCTAAGTAGGGTCTCTCAGCTATGTGGCAAGTCCCTTCATGAGCTGCTTGTAAGGGCCTTGATTTTCCGTGTCCTTGCACATGGAGCAACTGGTTGCACAAATCCTGCTTTGTTTCAGTAGATGCTATACATAAAGCTTCTGCAAAGCTCAGCACTAGGTATCTGACTCACTGACCAGCAAACGTCTCAAGTTCCCAGCATGCCCAACTCCTTATTAACAATTTGGATGATGCAAATAGGCACATCTGAAGAAATACAGGTTTCACCCCCAGTCTTCACTGCAGTGGCTGGCATTTGCTACATCCCCTTTCCACACACACACACCTCTACAGCACTGGGATAATGTAGTGGCTGCATAGCAGTGTCTCATTAACGCAGCTCCTCATGCTCCCTGTCCCGCTCATCACTTTGACACACAACCCTGCTCCTGTCCTGGGCATCCAGCAGCCCAGGAGGATGAGGATGGGAACCCACCAAAGCATTTTTGCTTCGGCTATCCCCAGTTATTTCTCTGTTATATATTGAGTCGGTGTGAGAGCCTTCTCCTCTGCAGTCTGTGCCATCTGGATTAGCCTTTCTGTAACTCTTGACACTGCAGACTCATGGTCTCTATCTGTCCCACTCCCATGGTGGCACTGACTCTTAAAGGAAGGAATTCTTTGCTTGGTGCAGTAAATAGTACTCTCTCTATGTTCCTCCCTTTAACTGGCCTGTATTTGACATGTACAGACTTTCACATACATGTGTGAGGCATTTAATAAAATACAGACCAAGGAGATGAAAGATTTATCAGTTTTCCCTGCAAGATGTCCCTGGCTAGGGCAACCTGGGACTCAGCAACGGAAACCTGGATTGTTTTTTACCGCAGCTTGGTGAAGAGATACAGAGCCTTTGAAGTCCTTCTAGTTTTTCCTCCTCTCCCTGTTCCCCATCTCATTAATACTCAGAACTGGGTGGGACTTCTTCCTTGTCCCAGGTACAGTGGGGTTGTGTCTAAGTCAGGGCAAGCCAAACCTTTGATTAGAACTCATAACGATCTGGATAACAACTCATGGGAGGCACATGGCAAAACACAATACTGTGCTCCTGAATTGACACTCAATGGACAAGTGGAAAAATTCAGCATATTGGAGGCAGGGACTCCAGTTGCACCAGACACATGCAGTGGTGGCAGACTCTGATGGATCTGCTGCAAAACTGCTTTCCCCAGCTCTACAGGCTTGTGTGTGTGTCTTTCTG
>ML681991.1:25186569-25472691 GCA_007922195.1 Podocnemis expansa
CCCCCACCTGCTTCCATTTTGGTTGGTCCAGCCATGCCCGCAACTCCATTTATCAGTTAAAGCAATTGCAAGTGTAAAAGCACTGGATGGAAGATGATCCATCACATGGAAGAAAGGTGGGTTCGGTGACAATACTCTAGTCTGTTAAAACAAGCTTATGTCCAGTTTTCAATCTCAGGACTGTTGGACGTTTGGAATCAAAATAAACTTAAATTTCCCTTGCATGTGACTAACCTGTTCATTGCCTGTCACTGTGGCTGAGGAGGACACCTTAACATGCCCATGCCCAAAGAGTAAATGTTTTCTTCCTCCTGAGGTCTGTGGGACTATTCCTCCCCACTCACTGGCCTCTCAAACCACTCAGAGGAGTGGCGCAGGCGCCAGATACTCTACAATATAGCGAAGTTCCAAAAGGGCAGCTGTGTCAGTCTCATTCAGCAAAAGAAGCAAGGAGTCCTGTGGCACTTAAAGACTAACAAATTCATGCAATAAATACATTTTTTAGTCTTTAAGTGCCACAGGACTCCTTGCTTCTTCTACAATATAGCAGTCACTCAGAACTTCTAGGCAGTAAAGCCAACTTGTCTGCCAGCAAACAGAGTGATTTAGGCTGAGAAAAAATGGATGCTTTCCATTAGAAATGGAGCAGTGACATTTCCCTTGTAATCCCCTAGGCACACATCTGCAGAAGGGCATGTAGTCTCCAAGTAGACACAAGTCCAAATAAATACAAGGTGAGTGTCCCCCAGGGACCCATTGGGGCTCTGCCATCGATGCTCTTACGGTCTCTTGATTTGAGTCACAAAGAGTGGCACTGCTGGTTCTGGGGTTACTAATGAACATTTTTAATCTCTTCCATAAACAGCTAATAAAAGTTCATCTCCCTCGCTGTCTCTAAAGCACAATTTATTCCCAGCTGAAAGGTGAAGAAGGAAATTCGCACAGAATAATGGGGGGGGGGGGAATTTGATGCTAAATGTCAGCACTGCCAGATGAAGCCTAAGTCTTTCTCAACAGCTGCAGCAGCATCTTCAATAGCAAGACTCTACATGAGAATGAATAAATACACTCCTGGTCGCTGAAGGAAGCTGGGGGCTCCAGCCCTGGCTTTCAGAATGGGCTGTTCATTTGGTGCAGGCTTTAAGATGGCAACAGTATAGCTACCTGGTGGTTAATATGAAGCTCCTTGAGACTGCCTTACTTCATCCTTGAGACAAGGAGCAAACAGAGCAGTGGTGACTGCTACTTGGGTGAGGTGCTGGCAAGGCATCTGCAACTCCCCCAACCATTCCTAGCGAACAAAGTGCTGTGCACTCCAGTGGTGACAGTAGTATCAAGTCTCCTGAGTTCCAGTCCCAAGTTAACTCCATTGTGGAGGCTAGGACTGAATTGCAGTCTACTCCTTGTGTGACCGTGGACAGGTGACTTAATCTCTGTATCTCAGTTTCCCCATTTATAATCCCCTCACAGGAGGATTATAAATTAAATACTTGGACATTCCTAAAGTGCTGTGAGATCCAGGAAGGAAGGTGCTGGACAAGGGCAAAAGTTGTTGTTGTTGTTGCCCTGTTTCTGGCCAGTCACTCAATACAGGCTTCCCTCCCCTTTCTCTCTTGTAATATTCTGCCATTTCACATGGGGCTCTGTGCTCCTGACACTGTCCTCTTGAGGCGGTGGGACCAGGTTCTCTCAGTGCCATTCTGAAAATTAGGGGTGGAGGAAATATCTACAGTGTGATATTGTTCTCTTGCGCTTTCATTAGCTGAATAGCTCCTAGAAAGCAAGGCTGTGGAAACTACTGATTGCCCTAAATTGCTCTCTCACCTGCGTGGTTTATGCTTCTGAGGAACAAAAAGATGGGGGATCTGGCTGGTTTCACTAAACTGCAGCAGTTATGCTTTGCAGAGCCAAGACCACAGGGGGGATTGGATATAGGTAGGTCCCATTTTGTCACCAAGTACTATTTAGGTAGGTTCCCTATTCATAACTAGTGTAAGGCACATATACGTTGGAGCTTTAGGTCAACTTAAGGAAGATTCAGTCAACCTACAGTCTCCTGCGGCTACCTTGGGCTTTTATTAAGTTGATTTAAGTACTTCCTTAATTTGACTTAATGCTTAAGTCAACCTTATTGAGTCAATTTAAGCCAGCATAAACAGGGAAAGCCCTTACACTGAGCTAATTAGCTTCCAGGCCCCTTCCAAGAATTCCCAGCTACCCACAACACACCACTCTTCCACTGACCTAGCACCTGCCTATGTGGACACAGGCAGGCGACTGGAGTTTTCAGTGTCGATTCTCTTAGTCAACTTAATAAGATCAACTTTAAGTCGACTTAAAGTCAACGTTGTTAAGGCGACTTAACAGAGCCTCCAATGTAGACATACCCGCAGGGTTATGTCAGTGGGGCTAAGGGAGAGGATCTGGCTGTATTGGCAAGTCCAATGTTCAAAAGCTAAGTACACTTCAATTCAGCAGAAACAAAAATGCTTGTAATGTTAGACTCTATTATCTAAGTCCAAAGAGTGTGATTTATGAGTTGAAAGGGCCCTGGCTCAATCATACTTCAAGTAGTGTCCAATTTTGGTCACCTCATTTGAAGAATGACACAATTAGCTTAGGGAGAGTACAGCATACAGCAAGAGGCTTAACAGAGCCTGAGGAGAGAACTGAGATTACTTAACTGCTGGAGAAGGTGACAAAGAAGTGCCTTGTTTGAAGTATTTAAAATAGCTAAGGGTTGTTATAAAGTTAAACTTGACAATTTATTTGAAGCTGTTGGGCAATTGAGAACTAGTCAGCATCATTTTAAATTAAAGAGGATTGTTATACAGGCCACCTAGCAGCATGGCCACAGTTAAGGTCTCAAAGCAGTTGCCATTATAACCCCTCATTTCTTTGTGCTCATAGTTGTCTGAAACATGTGTCTTTTGGGTTGAAATTGTCTATGCCTGGGCACTTTCTAAAGCTTTATTTTATTTTACTTTAGAAAAACCGAGCATCTGTTTTTGAACAATGGGAGAGTGAATCGAGGAAAAAAATGATTTTTTTTCATTGTGAAACCTAGAGGTCAGTGGATTTATACCAGCTGAGAATCCAGCCCTAAATATAAATAGGCTTGACCTATACATCATTTAAATATCTCAGCATGACTGGCCTATCTCATCCCTGGTATAATTGTGCAGAAATCTATGGAGATACACAAGGAATGAATGCAACTTCTTATGTGTATGGGTAACTTCTTGACCCATCATCTCTATAACTTCTCTTTAAATAAGTGGGGCCTGGGTCAAAGCTAATTAAAGTCAGTGAAAAGATTCCCACTGATTTCAGTGGACTTTGAGTCAGATTCACGGTAATTATGGATTTGATAACTCTCTGTATGTATCAGAGAGTAACAGACTACTTATTTACTAGTAACACTACATTTAGCAGTTATAGTAAAATTGATTATCATCTGCCCTGCAAGTTACAAGTTAGAAATAATAAAGTGGGAGAATATTGCCAACAGCTTTCTGCCAATATTTGCTCAAAAATTTTAAATGACTCTTCTCCAGCTGCACTTGATCCCACGTTACCTTTTGGGAAATGTTTGAGTACATGAATTTCACTGGCATGAATGTTTGCAAATCCTCATTCTGCTTTTTGTGCGTACACACACGAACTTCCAATGAGAGATCATAAACAAGGCCATGTGACTTATATAACCAGTCATCACTCACCAACACAGCTCAAGTACTCACAGTGAGCTGTTTATGAGGAGTCCATGGAATTAAATGAAAAAAAATCACAAGTATATCAGCTGAATGTTTTCAAATAAGAGAGAAATCTGAGGCGATTTGGATATAAAATTGCATAAATTGAAAAAACAGGCTACATTTTGCAGGTACATTTTTCAAACAGCAGTAATAATAATTCATTTAGCTTTTAAAGACAAAGGCACTTACTGTGTAATAAGCTGGATACTACATTAAAATTACTAACTAATTCTGTGCTCAGTATTTGCCATATTGTTGGAATGGCTGCATGGTATTTTGCACCCTCTCATTTATAGTGTCTCTACCGCTATTATTAAAACAAAGCTGCAGATTCACAACTTGCCAAAAGGGGAAACACCAGATGGATGTTATGAATAATTAGGCAGACAGTGGTTTAGGGTAACATCTTTATTGTAACTCCATTAACTAACAATTGATGATTGCTCTCCAGCTATGACCAGCTTCCTCTTTGCTCAGAACTCCAGGCTTCCAACAACAAAGCAGCAGATATGGTTCTACAAAAAGCATATAACCCACAGTTATGATAATAGTTAATGAAGGAACATTTAGTCCTCTTCCGCAGAAAGAAATAGCAGCATGACCATTTCCTGAAACGAAGTCTACAAACAAAAAAATTTGGATCAACTCTGCAGCTGATGTCAACTGCCATTGCAATCTTGATTTCAAGAGAGCTGAATCTATTTACATCAGTGGAGATTTTGGCCCAACATTTACTGTGTGTTAAGGTTACTCATGTGCAAATGCCATCAACACAATAATTGCAAATCCAGGGGAACATCAGTCAAAACAGCCTGTCTTCCTGTGTCTTAGTACCCACCATCACATTCCCAAAAATCTTCCATGTTCCCATCTCCCAGAAAGCATCCTTAGGATATTAGAAAATTAGGGTTTGGAGGGACCTCAGGAAGTCATTCAGTCTAATCCTTTACTCAAAGCAGGGGAACCCCAACTAAATCATCCCAGCCAGGGATTTGTCAAGCCAGGCCTTAAAAACCCATAAAGGATAAAGATTCCACCACCTCCCTAGATAACCACTCCAGTATTTCACCATCCACCTATTAAAATTTTTTTTTCCTAATATCCAACTTAGACTTCTCCTATTGCAACTTAAGACCATTGCTCCTTGTTCTGTCATCTGCCACCACTGAGAACAGCCTCACTCCATCCTCTTTGGAACCTCCTGTCGTATGTCCTCTCACTCTTCTCTTCTGCAGACTAAATAAGCCCAGTTTCCTCAGCCCCTTCTCATAAGTCACATACCCTAACCTCCTAGGCATTTTTTGTTGCCCTCTGTTAGACTCTCCAATTTGTCCATATCCCTTCTGTAGTAGTGGTGGCAGAACTGGACACTATACTCCACATGTGACCTCAGCAGTGCCAAATAAAGGAGAATAATCATATCCCTCAATCTGCTGGCAATACTCCTATTAATCTATCCCAATATGCTGTTAACTTATCTTCTTGGCAACAAGGACACACTGTTGACCCATATCTAACTTCTTGTCCACTGTAACCCCCAGGTCCTTTTCTGCAGAACTGCTGCTTAGCTGGTTGGTTCCCAGTATGTAGCAGTGCTTCCCAGTCTCTCTCTCCATAGATGGCATATCAGACTGGCAGGGAGGCTAGAAGCAATGGAAGATGGAAGCAGCTAGTGGGACTGGATAGTTCAGTTGAGTTTTCCTTATAGGAATATGGGGAATAGCTCATTTTCTGTTTAAATTGTAAAAGTCTTGTGTGTCTGATATATGAGGGATGAATGCATATGGGAGGCCTGGAATTTGTAGTGATTGTCATTCTTTAGTTGGAGAAGCCCAAGCAAAAATTGTGATCTTGGTTGAAATTGTGAAAAACTTTAGTTTGAAATGACTCCTCTGCTTACGTTTGCAAATGTTTGACCGAAAGCAGATTACAGAACATTCCGTTGGCTCATGAAGAGTTAGTGTGTTAAGACCAGTGAATAATTCAATCATTAAAATGTGGGTGTTGGGTGGGAGGTTCTGATTCTTCTTTAAGCTCAAATCTGAAAGTACTTTAACAATGGAGTACCTCCATAATACCTTCCAATCAGTTAAGCCATTGATGGGGAGCCAGTGGGGAAAATTCAATAGTATCTACATTAGGCCCAGAGATAGTAACTAGAAATTGCCTAGGACCCAAATGGGGAGAGAGATGGTTATGCAGGAGACATCCAGCCTGGTGATATCCGAAGTGGATACATATGAGTACCTCACATGAAAAGGAGTGAGACAGGCCACTTTCTCTCATGGTGATGGCAGATCACTCCCCCATTCCTGCCACCTCTCTTAGCCCCTTGTTAATTTCTCTCATCTGTCGGTCTGGATTCTTTCAGGGTGGGACATTGCTCACCTGCTTAAATGTCTCTAAAGCTACCAGTAAAAAAGGCCTAAATCAGTAACAGATGAACCAGTGCCCCTTAGGATGAATAGATTATGGATACAGACTGTCAGCACTCCCCTCCTGACTTTACCTGCTCATATGCTGCCCACCTGTGTCTTATTAGCAATGATTTTGGCAACTCTGCCCCTTACAGGACAAGTTCTTACTGACTCATGCTTATTAAAGGTGCTTCTTTACACAGAGATGGACCTGAACTGAAACCACTGGATCTTTGAGGAAATTCTGATCTAGACTCGAGTTTTGCAATTCAGCCTTATCTCTCCAGTGAACAGAGAAGCAAAGACACATGGACAGTGTAAAAACAAGTGATGGATGAACATAAACCATTTGGAGCAGCGCTCAAAAGTCTGGATGTCTGGCTGAACTTTCTGAACTATTGTTTACTCTAGAAATTGTTCTGGAAGCCTTCTAAGATCAGGATCTTGCAAAGTTTCCAGCACTCCTTTGCCTTGGCATTTTGGCTGCTGCTACCAGCTAGAACAGAAAAGTGCAGAGGCAATTTAAAATAAAGAATGTTAACCAAATGGTTTTGACCCACATACAAGGTTCAGTTTGGGTTCATGTCAAGATTTGAACAAGGGTTTGGGCCATCTGTTATATTTTCTGAGTTGGGTTGTGCCTGTCCTATTAAGAACTAAAAGAGTAATATTCACTAGTCTTAGTGTTTTTCAGAACTGAATAACTATGGCCTACATTTTCAAGAGTGATGAGTGATTTTCCATTCCCAATTTACACCTTCTTGATTTTCAGGTAGTAGTGAGGTTCCACTCTCTGAAAATCAGACTCTGGTAAGATTCCTCAAGTTGAGCACCAAAAATTGAAACACCCCCAAATCCTGTTCCTTTTGGAAAGTTAGGGTTGCTTATGTCATTAAAGCTGAATTAGAAATTCAGCAAGAGCAGACATTTTATGTAGATATTATGATACTTGAACTTCCAGGAGGCTGAGCGTGAACCCAGGTGTGCAGAGGCAGCACAGACATCAAAAATACTTGAAAGAGCAAGTCATCCACATTTCTTGAACTTCCCAGAAGTTCCAAAATTGGATTGGGATGAAAGCTCTGTGTGGTTCTTCCTTCCTTCAATCCAGTTTCCCATTCTACCTTGCTGTAGATCTTGCGATGAATGGGGAGCAGTCCCACACATTTAAATTCATAACACAGTGAATTGAAGGCAGACATGACCACTCAGCCAAAGCCAAACTGTGCTAATGCTTAAATCCATCAGGCATCACCTGACCTCAAGCAAAATGAACAGGGACATGGAAAAAACATCATGGAGAAAAATGGCTAACAGAAACTGGGACTCTGTTGGCCTGGATCAGACCACTTCCCTACCCCCTTAAGACACCTGCCTGTGTGTGTAAGGCACATCTGTTTGCAGACTCTTCTTAGATTAGAGTTAAACTATATTGCACTGTGTTGGCACCTGGAACCAAGTAAACCATGGGTAGCAAAGAAGGAAGATGGGAGCTCAGGATTTGGATAGAAATGCTTATACACATAGTTTGGAAGGCAGTGGTGAAGGGGAATGACGCAAGGTCTTTCTGTCTGTCTCAGACTGTGCTCTCTCTCTTTCTCTGTAAGAATCTAACCAACCTCTGAGAAATGAAATTCTTACTTTTTTCTTTTATTATTTTATCCGCAGGTGTCCTTTTTTTGTTGCTTCCCTCAGACAGCCTCAGACATGCAGCTAGACAGAACCTGGAGAAAGAGAGAGCTTGCATGCAGGTGGCACTATCCACCCAGATGGAAGTCTCCAAGCTCCAGCTAGGGATTTTTCACATCACTGCATCCTGCTGTCACAGCAGTACCCAAAGCCTTCTTGGAGGCTGGGTTTAGAAAGCTCAGGTGTCCACCTGGCTGTTCCTGCCCATGTTTACTTAGGAACAGGGATGAAGGACTTTGGATGTAAAGTTCCATGAAGGTACCAGACTTTGATAGTCAACTCAGAGCACATTTGGCAGGGATTTCATTCCTCTTCCTGCCTTGCCAGTCATGTTATCATGGGATCCACTATTCATTCCATGCGGAGCTGTTGCTCATTTATATTCCCATGGGATGGTGTGATCAAATGCACTCCTTTATTCACACCATTGTAATAATCTTAACACAAAATATGCCTTGTGAGGTAAAAACTCACTGATCATTATAATTATGATGAAATGTGAGTAGCATCATTATATGTAAAGTTATAAAGGTAAGATGAAATTAGGTCTGAAATGTGTTAACCAGACAAGTCTGGGTAAAACTGTAGGTGTTTTCAAAGTTGATGGGCAACCACCTGTTAAGTGGCCATACTTTGGCAAGGAAGATTGACAGGAACAAATTGATCAGCATTTTAGCAAACACTAGCATGGGGCCTCTTTCACACAAGACTTCTTGTTGCCACTTCACAGAGGGCATGAATTTTATCTAGGAGTTACCCCAGTAAAATGTATTTTTATATAGGAACTGCCCTGTAAAAATCATCTCAGGCAAAATCATCTCAGGATAGATATCTCTTCCCATCCATCTGTCTCTTTCACCTATCAAGACAAAAGAAACAGATCCTGAGATTAGATCACGGCATGAGAATTTGGTTAGCAATGCTACTGGAAACATGGGTAAGGGATTTCACCTTGAACTGAATCTAGTTTGTTAAATTTAGTTATAGAAACACTTTATTTTTTCTTGTACCATTTCTGCTTTTAATACCTTATCCTCACTTAACTTCTTTTCCTTTGTTGTTAAATGAACTTCTTTTATTCTTTAATTATAACTAATCCAGTGTTGTGAATTCTTTGGGTAACTGTATTTAAAGTAGCAATCTATTGTATATTAAGGAGTCCTGTGGCATTTTTAAAGACCAACAAATTTATTTATTGCATGAGCTTTCATGGGAGAAAATCCCACTTCATCAGATGCTTAAAGATGGGGAACTTACTGAATGAGAGCAAAATTAATCTGTAAATTCCTGTCTTCAAGCATCTGATGAAGCGGGATGAAAGCTCATGTGATCAATAATAAATTTGTTAGTCTTTAAAAGTGCCACCAGACTCCGTGGTCATTTTGCTGGATTAGACTAACATGGCTACACCTTTGCAACTATAGTATATTGTTCCCTTTCAGGGACAATGAATGTAGAATATCAGAACTGTCAAGAAGAGGCCTGCACAGCACAGAACACAGGCATTTTGGCGGGAAGTCAGTATTAGGAGTACATTGGGGTCATCCTGCACATAGTAACAAAGGCTGGTGGAAGGCAAAGTGTGATCGGTGTGCTACTGACAAGCTGTTGTGGTCAGAGTTGCAGGACTGGAGCTGTGGCCATACACAGACACCCCAGGTGTGATCTGCACACTGGCAGGCTGATAGCGAGTGACTCAAGTTGGAATTCACAAGCGTTGGGAGGCACTCCACATTGCAGGGTAGGAGTGACAGAGCTCATCACTGCTCTGGACTGCAGATGTTCCCTTTCACTGAGCTCCACAACTGCACCAACATAAGGCTGACCCAATGCCCACTGAAGTCAATGGGGATCTTTCCATTGACTTTAATGGGTTACGGATTGGGTGTGTGATCTCTACAGAGAAGCATGGTGTATAGTTATCTTTAAAAGAATAGAGGACATAGCTGTTTAATATTTACTTTTTTCAGGGTAGAGGGGTAAGCTAGGAGAGGGGGAAATCTTCTATGCCATCGCTATACCTGTAGTAAACCAGACATTTTAACTCCATCGCACCCCTTTTCCTCACTGCTTCCTTTCGCCCCTCTCCCCACCTGCATGCACACATTTCTGATCACTAATAACATTCCCAACTGTGTTGTCATCAAGGGAAAAGAATATTATTAGTTTTTACTGACATTCCCAGCAATTGCCCCGGTGTGTTACAAAGTGGATTTCTCAGCCCTCACCATCCAGCCCCAAACACCCAGAGGTTTGGGTCACATCTGGGCTGCAAGACCAGCTGCAAGACAACTCAGTCATTATTCATATTGTAGATAATTGGCAGCTACAATCTGAACCCAACAGTGACTTCTCTTGCCAAATCCCCTCCTAGAAAACAGCAGCCTGTTCCATTGTTGTCTTAAACGCACAGAGCTAAGCTGTGATATTAGCCCTGTGGTAAGCGGTGTTAGTCCAGAGATACACACATACAAACACACACAAAATAGTGGGCATAGAAGAATAATATTCAAACCCACTGCAGTTAGACTGTTGGAGGCTGTTCTAAACCTGGGTCGGAAATTTTGTTTTAGGATTTTTTGAGAAATTTCCACTACCTCCTGGTTCTTTTCTGGCTGGAGGGAAATAACAGAAGAATCATTCTTCTGACCATATTTATAGATTCCCTGATATGACTGTGAGGCACGTGGAATAAGACAGACAGAGAGAGAAGATATTTGGGAACACTTGCCATGGATCATATTTCAGAAATGAGAGTCTGTAGCAAAAGTGAAAACAGACAAAACTTGTCCACATTGTCTTGCACCTGAAGGTAGGGTTGTTTCCATGTCAATTCAATGTTAGGGTGGACAATCAGATTAGTTCTTATTTCATCTGGACTGGATCTGCCATCCTGAGTCTCATTTTGCCAGATGATGATAAAGTCCCTCCATTACCTGTTCACTTAGAGCTGGACCGGGTCACTGTAACTTATGCTTTGCTGTTACTCACTTTGTGAAGAGTCCCACTGAAATCAATGGGCCTACTCAGAAAGCAAGGTTGAGCACAATGTGAGTAAAGGTGGCAAGAATCTGGCTGTTAGTTTTTCTGTGATTGGCTCAGAAAACTTTCGGTGACAGTTTTTTCTGACAACTTTCTCACAAATGCATTTGTGCATTTTTCCAGCTTGAGGATCAGTAAATGTGTGCAGTGTATAGTTTCTATAGTTTCAATGTAAATTTCCAGAGAGATAGCCATGTTAATCTGCGTACACCAAAAACAACGAAGGTCCTGTGGCACCTTAAAGACTAACAGATTTCTTCAGCAATAAGCTTTCTTGGGCTCCAACCCACTTTGTCAGATGCATCAATGTAGTTTCTGTAATTTAAATGTCTGTATTTCCACTTCATGCATCTTACAAAGTAGGTTGGAGCCCACAAAAGCTTATGCCCAAAGAAATTTGTTAGTCTTTAAGGTGCCATAGGACTGACTCTCTCTTTCTCTCTCTCTCTCTTTAATGTGTGTGTGTTAGTTTTATTAGTTTTTCTTTTCTCCCCTTCATCAAGGGGATCTGAGGTGAGGAATTCACTGCGTTTCTCACTCTAGATTCTTTCATAGCAGCCACTAAACCTGTTTAGGCTACAAGTCCTTTTGATTAATATGGACAAGCTCAGAGTGTAAGGAAAGTCAGAGGGCGATGGGGCACCTCCCTGAGCATGGGTTCTGTGAAGAGGCAGGTCACAGCGGGAAGATGCAGATGCCAGTTAACTTTTTCCAGTTAAAGAATTTGACAAGAGGAAATGTTTTGGTGCAAGAAAACTCCAGGAACAAAGAAGAGTGGGGAGCAGAAGGGAAGTCTGCATAACCCCAGTCCTATAAGTAACACTAGGTGTTTCCAGGTTCCGGGTCGCAGGCCTAAGGAAACAGGTGGGGAAAAGAATCCTAGAACTATAGCTTTTTGACAAACAGAAATTTCAGCGCCCTCTCATGCTTAAAGGTGCTTTGCTTTGATGTCAGCATTAAAAATAGCCTTTGCAAATGACATCCCCTGGGTATGCACCTGCCATAAATGCTTTACCCTACCCATGTTATCACTTTCTAATGGAGAGGGTTTGTGTGTTGTAAATGTCCAGCATGTGATTCTCTCCTCACAGACTGCTTTCAAAACAGAGCACTGGAACAATGACTCCAGGATGAATACAAGCCACAGAGGGAGAAGGCTTTCCTGTAACAAGCCTTGATCTGTCCAGTGGTGGTTGTGATATCAATGAGTGAGGATGCTAAGTTTTATTTTCCTGTTAATTTGGAGGTATTTTTGGTCCTGGTTCATAGTGGTTCTCTAGAACTGTGTTCTCTCCTTATCCACAGAACGTTGGCGGGGCAATATGAAGGAAACTTGTCCTGCCAGGCTCCAAACAAACTCCCTAAGACTCCACCAGCACTACGATTTACCTACTAGCTCCCCAATATCCTCATCTACCTTGGGCTCTGCTGGGCCAGTGATGGGAAATGAAACCTGGATTCAAGGGTTCTCTGCTAAGAATGCCCTAAGACCTCAGCTAACCTCACCTGCCAGGGCAGGATCACAGAAAGAAAGATAGGCCTCTCATGTAGCCAGAACTTAGCTAAGTGAGGTATAAAGGGTTTTATAGCTCAAGATCTACACATTAAAGATCTGGCTCCCTCTTACTTTCCTCATAAAATTCACACTTCTAATTCTCATCTTCAGAGTCCTGCTCAGCTCCACCATGCCTGCATCTCAGCTCTCATTTCCTTCTCCTGCTGCTCAGAGTCTTCTCTTTTCACCTTCACTCTCCTCCCTTGCTCTCTTGAATTTTCTCTCTTCATCTGATCCCTTCTGAAAACAGTTCTCTGCAAATCCCTAAACCAGAGAGGACAATCCAAGTAGTTACTTGCAAAGCACAATTCCAGTCCCACTTGCTTCTGGGCTCTCCATGTGTGCCCCATTTGTTTGAAGTCCATCCCCCTTGTGTGAATTAGACTGTGAGCATGCAAGGGGAAACCCTGGCTCCATCAAAATCAATGGCAAATCTCCCCTTGGCTTCAATAGGGCCAGGAGTGAGTAGAAGTAATGTTTCCTCCTCTGTGCTTGTACAATGCTAGCTGATCCTGGGCACCCATTAAACAATAATAATCATAAACTTTTATTTCTATTAATCCACAGGGTTCTGGGGAGGAATAGATTAGCTTCAAGGGTAAGGCTACACTATTCAGACACAAGGACAAGTTCATAGCACCTTCCCTTACTGACACTCTCACTCAGGTCCAAACGAAGAAGCAAAACAATTTTCTATTAACCACTGATAGTCTATCATGTAGCTTCTGTTTCCAAGTGATAATGGGATTGGCTGGAGTATGCCTGTAACCAGAAAACTAACTGTAACAGTAGTCCTTTCACACGGATGCATTTCTTTGTGTGTTTCTCTTAGGCTCTTGGATCCCCGTCAAAAACACATTTTACCTAGCTGACCTAACTGTGGAAGAGCAGGCAAAATGTTATTCTGTCATATGCACCGTCAGTCACTGAGTCAGGTTCTCATTTCAGAATCTTTATTTCTTGATGGCAGAGGGTGACAGGGTAGGAAGGAAAGAGTGCAAACACAGCTTGATTTTCAGATACCAGGCTGAGCTCATGGAGTCAACAGATAGAGAAATCATGTTCCAAACTGCATAGAGAGCACATTTTCATATGCCTGCCACCAAGACAGAATCAGTGTGGAACTGAAAACTATTATGGAGAGAAGGGTATGGTTTCCCTGTAGAATCACTTTTCTGATCAGAAGCACACTTTAATGTTAAAACAGAGTCAGTATGAGCTCTTGATTTCATGGTAGTGCCATGCTAGCATGTGAGTCTGAGACATACAGAAATAAATTCTTGCATATAAAAAACCTTTGGCTAACATGCTAACAAGAAGGTGGAAAAATTCTGTTAGGGATTGTATTTTTAACATAAATTTGGATATGCAGAAGAGTGTAAAAGCTGCTGGATTGCTGAGCATTCAAAACCTACTAGGCCTGTGTAAACATGTGATCTTATTACTGTTTCCTTTGTCTTCACACTCATTTTTTTTTCTTACACTCTCTTCTTGAGCCTTGTATTAAATGAAGGGACTGTCTCCTTCTCTGTATTCATAAAGTCAACCCCTTATATCTCCTAGGAATCTCTGGATGCTAGCATAATGTAAATGAAAATAACACTGACTTTTATTTAATAGGGCTGCAAAGGTGCTTTTAAAAATTGGCCATGATTTCAACCCTTCCTCAGACATGAACTTGTTCTAATTGATTTTAGAGACCTTTTCTCTTTCCTCTTGTCATTCCACTCCATTCCCTTTGCCCATATATAAGACTTCCCTGTCTCTTTGCTTTATCTCACCACTAACTGCTGGTGCAAGGGTCTTCTTCCTTGCAGTTCCTTTAGTCTCCATTTCTGTTTCAAGTCAAATCTCAGCTACATTGCCTAGTTGCATGCCTTAACCTCTCCCTCTATCTTATTTTTGTTGTGGTTTTTGACCATATCATTTAACTCTCTGGAGTTTAGGAAATACTTTGCGTATACGTTGACAGGAAAGATGCCAAACAATGGTGATTTGTAGAGCAGTAACCGCTGTTGCAAGAAGAGATGAATGCAACCCAAACCTCCTGCAGGCCCAACGCTTCCTGAACTTTATGAAGGTCAGTTCACAGCTTTGGTCCTGTTTAGTCCAACTAGTAGATGATATAAGGGAGTGCAGTCTGGTTCTCCTACATCAGGTGAGGGGACTTTGCCATTGTACAGTAATTTCAACTAATGTATTCTTTTTCTCCAAGAAAACTTTCACATTTTTCTGCCCGACTATCAGTTTTAAAGATGTTATTTCTCAGAAAGTCAGGTTTTTTTAGCTGGGCCACACTTGAAGGCATGGTAAAAGTCCACTAAAAGCTCAAACCCCTTCACTGTCCTACCATCACCCCTGACTGACACACACATTGATCCAAACAGCTCTCTGAAGCTTTCCAGCATGTTTCCCACTGTACTGGCCGAATTGCACCTGCTCGGAGCAGCCAGAGTCATTTTTGCTTTCTGCCTTTTATCTTCTAAAGGCTTTGTGTGAACAGAGAGGACAAAGCATTTTCAAGGTAGGGAGGGCATGACAAAGACTAAAGCAGGAAGCTTTCCTGTCAGGCAAGCCAGTGTCCCTGTGTTAAGAGTTGCAAAGTGCCAAGGCAGAGAGGACTTCACCATGTTTTTCAGAACTAAACCCACCCATTCACCCACATATCTTCACTAACAATGTGTAGCAACTCAGAGAGGAGGTGCATGTGTTGCAGAACCTGCCTTGTATTGTACGTTGGTTCAGCACATTCTGTGTGAAGGGGCCAGGAGCGGAGGGGGGAAACAGTCATCTCCCATTTCTTATAAGTAACAGGAGAAAAGTCTTCTATTGTTCCTAAGTGGAATCATTTGCCTTCAATGAGACTGAAACTTTTTTTTTCCCAGGGAAACTGGGAATGGAAAAAGGTTGATTTCTAATAAAAAGAATTTTAACACAACTCACTGTGTCAGATTAACACCCACAGCCCCCTGAAGGCTCTCCCAGCGCTACTCACTTACACAGCCATGTGTCAGCTGGCTGGGGAGGCCCCATTTGCCCTACATTTGCACTGAATCTCCAGGCCAGAAAGCAAATGTCTCTGCCTCCCTGCCCCTAGAGCCCTCCCCTTCTCTCTGAGTGCACCCACTATGTCCCGGGCATGCTGAGTCTCCCCACTCAAAAGCCCTTTATTCCCCCGCCTCACGTCAAACTCCTTGAACCCCTGACCCTGATGTGCTAATCCTCCTGGTGTGAAGGGAGTGTCAAACCCAAGCTCAGTGAGGGTTGGGGGGGTCACTCCCCCAGCATGATAAATTGAAGCCACTGCTGCAACCTAAAAGGGCCCTCCTTCCCCACTGCACAGAGGTCATTTGTTATGAGAGGAGAACTGGAAAGGGGCAGTTTATCACTGAGAGCTCCTAGGTCCCGAGAGATTCTGAGCTGGGCTATATGAACCTGGATTTAACTGGAATCATATAATAGCCAAACCTGAAACAAAGAGAAGCCCCCGTCACACACACCTTTCCTCCCTCCCCCTAGACTATCACATGAATGAATATGTGTTAGGAATAAATGGCAAACCTGGAGAAATAGCTACCAAATGGCTATGAGCCTAGCAGCTGCCAGCCTGATTTCCGTTTTGCTTATCGTTCCATGTGCTCTGAAGGCTTGAGGCTCTGTACAGTGCAACACCTCCTGTCAGGACCCCAAGAATTTTCCTGATTTCGTTCCATCCAGCATCCCACACTTCTTGTGCACTTGAAATCTATGTAGCAGCACACACAACTGGAATCCAGGGTGATACCTTGTGGGCAGATAGGAAGGATAGTTCCGTCATTAGGATAGGCATTTAAAACTTGGGAGTCCTGGGTGCAATTCTGTTCTGCTACAGACATTCTGCGGGGCCTTGGGAAAGTCACTTAGCCTCTGTTCACTTTAGATTTCCATCTGTGAAAAGGGAATAATAGCATTTCCCTACCTCCCATAAAAATGCTACAGATGAGATGCTCAGATACTACAATAATGGGGAATGACATAAATGGATGAGATTGCTGGACATGACAAGCACTGCCATCTCAGACCTGCACAGGTTCATAGGTCATGGAGTTCCAGCCTTTTTCTCATCTGTCATATCCTCAGTCTTCTACAACCTTTCTCGCAACCCTCCTTCTCCCACATTTCCTGTGCTGATTGGTGCCTATTACTAAGAGCCCCAAGTTCATCTTCTCCGAATTTACTCCTTCCATGTCTGTCTACCCAGCCTTTGGCTGTCACTCACTTCAGTACACTATTTTCTATTTCCTGCATTATTTTTTGCTACCTTGTCTTCTTCTAAAGCCCACTATTTGCAAACCATAGAGCAGGCCGGGAAAAAACACATGCAATATACGCATGTCCTTACAGTTTCTTTCTTAATTTGCTGGTCCTGTAGTATTTCTGCCACTTTTTTCACTGCTACCCATTCAGATGGGGCTCTTCTTTTCAGTTCTCTGGGTCTCTCTCTCTCTCTTTCTCTCCTTCTGATGGCACTAAATGTTCTTCCTAAGTACATACATTTTCTTCTGATTCAGCTTCTCTCATGAAACATCAATCCGAAGGTCTCCCATCATCCCTAGTTCCATAACTTCAGTTCTTTCTATGTTTATTTGCAAACTGTGATCTTCAAACAGAGATGCCCGATTAGATACCATCGCCACCTATTTTTCTTGGCTGCCAGCCAAAAAAGCCAGTTTGGCAGAGTGTGTTGGTTACTCTATGTCTTCACAGAGAAATCTTCTACTAATTAGTTCTGTGAATAAGATGAAAAGAAGTGGATTAAGCACATGGCCTTGTCTCAATCTTACCATCACCTGAAATTCCATGTATTGTTCCCACCTTAACTCTTGATGCTTGATACTACTCCTCTATCATCTGCACAATCTGAAATTCCTTTCCCATCTTTCTCAATACTCCAAACACCAGCTCCAGCAGAAGCAACTCACGTGGTTTTTCAGGATCAATACATGCTACAAACAGCTGTTCATCTTCCATTTATAAGGTTTTTCAAACTTCTGTCCCATCACAAATGTTACATCTGTAGTACTCCTTTGCTTCCCAAAGCCATGTTACTCCTTTCATATATTTTCCTTCACCTTGTCTCCAAAATTCTAGCAACGACTTTAAGAGGCTGATTTAACTCTCTGCTTCTGTTCCACATCTCTAAAATAGGCATAATAATAATTCCTTTCTCCCACTTTTTATCCATCTTGTTAATTCAGATTGTAAACTTTTCTGGGCAGGGACTGTCTCATACTATCTATTTGCGCAGCACTTAGCATAAGATGGTCCCAATGTGAGTTGAGGCCTTGACATACTATCACAATCCAAATAATAATGCTAACAAAGCCCCTGTTCTTTAATCAAAATGGTGAGCTTTTGACTGTAAATCAGTTCTTGGAATATTGCCCAAATGTCCCCAAGTCCCCATTTGTATGGATAAACAACTGAGTGCTTTAATAGTTTGGCACAATCCCATCTTAGGGTCCTGATAACCACCCTGCCCACCCTAAGTTTTATGATGACACCACAATCCCCAGTTCCAAGTCTTATTAAAATGCCCATGATATCCCATACAGCCAACAGCCTGATTTCATATCACAGTGAAGGTACTCTCCAAAACTGGATATGTTTTAAATGTATGACACAAATTAAATCAGTATGATTCCATTCAGATTATTTTACTGTATTTTAGATACATGGCAGATATATTTAGTTTCACACTGTATACTTTTGTCACATGAACTCAGGTCAATTTGATCAACACTGTAGATATTTTTTACATGTTTATGCAATAAATCTGCTCTAACGCCTCTTATCAATAGCACATGAATATTATTTCTCGAGGAAAAACAGCATGAAAGAATCGTTTGATTCAGCTAGTTACTACAAATGGTTGAAAACAAGAATTTCTGTTGTACAGGACATTCTAACATTTCTACATTTAGTTTTTTTGTTCCAAATAGAAATATAAGGCTGAAATTTCATACCGAAAGAAAATTCTGATTACTTGTGATTCAGAAATATCTAAGTGTTTAATTTTAGAATCATAGAAATGTAGGGCTAAATAGGACATCAAGAAATCATTGAGTATGTCTACACTGAAAAGATTTTTGAAGAACGAAGGCTTATTTCAAAAAACTTTTTACCAGTCCATGCAGGCATTTTGATATTTTGAAATAAATGCTTCATTATTTCAAAATAATGAGGCACTATTTTGAAAAAAACTAAAGCTGCATTTATTTGACCCTATACTTTCCACTACCTTCCCCTATTTCGAAAAAGAGCGTCTAGCGAAGACTCTCTATTTCGAAAAAACTCCTTCCTTCTTTCAAAATAGTCTTCACTAGACTCCTACTTTGAAATAATAAATTTGAAATAATGCTGAAATAACCATTTTGAAATAACTTGGACAGTGTAGTCATAACTATTGAGCTGCAGCAGGACCAAGTAAACCTAGACAATGCTTGAGAGGTGTTTATCCAACCTGTTCTTAAAAAGTTTCCAGTGATGAGGAGCTCTCTTGGAGCTTATTCCAGAGCTTAACTACTCTTATAGTTAGAAAAATTTTATTAATTTCTAACTTAAGTCTCCCTTGCTGCTGATAAAGCCCATTCCTTCTTGTCCTACCATCAGTGGACATGGAGAACAAGTGTTCACGGTCCTCTTTATAACAGCCCTTAACATATCTGAAAACTGTCACCAGGTCCTATCTCAGTCTTCTTTTCTCAAAACTAAAAACAAACAATTTTTTAAAACTTTCCTCACAGTGCATGTTTTCTAAAAAAAAATTGTTATTTTTGTTGCTCGCCTCTGGACTCTTTCGAGTTGGTTCTTGTCTTTTCTAAAGAGTGGTGCCCAGGATTGGGCAACATTCCTGTTAATACACCTTTTTCACAGATGCATCACACTGTTGACTCATGTTCAATTTGTGATGTATCATACCCCTCAGACCCCTACCACCTAGTGAATTATTCCCTATTTTGTAGTTTTGCATTTGATTTTTTCTTTCTATGTTAAGTACTCCGAACTTTTCTTAGTTGAATTTCTTCTTTGCTGAACTCAAACCAATTGTACAATTTGTCAAGGTCATTTTGAATTCTCATCCCATCCTTCAAAGTGCATGCAACCTCTCCCAGCTTGATGTCATCTACACATTTTATAACATAGTCTCTATTCCATTATCCAGATCATTCGTGAAAATATTGAATAACATTGGATCCAGGCCTGACATCTGTGGGACCACACTAGGCTTGCATCCCGAGTTTGACAGAGAGCCATCGATAACTACTGTGGTCTTTCAACCAGGTGTTTGCACACTGTGACAGTGGCAGACCAGAAGCTAGCTCATGCCAAGGTCCCCATGTCTCAGGTGAACACTGAAAAATACAGAGCTCAACTCAGCTGGCTTTCCTGTGTGTTAGTATTCTTAGAATAATTATTAATGAATGTGTTTAGTGTTTAGACATTATTGAAACCTTGTGAGCTGATGCCTATGTTAAGCTCATATAACATAGCATATATAATCTCTTATACCATCTGTATCCCATATTGTCAGGTCACATTTGAGCAGATATATTGTGACTGCAAATCACCAGGCAGGAGTGAGACAGCAGTTAGGGTTGATCATCAACAGAAGATGTTATGGCCTTCCCAAAAGGAATGCAAAAGGCTTTAAAACCCACTGGCACTAAAGCCTTGTCTTAAAACTCTCCAAGGCTACCAGTTTCCTGGCCTTGGAGAGGCGTTGCTGTCACCTTTCAAAGGCAAAACCTCTTTGAAAATCCAGGAGAGCACACTTGGGAACTCCTTCCTGTGAAGTATCCTCAATTGCTTTTCTTCCTTCCTCAGGAGACTGATTGAACCTCAGCTGTAATATCAGCTGAAAATAGGACAGAATACCCTTTAGTAGTTGGCCATGCAGTCTGAAGCACATGCACAGATAACCTCTTACCTTTTAGGACACAAAATCAGAATTTATTTTAAAAGGGTAAATTCTTTAATTAACAAGAACAGCTAAGAAACACAAAAAGTTGCTTCTCTGGGATTTAATTTAGGTAGTTACAGGATAGTGGGAGTGGGTGCTCAGCACAGAGGAATCCAAAAAAAGAACCAAAACAAAGAAATAATCAGACTGTGTCTAGCTAAACAGTCGCTGTTCTACTCATGCATGGTCAGTTACAAACTTGAGCCTATCTTAGACATGGATGTTGCTGGATCCTTCAGGCCTGTCTCCCTGGCCTCATCCTGATCCTTCCAGGAGCGCTGCTGCTACCAAACAGGACACTGACCATGATGTTAACCTCTTCTTCCCCACGGTTACTACAAAAAACCATCTTTGAGTTTGTGCCCTGATTCCTAACAGTCTGCGCTTAGGTTCACACCAATGCTCTTGTGTCATTGCAGGCAGCATTACACCGAAATTATAGTAATTTCATTTAGACCACATTTCTCTAGTTTGCTTATAAAAATGTAATATGGTACTGTGTCAAAAGCCCTGTGAGCATCAAGATACCTCACGTATCTTGCTTCCCCCCATCCACTAGGCCAATAAGCTGTCAAAGAAGGAAATCAGGTTGGCTTGGCATGATTTGTTTTTGACATTTTGATAATGTTGAATTCATTCAGTTTTGCTAAGGTAAAAATATTTAATTTTGACAATGTCAAAACAGCATCATATAAAATAGATCTCTATTATATATAGATTGTATTGACTATCATTTATGAATACAATGTAATATTTAAACATATATTTTAATAGAATATAAATTCCAAATAAAATGGAATAAAAATGAGAGTCCTAATGTAACATTCTGACATTATTAAAATGAACTCAGAAAGTCAAAATGATTCATTTAGCATTTTCCCTGTCTAAAATGTCATAAAAATTGACGCATTCCATGACAACGTTTCAGTTTGAATGAAACTGAATTTTTTGATGGAAGACAGTTTGGTCGAACTTTTTTGACCAGTCCCACTTGTGACCCTGTTAAATCTTTCATTCTTGGTTTTCACTGTGAATTTCATGCCAGGAGCCAGTCTGTTTAAATTCTGGGATTGATGACAGAGCCACTGAAGGCAGGAAAAGCCACTCCTTAAGTGAGGCAATAGCCACAGGACCAGTAGTGGGACTTAACTAAGTACAGGCTATACAAAAATAAAAAATCAGGGACTGGGGTGCAAGTCAGAATGAGGGAAACGTAAGGGGTTACTGAGCAGAGAACGCTGGACAACCCCCAATCTTTTGAGAAGTAGTCAAAGGAATCAGTGGACGATTCTGGAGACCGAATGCCTCTTTCCACAGAACAATACAGCAAGGACTTCAGCTGTGGAAGCCTCTCCAATGCCAACCCCACCAACATGCCTCAGTTTAGACAAGGGATATTCATCCTTTGTGTCTATTCCATCCTGTCCTTATGACTGGTTTCTGCCAATCACAAGAACAATTAGTGTCAATATGATGTGAGTGGTCTTCCTAGTGTCTGCTGGGACATGCACAGAGCTGACTGTGAGCTGAAGTGCTTCGCTGGACAGGCACTTGGGCTATGAACCAAGGCGCTTAATGGCCTCTTGAGAACAACCATGACTACTTTCCAGATGGGGGAGCAGTCAACCCACATGGGGGTTAATCTGTGCCCAGCAATGAAAGGAAGCCAGAGCTAGGGAGGCTCCATAGCCTTTCTCGCCTTTAGTTGCAGTGTAGGCGTAGCCCTTAGTAAGGCCAGGCCAGGCACAAAGTAGGAGTACAAAGAAACTAACTTTGTTGTAAAGTAAGGAGAACCTGAAGCTCCAGGAAAACTTTGCACATGTAACTGTCTGGAAAGATGTGTGAGCTAGGCTAAGAGCTTGTGTCTTTCTGCAAAGGAGGGTGAGGTGGTGGTGGGGAGGGCAGGGAATTGTATTTTGGCACATAAGAGTATGTCTATACTGCAATTAAAAACCCACGGCTGGCCTGCGCCAACTGACTCAGAGTCGTGGGGCTCGGGCCAAGGGACTGTTTAACTACTGGGCTCAGATTGGCGCCCAGGTTCTAGGACACCCTGAGGTTGGAGGATCCCAGGTTTCAGCCTGAAGCTGAACGCCTGCACCACAATTAAACAGCCCCTAACTTGAGCCCATGAGTCCAAGTCAGCTGGCATGGGCCAGCTGCAGGTATGTAATTACAAAATAAACATCCCCTAAGACTAAGAGTGTTCCTTCATGCAGGCTGAAAAGCGTCCAGACCAGAAGAAAGGTTTTGTGCTGCTAGAGACAGAGCCGTCCTATGTAGGAAGCAGCAGGGAGCTAGAGTCGATCAATAGATATTGGCAACTATTTATAGGTGCTGCTGTTGTCTCGCTGCTGTTGATTTGAAGTGACGATAGGGAATTAGTTCTGTTTGGTTTGGCCTTTTAGTCTGCAGCTCCTGAGACAGGCATGTTAACCTCCGTCAGCCCCTTTTAGGAATGACTGGGAGCGGAGGGAGGCTGGGTAGATGCTGGGGAAGGGTGGCGGTTTGCATGATAGACTGTTTGTTTGAAAATCTCTGGCCCAATTTTGTTAACACTCAACCAGAGGGTGTTGAGGTCCTGCACGCCCCGCTTAATGTTCCCCTGTCAACACTTTGTCTCCCAGGCCTTTGGCCGGAGCATTTTCCTTTCAGCCTGTGGTCTGATATTAGAGGAATCCAGGCCTCAGATAACAGCTGAGGACGGGTTAGTTCTGTAGGTGGGTTCCAAGGAGGAGGAAGGAAATTTACTGGCACAGTCAGTATGTGTTTAGCAGACTCTAATCTTCAGGGATGAGATCACAGCTCCATATTTAAAGGGGCAGCCTAAGGATTAAGCATGCCTTTCCAGGGAAGAGGGTTCAGAATCTCACAGATGGTGTTAAAAGAGACACAGTGAAATATTGAGAATTTTCACAGGGTTTGGGGTTTTTTAAATCATTCAAAGTAAGAGTTCTTGGCACATTGACATATTTATTTGTGACTGCCTGGATTTACTTGTCTGGGCTCAGGGATATGCTTGTGTAGGATCTAGTCCTCAGCATCCACTTTCATCCTCCACATCACAGACACATATCTTTCAGGCCAAAGTGGGCTGCATGGGGCTCCCTTTAATAGAGATGGGCCTGAATCAACACCCAGGCTCTGAAACTCCCAAGCCTAGAGATAGTTGAGATCTGGATCCAAACACTGTAGCACTGTCCCCACTCTAGCCGGACTCACCCCAACACCACTCCTCAGATGAGAGGAAGGGACTAATAATAAGTGTCAAACAATAAAAGCAAACCCAGCCCACCATGCACTGTGCACCCTCGTGCCTCTGCCAGCCCAGGGAAAGAAGGGTCAAGCCACTGCTGTCATTGTTATTTACTTCTTTGACCAATACTGTGTGTTAACAGAAATATCATCCCCTGCTAAAATAGCCTTTATGGGGTTACTCGTTCAGGGCCAGCATCTGCAGTTTATTATTTTGTAGTAGAAACCAATGCTTTTTAGACGGGTTCATATTTAACTGTGATTTCTGCCCCCATTTTATTGTCCCTATGCCTCAAATCCTCATATCACAGTAACTGTTTTCCTGGCCAGTGCTGTCTGAACTACTGTCCTTCAGGACTCATCAGTGTTGCTGCTTCTTCAAACAAAGTGGCTGGTTCAGCTGGAGGCAACACCTGGCTGCAGGTTGGCCAACTACCAGAGTCATACTGTAGTCCCACATTTCCCTGGAGCTCTTCAGCAATGACTCTGTGACCTTTTGTGGTCCAGTAATCACCTTTTCTTGGGACTGATGCCTAATTTAACAATAGCTTTCCAAATCCATCCCTCCTGCCTTCAGGTTCTAGTCCTACCTACCAGCCTTCAGTTCCTCTTGGTCTTAGTCTTTACAAGCCTCACAGGTTCTGGCCTCATCACACTCCCACTAACTGAGGCATTACAATTTCTGGCCTTCCAAGCTTCTCAGAGGCACCTGCCACCAGACCCCCTCACTTCTAGATGGGCCTTCTTCTGTCTGTCTCACTTTGCAAGCCTCCTGGTATTTATTAACATTGGGTGCTGCCCACCTCCCTCATTAAGCCTAATTAGGGTGCACCTGTTTAGGCAAAGGAGGACGAAGTCCACTTTTCTTAAAGGGTCTCAGATACCCTGTGACAGGCTGATTCTCACACTTAGCCTGAGGAGTCAGAGGCACTAAAGCAGATGTCTTTTGCATGGTTGCGTTAAACATTAGTATCAGGGGACAACTCAGAGCCAAGTCAAACTCATAAATGGCTTTTTTATTTAATGCAACTGAATTCTGAAGAGATAGTTTTGCTCATAAAATTCAAAGGAAATTTGCTCACAAGATTGGACCCATCTTATATTGCTAGATCAAATGTTTGGTTGCAAATATGGTAACAGGAGATACATGCATACACTGTGGTAATGCACCCTGCAAAACATACTCCAAGAGACTACAATCATATTTCATGGCCACCTATATGGTTGCATACACAGCAGTCGTGCTGTGTTATTTAAGCCAGGGGGCGATACTATAGTTCGTTCACAAGATATTCCGCCTGTGGTTTAGCCTTGTACTCCCCACCCCCCACCTCTCCGCAGGCTCAGTCCCATTTCCCTAACTATTTGTGGAACCAAAGTTTGTTGCTATTATGGTTTATGGGCTGGGAGAGATGGAACGAAAAATGGGAGGTGGGAAAGGGGGAAGAGAGAAAGAAACAAAGGCGGCATTGTTATCTATTCCAAAAAACTGTAGACACATATTCAAAGCGGAATGACTAGTTGGGATTGTGGTTTCATTTTAAATATGTGTTTAACCTTGTGCAATAGTCAACAGCCTGGAAAGAAAACACCAGAGTCAAAGGCAGAGGCTGTCCGAGCTTTCCAAAGACCAGGCCGGATTTTCCGACTCTGGGTGTTTGGCTGTAACCCAGTTCAATTCCTGATGGTGCCATGGCTGTTGGATCCAAGAGGCCAAATGAATCTCCAAACCCAGAGACAAAAGCATCTTTCTACTGTCTGGCAGAAGCAATGCTTCAGGCTTATCAGACTTCTGTCTTATCAATTCCCAACAGACACCAAGAGAGGCAGATTTGTCATCTAGGTCCCGGCATGCTTCACTTTTGCCAAACGGCAGCAAGAGTCAGAAACCAAAAAGGAGGAAGAACAGAATAATGTAATGTGAGGGAAATAAATCCACTTTTCTAAATCATATAAATGGGAGAGAGGGGGGGAGTGCAGTACACCCTGTGCAAGCTTCCAGGGTTTAGGACTCACTTTTTTCTGTATTATTATAGACAAGGCTGGTAACATGGTCTATTATGGTTAACTGACATTCCTCACTGTAATACCCTGTGTTCAGTTTCTTATAATTTTGCCAAACTTTAACCTTTCTTACTGAAATATCCATGCCGGGGATCTGCTGCCTGCTGAAATTTTTGGAAAATTTTGGCCAAAACATTTCAGTTGTTTCCAAGAATTGAATATACTGGTGACCTTGTCTGTGATGAACTCCAACAGCTCCATTATTGGAGCAGGGACTTCGCATTTGGTAGTGTGGTGGCCTTTGGGTTGGAAATGTGCCTTTTGCTGTTCTGGTGCAAATCTCTCTGCACTTGGCCATGTTATCAGCCAGTGGAAAAAAATCGCAGTTTGCACCTGCTCAGTAGAGGCTATTAGCATTTAACAGCTGAGATCTCCAAACATTCATCCTCAGTGAGCTTGCTGCAGGCCATCACAGTTGCTGGTGCTGTCCAGACTCTGCATGTAGTATCCCCACAGAGCAACCGAAGATACTGCACCAGATGCCCTCCACCCCTTGTCAAGTGGCAGGATGGGGACAGGTCCTGTGACTGAGCACACAGAGCCTCTCTCTAGTTTGTTCTCCATGACTCTGCTGCTGGTGCCCAAACAGCATGGTGGTGGAAGCTGCCTGGCTTGTATGAAGAACGGATAAGCGTAAGACCAGGGGAGGGAAAGGAGTAGATTAAGACAAGGAGTGTGGGGAGACTCCTATGGGAAGAAAATAGTTAGGACTGAAAGCAAAGGGGTGGGAATGAGAGACTGGAACTCTCTGAGCAAAGTGGAAGTGAGGAGACTGAAACAAGGAAATAGGGTGGGGGGACAATGAAATTGGATGTGGATCCTGGAGATCCAGACTGGAACTGAGGGCCAACAGGGCAGAGAGAAAAATGGAGAGAGGGGCTGACTGGAGGTTGAGGGGAACAGGAGAGAAAGCTTGGACAGTGAATTTGGAGATGCAAAAGGACGGGAACTGGGAAAATTAGAGGAGGGGAGATTGTGGCTCAGATGGGGAGCCCAAAGGACTATCTGGGCAAAAGGACTGAGATGAGAAGCCTGAGGGATGGAGACTGGGTCAGAGTAGATTGGGGAATGGGACTGGTACAAAGAACCACAAGTGAAGAAGAGACAGGACAAAGACAGCAACAGACTGGAAGGGATGAGGTCAACTTGTGACCGTTAGAGCACAGACCCCTCCACAGTCTGGACTGGAACCCAAGATTTCCACATCTCAGTGTTTTTCCTCTGTCAGCAAATATTTGCAAAACCTGCTGGCAAAGTGTTCCAACTCCCTCTAGCACTGGTTCACATAAAGCATGGCAACTTATTATTGCTATCATTTTTTCTATTAGCCCCACTGGCTAATGGAGGCCTCTGCAGTGGATCCAATGTTTCTATTCTTGCTAAAATGAGCATGTGGGTGTCAATATTATTCTCCAAAATGGAATTTCCGATTTCTCAGTATGCTTTTTAAAAAATCTAGGAAATTGCACACAAAAACCAATGTTAAAAAATGTAACAGAAATGTCAAAATAAACATTTAACTGGCCCCTTGTGATTATGCATTATGATACATTCTTTAATTACATGATTCCATACTATCTGATTTCCCAGGATACCTCTTCTTCTCCCCAGAACCCCACATTCAGGACACCGAGTAGATCTGCTCTGTGGATGAATCAGGGTTGGGCAGTGAAGAGGCTGTTATGTGTAGGGCTAAGTCACATTTGTTGCAGAAGTTGGAAGATGCACAGTGAATGAGGCATGAATTTAGAGAAAGAAAAAAGAAGGTCTCCTGGTTAACATATTTGAATGTCATCCTGTACAATAGGATTCTAACTGTTTCTGCCACAGGCCTACTGTGTGCTGACGCTAGGCATTTCACTTAACCATAACCTACCAAAGTTGAAGCTAACTATCAGTTCCTCACTTTCTGGGTACTCAACATGGGACCCTGGTGACTGGTCTGCAGAAGCGCTGCGCATTGTCAACTACAACTGAAATCAGCATGTGTTGTGCTTTGAACGTATCAAGTGGTATATATTCTAACTACTGTGAAAAATGAGTTAGTGAGTGTCTCAAATTGGGCACCCAAAATTAATGGATTTCTTTGACCTTAATCTTTTGATACTTCAGTTTCCTATCTGTACCAGGGGATAATGCCAGTCATTCACCTCACAGGAATGTTCTGAAGATAACTTAATTCTTGTTTGCAAAGCACTCATCTACGGGAGTGCTGAGCACTGCAGAAAAGGCCATGAGGAAATTAATAATTCTGTCTTGGAGGAAGGTTTGAATAGTATGCAGCAAATAGTGGTAAGGGCCACACTTTAAATAATGAAGAGAAAACAAAATACCAAATAACCATTCATAAGGGAGCATAGTCCCTCCTGTGTACTAAGTGACATGTGAGTTGTGTGGAAAAAAATAGTAACTGATCATGTATTTAAAGATCTTATGAGACACAAATGAACCAACAATCTTAATTCTGGCACCACCTAACTTCTGAGGGCTTGACTTTAAAGTTATAATATCAGTCTTTTAAACATGTTTTTGTTTTTGTTGTGTGAGTGTGTCCGTGTAATAAGACTGTCAATGAAGAGCCTGTGTGCCATGAATTCTCAGTTTCCTCTGTCCTCTCAGACATCCTATAGTCAAAGCAAGAGCTACACTTAACTGACTGCAAACAAGGGGGTGTCAGATACATCACTGCAAATAAGGGGGTGTCAGATACATCAATTTCCCCCCTCAGCAACCTAGCTGTTCAGTCAAGCATGAGAATGAAAACACCAGCTTGTGCTAGGCGTAGCATGGGCGGCTGCTCTGTGAACTCTCCTCCGCAGCACTGCCAACATATTCATTTCAGAAGAGAAGCACTCTTTGTCGTTCCAGACTTGGCCCCCTCAGATGACCCTGCTAGCATACCACCTGTAACCTGCATGGTCCTCTGATATTCCAGACTTGGGCTTCTCCCAAGAATGTCAGTTCTGCCAACTGTAGTGCTTTTGTGATGCAGGCAAATAGTCACAAGAAACTAGAGGCATAGGATTGTTCTTACTGATGTGAACAGAAGGTATATAGATGCTGTTGGGTGCTGGATTGTGACTAAGTTAGTATTTTTGTGACCAAATAAAAATTCGTAGCCAGGTCAGCAGAAATGAAATCTTTATGTAGCTTTTGTTTTTCATTCATTCCCATTCACAGATAGAGAATGATAGACTAAATTCTTTTATTCTAATGAGAGACCCTTGAGCCTCAGACATTAGGGAGATTCAGTTCAGGGAAGCATCAACAACTTTAGGGGGTTTTCTAAATTTTCTAAGTAATGTCTCTGATGTGCAAATTGGGCAGGAAATTTCACCAGGATCTTCCTAGAAGATCCAAATGCTTCCGGTGTTTAGCTTGAATTAGAAATGAGTCATCTTCCCAATAGCCTCTTTTCTTCTGGTATTTTCAGTTTTCTGGATCTGGTTCAGCACAGACCAGGACCTCAAATTCTGAGGTAGCATGAAAGAAAGTGGTAATGACAAAAAGTTTCTTGAATATTTTTGAATTTCTAGAAGGGCTTTTCAATCTTCAGTTTGTGTTTGTGGCAAAGGTTTGAACGGGGTCATTTTGCCTGAATTGGTTTGCTTGGCTTTCACAAAGCTCTTTGGCATATCAGAAACTGAGTCTGACACCCTTAGCTTTCCTCCTATGTTCAGCACCTTCCTCACCATGGCTATGTACCATCCCGTGAGGAAACCTTTATCCCAAGGGATTGTTCTGCTGCTGGCCTCATGGAGTTTAAAGGTGATTTGTAAGCAATACTGGTTTACTCCCACTGACATCAGAGGTACTGAATATCCCCATTAACCAGACTATCAATCATTCCTCAACCAACATTAGACAGACTGAGGGGAGAATTGGGCACATAAACAACCAGAAAACTCAGGGCCCCCAAGTCATGCAGAGATCCCAACCTTCCTTCATAGATGGGAGCGTCGTCCACTCCACAGCTCTGTCCACATTTCCCTCCTCCCTGCATGGGGATCTATGTGGCTATGTCTATTGGGGGGGCCTGGAAGTTGACTTAACAAGGTTGACTTTAAGTTGACCTTGTTAATTCGACTTCAAGGTATTTCTGCACTGGACACAGATCCAGCTCCCCCGGTCTGGCTCTGGGGCTGCAGGCAAGTGGCTGGGAGCTGGCTCCTGCCGCCATGGCAAGGGGCTGGGAGCCCGCTTTCAGGCTACAAGCCTGTGAAACTGAGTAGGCTCCGAGATGCCTGCCCATGGCAGCAAGCCGCTCGGGGCCAGATCAGGCTCTGAGCCCCTGCGGCAAGGGGCTAGGGGCCAGGTAGGACTCCCAACTCCCTGCCATGGGCAGCAGAAGCCAACTCTAAGCCCTCGCCACCTGTAGCTGGAGGCTGGGAGCCCAAGCAGGCTCCCAGCCTCTTAATCCAAGCCTCTGCCACCTGCTTCAAGGAGCTGGAAGCCAATCTGGCTTCTAGTCCCTCTCTGCAGGCAGCAGGAGCTGGCCCCCAGCCCCACCACCTGCTGTAAGGGGCTTTGAGCTGAATCTTGCTGCAAGGTGCTTTGTGCTGTCTGGGGCTGGATCCAACCCCCGGAGCCTGATCAGGCCCCCGGAGCTTGGTCAGGTTTTAGGAGCCCAATCAGGACCACGGGTGGGGCGGGCAGCAGAGCCCAGGGCTTTCTGCCCTTTAAAGTTGACTTAAAAGCTTAAGCAAATGCTTAAGTCGACTTAATAAAAACTAAATATAGCCCTGGCTTTGCTTAAGTCGACTTAAGCCCGCTTAAGTCGACTTAAGCCCCTAGTGTAGACATAGCCTGTGACTCCAAGGATTCCTATCGCTAAGAGGGTTAGGCAACAATGTCAGAAAGAAGTGTATCTACTCCCTAACAGTCATACTACAGTGGTCCAGATGGAAAGACAACACAACATTTTCACTGATGGTCTTTGATTATTCTTACAAATGTTTAGAAAATCCACTGTCGAAACCCTCACAGCCCCTGAAATACAGTTGCCCCATGGCTTGCATGTATTGTGTGAAAACAGTCCTGACTTTAGTGTCTGCATGATGGGAACCAGCAGACATATGGGGCTGTGGCATATTTTTGTTTTAATCTGAGTCCAGAAGGGTGAGAGCCAGGCCAGCGAATGACTGTGCATTCTAAACACAGTGAGATTAAAAAGGTCCACAAACATTTGGCCTTCGGACTTTTTCCTTTCCTGCCGCTGCTGCAGCTGGGGGAAACCACTGCAACTTCAGAGAGCTGTTTGGAGTTGGCTGTATGGATGCAGGATTTTGGAAATGTGCAATTATATCTAAAGGCCTCTCCTTGTAGCGTTAGCGGGTTTAATATTACAGACAGACCCTGGAAACCTCGGTCCTTTCTTTTTTTGCTTTTTAAAATTATTTTTTTAAGCACACTCCTAGTAAAATTAATGAATCACTTGTGTGAAAAGAAGGCTTTCATTAGGCACTGCAGTTCTGCACAGGTTTCTTTTCTTTCCTTGTTGCAGAAATATGCCAATTAAATAAAAATCCCTGGTTTGAAACCCATACCTGATACCAAATTAGGATTTTATCCCTACACAATTAAAAGAAAGGAATAACAAACATCATTTTCCTTTATTCTTAGTATTCAAAATCATTCAGACACAAAACAAAGTCGTGCTCTAAATGTAGTCACATTCCTAAGGCAGACTCCCCAGCACTTGTGCCATCAACCCGAAATATCCTCTGCTCATTTCAACACCCTCAAGTCACCCTATAAAATATCCTGGGAGTTCCATCACACCCACTTCCCCCATAGGTTCCAGTACCCTTAAATCTCCTTCTGCTCCTATAACTCCAAGCCACTGCTAGAGCCATTGCTACAAATTCCCTGCTGGTTTCATTCATTACTTGATGTCTCTAGTCACTCAGGCAAATCAAATACAAACCAGGCTGCAGGTTTTCCCCCCTCCTTCCTCTTTCTTCATATTGTAAAAATTCCTTTTGAAAATGAGAATGGAAATAATAATAGTTTTAGAAAAGGGAAAAAAATAAAAGAAAGAAAATACAAGGTTGTTCTTTTTTTTTTCTCCCCAGCTGCCTAGCAGTGGCCAGCAGGTGTGTCTGTCAACTGGCTGGACCTGGAGATTTATAACCTGTTTCAGACTTTCTAAGCCAAATTTGGATTTTGGAAGTATGTTCTGTTCACGAACAAAGGGGACTGTAGCAAAGGGGCCCCAAGGGACACAACAACCGGAGATGAAAAAACAAACACATCTCTCTAATGCGATTAGAAACCCTGTTGGAGCAGCAGGATCTGTCCAGCCAAAGGACTAGTTAGAACAATTTACTATTTCATCAATTTCTACAGCTGCCTCTCTCTTGACCCATGGGAGCGTAACAACTACAGGAAGTGATTCAGAAAGGTCATTTATTTGCCCCCCCATTTGGGACAGGTTCCACTGATTTCAGTAGCAATCGCGAATAGATCGGCTCAGGAGCTGGCTGGGTTTCCTTTTCCCTTGGCCTCCTGTCATCCTACCTTTGCCAAATGCAGCACACATTCAATGACTAGATTTTTTTTTAAAAGCTTCAGCAGAAGTTTGTTAGAAATAGAACAAAGCTTCAAGCAAAAAAAAAAAAAAAGCCAGAGTGGTTTGAACTTCCTGTGGTCACTTGTTCCTCCACCCACATGCTATGATCTTTGGAATAGGAATAAGGTCAGAAATTATTACAGGAATAATTTTCTGCACACCGCAACTACAGAGAGGCATGACCCATCCCTTCCAAATGCCCACTCATGCTTGGCCATGCTTACCCATACCCCATCACATCCATTCATGCATGAGTCCTGGCTTGCCCTTCATACAGAGATGCACCTAACCACAATGCACACCTCTGAAGATGTTGTACCAGATTTACTGTTGGCTCAGTTTATAATCTGTGGAGGAGAATAATGACAAAATTGTTGACCCTTTGTTTATGGGCCCTTTTCTTTAGAAATCAATTTGAATCAGATGTGGAAGACGACATCATGTTTCTGTCTGTGATACAGATGCCATTTTATGTGTGTGTGTATAGCTTGTGAGGTAACAACATCCTGTAGTCCAGTAGTTCCCAACCTTTTCAGTAACATGGCACACTTCAGTGAGACAAACAATTCCATGGCACACCCACTTTTTTCAGCTGAATCGATTGCTCATAAACGTTACATTTACTATGGTTAGGGACCTACTAGAGAGGTTTGCAGAATAGCACATACAACAAGCTAAAGAAGAATCATATACATTCATGTATCAAATCTACTGGGAAAAAATCCACGGCATCTCAGTTTTGCCCTTTGGCCCCCTTCATTTAGAATGCTTATGTTTTAGAATCAAAAGACTGATACCTCACTTTTAATTTGATGAGCTGTAATTGTGGTTAGAATACCATTTAAGATGAAACAATGATTTTGTTTACATTGATTTTCATTACCTTTGCACAAAATTTCATGGCACACTTGGACAGTTCTCATGGCACCTTTAAAACCACTTCTGTAGTCTTCGTTTCATGGATATTTTGGAAGGGGTCAATAGTAGAGATACAAAGAAGATGAAGGATCTGGAAGTACGGTCCAACAAGGAAAGAATAAAGGGACAAAAAGTGCCAAGTACCCCATGAAAACTAAGGAGTTAAAATTCTTAAGAACTTTGCAGGATCTGATTCTATGGGACTTAATACACTTGGAAATTTACCGAAATAGCCATACCAGACAAACCCTAAGAAGGGAACAAGAGTTGGAACATTTACGAGTATCAAAAGGAGAAAGAGCAGTTATACTAAAAGGCTCAAAGGGGGATAACAAGGAATGAAAGGATGCAAAAGAGCAAAAAAGACCTCAGACAAGACATAAAAACATGACCTAACAGTAAAATTAATTAAACTGTAAGTTTCTCTGCCAAAGGAAATCCTGGAAACCTCATTCACTGAATTTACTCAGGATTAGGCAGTATAAACCCTCTGGGGAATTTGTAGCCAGGAATGTGCACGCATTGGCATGGACCTAATAGGTCTTCTGCACAGTAGCTCTCATTTTGACAGCTCTGTAACATGTAATTAGGTGACACCGTTGTTTGACAGATGCTTTAAGACTTGTGGACTGTCTCTCTGATAGACTCCACACCCCGTTCTCAGCACCCCCTGGCATGTAGCACACGGCCAGCACTGCAGATGGAGCTGCAGTAGCACACACGAAGCTGTGCACATCTGGCACACGGCTCTTCCAGTGTGGATTATTTGCCA
Source organism: Podocnemis expansa (assembly GCA_007922195.1). Classification (NCBI taxonomy): domain Eukaryota; kingdom Metazoa; phylum Chordata; order Testudines; family Podocnemididae; genus Podocnemis; species Podocnemis expansa. The sequence continues at coordinate 25,220,613 of ML681991.1, forward strand.
GCAGCAGTCAACCATTTTGGAAGAGAACTGCCAACAGCTGTTCTAACAAGAGAGGAGAAGCAGCAGCTGGAACATCTTCTAAGGCATTGGTGAAAGCATGGGGGGGCTGCCCCTAGTGTGGGTGGTATTCCCTGCACAACCACCGTTTGGTTGCTCCAAGTTCCAATCAAAGCATTTGCTCAGTCGTTTGCTTCCCTCTACCTCTTCCCCTCCACAGGGAAATAAAAGAGAAGTCCTATGAGTTCCTACAAAGGCCAGCAAACTTGCCCATGAGCTGCTTGCCAGCATTCGCCTCTTCTGTGTCACTCAGACATGAAAGGGAATTTATATTCAAGAGAGGATGGAAGGGAAGAGGTGCTGTGGAGCCAAAGAGACACTATACCTGCTTTCATTGGGAAGTCTATGTGACCACTCTGGGGTATGCAGCTCATGGCAGCTCCCTGCTACATCCTGCTACTGAAAAGGACCAGCACCCCTGTGGCCAAGACAAACCACCCTGCCTGCAGGGGCCAGCACCATCTGCGCACACAGGAACTGGAGAGAAGCAAAGAAAACTGTGCATTGCAAAGGCAGAAATAAATGTTCCTCCATCCTGCCACCCACCCTTTACCACATGCCGTTCTCCTCCTCCATAAGGCCACCAAACAAGTGCAGCTTTGTCCACTCTGTGAGTGCAATCAGGAGATGAAACCAAAGGAAACAAAGCAGCTCAAAGGCTTAAAGCTGTGACTCACACTGAGGGCTTTCTAGGGCTTCTTCACTTGGCACATTGCTCAGTCCCAAAAGAAAAATGACTATGTCAAAATAAATAAATAAATAAATAAAAGTCAATAAATCTTGTGCTGTGGATCTGATGAGTGATTTGGGAATAGAAAAACTTGTTCAAACAGCTCAGCATTTTCCAGGCAGAAAATTCAGTGTCACGTTTCTGAGCTGAAAAAGACAGTATGGTGAGGCTAAGAGAAATAAATGCACATTTCCCATGTCTGTGATACAAGCTTCCAGAAAGTATCAGCTTGTGGCCTGAGTTAGCACCATGTGCTGCCATGCAAAACCCTGGTTTGGGTCTCATCCCTAGGCAGTGGGAAGATATACTCTGCCACTCAGCAGAGCCCACTGTAGGCAAGAAGGGAGCAGCAGTCTCATTGGCATCTAAAGGCAGTTCTGTGCAGGCTTCCTCAGCTTTGAAAATTTGTTGTGGCAGGTTACATATGCATGCTGGAGCCTTGTGAGCAGCAGAAAATCTTAGACTCTAAGGTCAGAAGGGACCAATATGATTATCTAGTTTGACCTCCTGCACAATGCAGGCTGCAGAACCTCACCCATGCATTCCTGTAATTAACCCCTTAACTGTGACTGAGTTATTAAAGTCCTCAGATCACAATTTAGAGTTTTAGGTACAGAGAAATTTTAGACCTTCCACCAAGTGAGGGCAGGTATGATGGGCCTGACTGAGAAACCTGGATATAGTTTCTCTGAAAGAGATATTTTATATCCCCAGTGAGTGATTCAGGCCTGCCTTATAATGGGCCAGTCCTTGCCTCTGAGAGGCAGTATACGGGGCATTTTATGGGTACCTTGCTCCGTTTGATATCAGTGGGTGCTTGATTTCAGGTAGGACTGCTCACAAAGTAAGATAATTGTTCCATGCAAGCATGGGCAAGAGTATCAAACCCTAAGGGTTCTTCTACACTAAAAAAACAACAAGGAGTTGTGTGGCACTTTAAGACTAACAGATTTATTTTTTGCATGAGCTTTGGTGGGAGAAGATCCCACTTCCTCAGATCCTATGTTTTACACCCCCTGGCATTTAGTTTCATTCCTTTCTGTAAGTTCGCCCATCTTCGAAGCATCTGAGGAAGTAGGATCTTCTCCCACGAAAGTTCATGCAAAAAATAAATCTGTTAGTCTTAAAGTGCCACACAACTCCTTGTTGTTTTTCTACTGGACTAGACTAACACAGCTATCCCTTTTGAAATTTTTCTACACTGCCTTGCAGTTTAGACCATGGGGTTGTGAATTGCTGTTTGCACCTAAATGCTGGTCTGTAACCCCATGTGGACTTTCTAGGCACAAACTAAAAGGTTCTTGGCATAGTCCTCTTTCAAGAGTCATGCCCCAGAGTCCAAGTTCCAAGGCAATGTAGACATAGTTTAAATGAGGAACTCAGAATATATCTCATCATTGTTATTTTTTAATGAGTTTGAAGAGACACTTTCCTCTCCAAAATCTGGACCAATTAGAAGAACTACCTCTAGCAGCTAGAGTAATAGAATCTGTCTGACCTTTTGGGCCATGGGCCAGAGAAATTAATTGTTTTAAGGCCATCAACTTTTGCCTGCTCCCTTCCCTCCGTTGGATCAGGCAAAAAGGTTTTTCAACAGCACACAGGGCACTGTACGTATGTGGATTAAAGGGTAAGGAGAGTTCGGAAGTGGGCTAATGATACTATTTTCTAGTTTCAGGACTCCTTGTTTTGATGCCAAGACAAACAAATAAATCATTTTCAAAGGCATCTGCCCACAATAGTGATGAAGTCAGAAAAACATATGCGAGCAGAGCAGGGGTCAGGATTCCTGTTAGACACAATGACTTTGCTTGGTGCTTTCGTTTTGCTTTATTGCCTTTTCTAGCACAGCTCAGATTGTGTTGATTATTTATTCTGCAGCCTTCCCCCCACCTCATTTTGCCTATAGAAATTTGTGAGACACCCTTAAAATGTCCTGCCAAAGAATTTATCAATTTCAAGTGTCTGTCTTCAGTAACCCTTTCTGTTTTTTGAGTAGATGCTCAAGCTATAAACAAGCCAGCACAGGACACAGCCTTATATGCACAGGGATCCATCCACTCACCACGGGAATGCAGCCACTTCTGGGATAGAAGTGGACAGCTGTGTAAAGGCACACAACCACACTGTTTAGCAGTCTGGAACAGGAAGAGAATAAGAATACAAAATCCATCTGAAACTGCAGGGAAAATTTAACCTGAATGTATTTACTATCCCAATTTGAATGTATTAAGGCCATGGAGCTGAAACAATTATTCTTGCGAAAATCACCCCAGAACGTTAAAGACCGCAGGTGGTTGAGTCTTGCTTTTTACCTCATTTGGAAGACAGCATCTCCCATAGTACAGCACCCTTAGTACTAAGCTGGGGGATCGGTGCACTACCGAGGCAGCAGGAAAATTGCCAGTTACTGAATCATAACAAATTCCTGCAGTACATGGTATGGTCTCCTGTCCACAGCCTGACCCAACCCCATCCTGCTTGGCTGAGGAGAACTGAGAAGGCCACATACCACAGCCACAGACCGTATCCATTATCGATTGCAGAGTCCCTGTAAGAGAAGTAACACAGTCTTTCTGGTACACGTGGGGGGGCCTAAGCTGGCATGGGCGCAAGTGGCCCAGTACCATTTATTCGTTCAGCAATTTGTGTTAAGAGACGCTTGCCTCCATTTTGTTCTCTGTGGCATGGTGTGAAGATTCCTGTGGGAGGCCATGCTTCTCAGTGAGCCTAGACTGGGAGATGCATTTGAAAATTAAGGTGGTAAGTAGTAGCATTTCGAAGGTTTTGATGGAAAGTTGACACCATATCTGATTGGGCAGCATGAGACATACAGAGTGCCTCAGTCCATCTGGGTTTCACAATCACCAACCAGAACTTAAGTGCCTCCAAACTAAGTGTTTTATATAATTGCTAGAACCTTATTGTAGGTGGGTAGGAATAACTAAATTCAGCTAGATTACTTCTCATAGCTGACAGAGGGATGAAAAATACCTACTTGGGAACTGGTTTCAGTTATTTGTTTGCCAGGGTTCAGATGAAAAAAGGCTAAATTGAAATTTTTAAAAAAAGGGAATTTACTTCATCTGATGGCTTGGATTGTTAGGTGTTTATATGAAGCTTATGGTGACGAAAAACAAGCTGTGAGTCACTGATGATGATGCATTGAGTTGGTCAAAATATTCAGACTGAATAATATTCATTAGGAATTAGACCTCTAGTTTGGGGTATTATGAATTGTTTTTTTAGTGGATCAGGATTTCCTTCAAGTGCATCCATTATTCATAAGTATGTGCTGAATAGTTTGGACAAATAATTTCCAGCCTCCAGGTTGTTTTCAAACTGACTATTTGTTATTTGTGTTGAGGGGTTGGCCACCTAAATCACATGGCATTGTTTCTGCTCCCTGACTGGATGATTGGAACTTTTTAAACAGCGGGATAATGAAAAACGAATAGCAGATAACTCACTTTCTCATCTGAATTTTTGACAAATAATTTATCATGCAAAAATATGTCAGAGTTTTAGGGCTTATAAACATTTTAATGAATCCCCAATGATTGTCCAGTTACTTGCAAATAACAAATAACACGATCCTATAAATCATTGCAAAACAAACTCAGCACTTTGAGTCAAACATATTGAGAAATCGGGGATTTTTTCACTCTCTAACCACCTCTTGTGCTATACTGTGACAGTGGCTTTGGAAAAGCACACCCTTTTGTCCTAGAATTACAAGGCAAAATGTAAAATTGCTGGTGGTAGCTAAACTTACATTGAAGTCCATGAAGTTCCACATTCTTTCTACCAAAGAAGAGTTTGACCCAGGGCTATTTCCAGATCCATGCCCAGCACATGCAAATAAAATGCCTACTTTGCCTGTTCCACTGTAGAGTCCAAGTTCTGCTTTGGCCTTTTATTACCAGCATTCAACGTTCCTATGGGAATGCTCCAAAGAGCGAGACTGCAGGTAAACCATCTATGAAACAACTCCTGTGCCCACAGGCAACTATATCATCCCTGGCCAGCCCTCCATAAATGAGTTCTGCTTCTCATGTGTACTATGATGCCACCTTTGTGTTGGGAGTGACTATGCTGGTATGTGTAAGTCAATCTCTGAGCATGCCCAGTCTGAACTATATGTTTGCATAAGTCTGAAAGGAGTGCTTATGTGGCTAATAAAAATATTCTCCTCCTTCTCTTCCAATAATACTGCTTCCTGAGAGGTTAGTAAACATCCTAGTGAGTAGCGATGGAGCCCTTGATCTTGTGACAGGGTTATTTTCTGTAGAAGTGGACAGAGCCAGCTTTAGGCACAAGCTATGCAAGAGATCACTTGTGGTTGTGAGTGTCTCACAAACCAGGCCGGTCCAGCCTCTCTCTGGCAGTGGTGTCAGCAGTAGGGGCAATGTATGGTCTGACTTTGCCCTGCCTTCAGTAGGAGGTTGGGGCCTGCTCTCACATGAGGTCCTGACAAAGCAGAAAAAAAGCCCTGGAGCAGCCCTCAATTCTCAGGGAACATAAATGGCTGCTGATGGGCTCGGTGCAGTCATGGCTGAAGACAGTCAGTGAGGGAACTTGGCTATATTAGGTCAAGAAGTGAGTTCACAGGAGTGATGGGGCAGAACAGAATCAGGAAGGGGGAATTAGACAACGGTATAATGGAGACCTGAGGGGGTATGTTTATACTGGAGCCTTAGATCAACTTAACCTTCCTTAAGTCAACTTTAGGAAAGCTCCATCCACACTGGGAATTTATTAAGTCGACTTAAGCACTTCTTTAAGTCGACTTAATAAATCTACCTCTTAAGGTTGACTTAACACTTAAGTTGACCTTATTAAGTTGACTTCAGCCAATGTGGATGGGGAAAAGTCCTAAGTTGGCTTAATGAAGTTGACTTAAGCGTTAAGTTGACCTAGCAGCTGCCAATGTGGATGTGGGCAGTCTACAGGAGTTTTCAGTGTGGATACACTTAATAAGGTCGACTTAAATTCAACTTCGTTAAGCCAACTTAACAGAGCCTTCAGTGTAGACATACCCAAAGGTGTGCAAAATACTGATGAGGGAAAGCAATGTGAAAGGGACAGAGGCCCTGACACCTTGCTGTATTTGTTCTCAAAGTCAGTTTCTGACAGTGTTTTAGTTTTTATGAAAGGGATGGACTGACAGTGCTGGCTGCAGTCGAATGTAATGAAGGCAGGCACTGGGCATGTTTCCCACACACAGCATAGCCAGGGCTCCTCAGTCCTGGCCTACAGAAATTCTGCCCTTCTGCCCCTCAAACTCACACAGAGCTCTGCCAATGCATCTTATTCTTAAGCCACAGCACACCTTTCTAGTCCAGCCCTGGCTCATTTCACACCCCTACCACCAAAGCCCCTGCTAAAGCACTTCTGGGCCTCTCTCAACGGGAAACTGACAAGCAAACTGAGCTACATAAGGTTGTCATCACACGTGTAACAGGGATGAAAATTGCACTCTCTGATTTATTTTCACTTGTGATTTTAGAAACGGTTGAGGACAATGGAGGTGACAGGATGGTGCACATGCCCACTCAACCTCCCTATGCCCTCTTAATCTCCCTCTCCAATCCATTTGGTCATTCACCATGCACTGGAAACACTAATCCATTGGTGACTTCAGCTGTAATTGACTGCAGTCTGGCATCAATAAACTGAAAATTTTATTGCATAGACCAAATCTAATACAGATTATAACAACCCAAACCAGGCTCTTATCATCTGAACCAGGAAACAGTGGGATAGCTCTATTAATTCTTTCTTGATATGGTGGAGAATCTTCTACCGCACAAGGATCCTCTCCAGTCATTTGGTCAGAGCACTTAGTCCTGGGGTCTATATACTGGATGTTTGAGTTTGTTCAGTCCCCACCACATATGGATTTGCTGCTATTGAACTGGCATAGCTGTCCTCCTAAGCTCAAATAAGCCTGGGCACTGCATTTCAACAAGGAGGGTTTCCTTAATGTCTTTAACATTTGAGCCCTGCTGCAGAGTGCTGTGTTAAAGGTTGCTCATTATCTTGGGATCAGCAGTGAAATTATTGCGTTGTTCACGTCTGGCCCAGAGTCAGGAAATCTGATTTGCAGTAACACAATGTTCCTTTAAGTAACATTTTTAAAGACATTATGGAAGTTTAAAAGGGGCCACTTTGCAGGGTGTATTTTCTTAATTTTTAGAATTATTTTCTTGCCTCTTGTTGTTTAACCCTTAAAAGACTAAGATCAAACTCTGTGTCTTTGTGAAAGAAAATATTCATGCAGGACATAGGCATGCTTGTTTGTTATTGTAAGGGTGTAGATAAGCATTAGGCAGTCCCTCATTGCTTGTTTTTATAGGGTTATCCACTGGTGTGAGCTGTCTATACTAGTTAGCTATTATAGTACTGACTGTGAACACCAGATTGTTGGCATCCATGTTTCTTAAAGTATTTTTTTTTAAAGAAAATCTACACAGAATTGCACAAACTTAGCAAGCAGGGTAGAAAAGCAACTCATATTTAGAACCCTACCAACCTTGACGGTCTTTTTTTTTTTTTTTTTTTTTTTTGTATTTAAAGAGCAGCGAGGTAAATCGTGCACATAGGATAAATGCAATGTATATGTAATGAACCCAACAAGATATAAATGGCAAATGTCTCATTTTCTCCTGATTAAAATAATGCCTTTGAGAGGCTCTTTGCCAGCATTTCAAAAAATAGGATTCATTGCACTTTGTCAGTTTCTATCAGTTACCAGGTACAATGTAGTGACTGTGCCCTGGGCTACATGTCCTTTAAGAGTGCTGCTGGAAAATTAGCTCATTGTCACCGTCAACAGGCAGAGGTGGAATAGCAGCTTTTAAAATGAGTAGGCAAAAGAGGGTTCTGTGGGATTGGGCTGGTGGGGGGGAAGAGGAGGGAGAGAGGGTAGAGCAAATAGATGGATGGTGGCCAGAGGAAAAATGAACTCAGAAATATTGGGTTTCTCATGGACACCCACTTACTCTGCCACAGCTCCAATGATTTTGAGCTTCCCAGATCTGATTAGGCTCTCCATTACCGTCTGCCGCGCATTAGCATGCCAGGAATCGTTTAACGGGGACCGGCTGGAATGCTTCTGTGAAATGAACAGTAAGAGCTTTTTGGTGTTTTTTTTCCTTCTTCTACATCCAGGGCATGTTATTACTATCAGAAATATCAGACATTTCGACTCAAATTAAAGTCAGGTTAAATATCTCAAATGCAAAAATTCCACATGGTTCCAGATGGAAAGTGGTTCCTTAACTTCATACTGAAAAAAATATATAAGAAACCTTTCAGACCTGTGACTGCTCCTCAGTCAAGGGAGAGACGAAGAGCCCTGCTGAACTTGAGACCTTTGAAGTTGTAATTTGGCTGGACTAATTCAAAGCATGACACACTGTACTGGAGTATAAACAGCATATTTGCCAAATGCACAGTGGTAAATACATTGTAATGATAGCAACCAAAGCAGAAACATATGTGCACATACACGCACAAGTCATACGCAACACCACATAAACACATACTGTATAAGCACATCCAAGTCACACACACAAATCATGTACCAAAACATGTGCTTAGTATACACGTTGAACAGATACATACACAGGACCAATTACAAACCCTTTACAATATTCACAATATACACATCACTGCATAGACACATACCAGACACACACATTTCAATACACTTGACAAAATGTCCTTAAAATTAGCTCTATCTACACAATATTAAGCAAGCAACTTAATCCCTTCTGCCTTATACATTGGGCAAACAGGACTGCCTCTGCATAAAAGAATAAATGTGTCAAAATCTGATATCAGAAACCACTACATTCTAAAACCAGTAGGTGAGCATTTCAATCTTCCTGAACACTCCACTGACGATTTACTAATTGCTGTGCTCAGGTAAATGAACAGCAGTTCAAGACTTCAAAGAGAAACTGCAGAACTGGAAATCACTTGCAAATTCGACTGTCACCTCAGAGCTCAATAAGGACTTTGGGTTTTTTTCTCATTACAACAGGTGATTTGACTTCATCTTCCTCTGTATGCTGTTCCCTAGTGTTTGAATCTTAACAACTGCTTTGATTTGCTGTTACAGTGTGAAATGATCCCATGACTTACACTTTCCTGCATTTATTTTCCTCCCATTCTGTAAGTTTCTCCATCTTCAAACATCTGACAAAGTAGGATTTTCTCCCATGAAAGCTCACGTGATTAATAAATTTGTTAGCCTTTATAAGTGCCACAGGACTCCTTGCTTGTTTTAACCCAGGAAAGCAATGAGATGATTTTCAGGGTGTCTTGCATTCAGTTTCAGCTTTGTACTTCTTGGTTCTAAACACTTTCGGTATACTGGCCATTGCAAGTGTAGCGAGTTTGGTGGTTTCAGCTAAGATCTCTGTTTAACTCTTTTACTACCAGATCCCAGAAGCACCCAGGCATTGTTCACTTACAGGTACACTCCTCTGAAATTCAAGGAATGTTAATATATCTGAGACATGCAAAAACAAAGCAGGTGCATTGGGCCAGGGTGTACCTGGAACATTCAGTAACCATCAATCAGTTAATCATATTGCAAAGTCATACCAGACAATATGGCATGCTCTGCATCAAGTGCTAGAGTCTGAATAACAGAGGTGCAGTGCCTGAGACAGGATTCTCAGACAGAGGTCCTGGAGGCTTTTTGGACAAAATTTGGTGGATACTTTGGCTGCATCTACTCACACCGTGTCTGCCTCTGACCAATGCAGTCAGCCTTCACATTCATAAGCACGCAATGTGAAAACCAATTTCTTTCGAGGTCCCATTTCATTGGGGAGCCATGAATGGTAAGGCCCTTTTCCACTGAGATGATGGAATTGCCTGCCCTGCTCTCTAACTGGAAGAGAGAACTCTGCTTACGGAGGCATTGAAGCCAATCAAACTGTGTGGCTTTGAACAATGCATGCTGTGCCACAGCCCATGAAACTGGAGATGCCCTTGTCTTTGGCCATTGGATACTCAGATGGTGTCTGATCCCTGAAGTCCAGGTCTAGTTCAGGGATGTTTGTCTATGATTAGGCCCATGTCCACTCCCAAAAGACCTCAGATGTCCTCCCTTGCAAACCCCACTCCAAGGAAAGAGACTATGGGTGTGTTCACACGGCAGTCTTATTTCGAGACAACAGAGGTTGTTTCGAAATAAGAAACGCCACGTTCACATGACGTACCGTTGTTTCGAAACAACTTAAACCCCATTTGGTGATGAAACAACGTTGTTTTGAAACGACTGTTTCGAAACAATCCCGTCAGAACATGTTGTTTCGAAACAACGGTGACTCGTTTCAAAATAACTGTTGTCTGAACATGCTATTTCGCTTTGAGCTTTTCTCCTTAATTCGAATTAACATTTTCTTAATTCGAATTAACTTATTTCAAAATAAGGCATTATTTCGATACAAGTTGTTTCGAAACAACTTGTATTGAAATAACCCCCTGTGTGTGAATGCAGCCTTTGATATCCTTAGAAACCCAAGAGAGTAAACTGCAATGAAGCAAATCCCACCACTGCTGTTCCTATGGCTAATGCTCTAAATAGTGCTGTGCTACAAAAGGAAAGGAGAAAAGTTCATAGTATTACCTGCTCTAAGGGGGCTTTGTACGAACAGTTGGTAGACTGTCACATCAACACCACCTCTGTGGCCCCAGATTGCCACACAACAGCTAATAACCTGTCAAATGTCTCATGTGAAATCCAGTGCTCCCTAAGTTTCATTTCAAGGACTTCTAGCCCTGAGCAAAGCAAAAAATAAATAAATAAAATTAGAGACCCAGTCCTGTTCTTGAGCATACAGATGTAAATCTGGAGCCCCTAAACTGGATTGACTCTGGATTTACATAACTGTACCCAAGAGCGGAATCTGTCCTTTGCATCTCATTCTCCACAATGTGCCAAGGGCTTGATATTTTTTTCTTTTCTTCCTTCAGTGAAGTTGTCCTAATAATGGAGATTAACGACTCTTTTAAAAGGGCAGCCAAATTGGTTCCAAGAGCTGATGCCTTTCCACTCCTGAGCAGACTGCTGTAGCTACTTCTCCCTAAAGAAAGAAAGAAAGAAAGAAAGAAAGAAAGAAAGAAAGAAAGAAAGAAAGAAAAAGAAATGCTAGTTGAGAACTACAGCTGGACCTGCAGCAGCTGCAGGAGTGTTGCTAAGAGGCAGGCGACAGATTTCAGGGAGCCTGGCGCTGATATGTTGTAGTTATTTGTTTGTGGGGGTGGATGGGGAAGAAGGTTAATTCTCAGCTACGTCAAGCAAAGTGCAACCTCTGGGTGATGTGCCAACAAGCAAGCCTTACAGCCATGCATCTCGGAAGGGACTCTGGTTAATAATGCTATTAAGGGAAGAACTCTGCCTTTGCTGGGCTGCCTTAGGGGCTGTGGGTTACTGCTGACGCCAAAGCACCTCCTCCTCCTTTATTTCAAATGTGTTAGGGAATCCCAAGAGATGCCCCCACTGTACAAACATCACAAGTAAATAAATAAATACACCAGTTAAGAACCAGGTTAGCTTTTTCAATATAATCTCCCTTTTCTTTGTTAGCTGCAAAATGTGTCAGCTTCACTTCTGCCCGTCAACCCAGCGTGAGGAAAAAAGGACCTTGGCTGAAGGAGCCCAACTAACTCTTCTTGGCATTCAGACAGATTCAGCTGCCAGGGATTGTTCCATCTTCCTCTTTCCCATTCCCCACCAGCCTGTGTCTAGGAGGACTTTTCACTCTGTTACCAGGTGTTGGGTGCATATCCAAAGTGAAAAGAGCCTTTGGAGATACTCTGTCACTATGTCCTGAACTTGTAATCCACCTGTCCCCCACTGCAGCAGGCAAAATACCAAAATATTTCTATCATTTCTCCCTGCAAACCCATCCCCATTCCCTTTGTACTTTTTCTGTTCCATATTACCGCCTTTACATGACATGCCTGCCTCCTCGGGTTTTAAACCCCACCATTTGCCTAGTTGGAACAAGTATGGTATTTCACTAACTCCCTGAGATCGGCCATCTCTGCACTTTGTCTGCTAGTTTTTGTGCTGGCAGTGCTAACTTCTTTCTCCTTTCCCCTTCTTCTTTGATTTACCTTCTCCCTATCTCTTCTAACTTTAGTCAGTGAATTAACTGCTACTCTCCCTCCCTTTCCCTTAAATTCTTATCCTTCATCACTAATCTAGGAAATAAAACAGGCCAGGTTGTTTTCCCATGATAACAACAACCAAAATATTTGCTCTTCTTTCAGCCTGTCTCTCCCACACGCCAATCCAAGCTTTTTAGCTCTCAGATAAACTCAGCCATCTGAAAACTCCCAAATCGTCTGAGTTGTCCTCACTAGCCAGCCAAACACTTTCTCCCTCAGTCTGCCACTGACAAACTCTATTGCTCCTCCAGCAGCCAGGGCACATGTCAAGCTTGTGGGTGCTCAGGAGGGAGGTTTTTAGGTGCCATTTTTAGGTGCATTAAGAAGTTTAGATGCTTCTTTAAAATTCATCTGAATCTCCACATCTCTGAGAACAGACATTCTCATTTGCTTTCTGCTGCTTTTGTGGCATTTCAGTAGTTTTGGGTTCTGGGCATGCAAATGAAAAATAAAAACATAATGCAAATGTTTTCAATCTTCAGAAAAGTTTAGATTCAGTCACAGACAGGTCCAGTTTTCCCATCCTTCATTTGTACCTTCCCTTCCTCAAAGTATGTAGGCCTGAAGTTTCCCTGGACTACTCACAAATTCCTAGTCTCTGAAATCATCTCTGTCAGCGTGAACTACTGCACCAGGCTGGCATCCAGTTTTCATGATGAATGCATCAATCCTCTGTGTCATATCCTTAGCTTCTGCTCTCAGAAGACTAATCACTGTCCTGTTACCTCAGCTCTTTAAGGAACAGAAATACTTCTTCACAAAGACTCCCACTCCCATCGAACCCCCCTCCAGGTACTCTTCATTCTCCATTTAATGCCCTCCTCCCTCACAGCTTGTGTTGTGCAACCCTGCCCCCAGAGTCACCTCCAGGGATATCTGATATCTCAGACCTGTGGGATGCCATCAAAGCAATTCATCCTCCCTTTCTGAAGAGAGGGAAGGGAGCAGCTGATAATTACAATGCACCTTACTGCTTAAGACCCTTCATTTTTCTAATCTAGACAGCAGCTCCCTGTGCTGACTGAAGGTGAGATAAACTTCGTCAACACTACCACTGATGGGTAACCCAATAGTAATCCGGGAATGACAAGACTCTCAGCCAGAAATAAAAATTGGAGTCACTGTAAAACTCTGCTCAGAAGCAGTTCCCAGGAAGCATCATTCACGCCAAACAGCAGCTATGAATGAAGAGGCCGACCTAGCTTAACTCCTGCCAATCCTTTCAATAACTGAGGATGGCTGAACATATGCAATTCTCTTTGTTCACTGAGTGTAAGTAAGGCCCTAGAAAATATTCTCAGTAAGGCCCTAGAAAATATTCAGCTTTTCGAGAAACACTACAGGAGAGTTTTAACAAAGTAATTGTTGAGACAACAAAATACTTCAATTCCCCCTTTGAATGAGGGTTGCTGAAGTTCTGTCTTCTCCTAAACATTTTGCCAAGGTTTCTGGATGGTTAAACCATCCTGGTGTTGAAAGGTGTCCACATGTACTGGGGGAAAATTTCCAGATAACAGAACTGTGGTCAAAATCACCCGGAAGCTTCATGTAATCAAGAGAAAAAGACAAAAAGAGAGCAAAATGTACCTGTAAGTTGTCCTTGTGAGAGCCAAAATCTCAGCTCTCTCTCTAACTGAGGACAATGGCTTCCCATGCAAGAAAGGCCATTTACAGTGCCTTTACAGTCCACTTATAGTGAACAAAAAGGACCTTTTACAGCCACAGTTATGCCACTCCTTCTTCCTACGGAAACTCAACCTCTCTCTTATGCATGTGCTGTTCTGTTCATATGCCCTATGTGACAGCCCTGCCACCCATCCATCGAAAGTTAGAGTGCCAGTCTGGGTCTTCTTTGTCTTCTTCTGTCACCAGTTTTGTGAGCCATGGAGGAAGAAAGGGGAGGAAAACCAGCAAGTCAAATTCAGGGTGAAACAGCCACTGAGCGAAAGACTGAAACCTTCTTCATTACTACTATTTAATTTCTATGACGGCAGTACATACAGATTGTTCATCAACTGGGCTCAGGACCCCATTGTACTAGATACTGTACACATTGAGCGCCTGCCTCTGCCTGGAACATTCACACATCTAACTGCCAAAGGGTGGAAGAAAGAAAGCATTCGCACCCCTGTTTTACAGATGGAGCATCAAGGCACAGACCGAACACTTGTGAGAGGTGTGCGGTTAAAACTCTCCTCCAGCACCTTGCACAAGTTTGGAGCAAGCAGCTGCTAATGCCAAGTCCAGTGACATAATCACTCAGCGGGTCTCTGGGTCTGCATGCTGGGCGAGTGGATGTTGACTGACTCGTAGGCCATCTGCCAGCATTGCATCAGCACCTGGAAAATGTGCTGGGTCTGTATTTATTTATATTTTGGAAGCCAATCATCTACCTGCTTATGATCAGGCAGCCCAGGAACCCTGCGTACTCTCCCATTACCATTGTATCAATCATAGTGTCATGGGGGATGGGATGCTAATGGGGGGAATGGGAAGGGGAGGGTGGAAAAATTCCTTATGAAAAAAATGATTCTGGCAGCTCGCAGCTCCAACCGGACTTTTCAGCTCTGCTGCTCCTGCCAAAGCAGCGTTTCCAAAGCTGCAGCTCCCTGATAAAACCTAATACCATCTCCCACAAATTGTATTAAATGAACAGCAGCTGCAGATCAAGGTATATTCATCAAGGGCTGCCTCTTTTTTTATGAATGGCTGAAGACTCAGAGATGCTGTTTGCCAATAGTCTGTCAACGGAGACTGCATTTAAAATCAATCTGGTAATTACAACTCTGACTCGGAGTCACAAATCAAAAAGGAAACTTCAGCCCTTTGGGATGTTGTGGACCATTAGGGAGCTGGTAATTATGCACCCCAGCTGGGCATTCATTTAAGGACAGCGTGGAAGTGCAATGGCTTGAACTGGAGATGGGAGAGGGACTGAAAGAAATTTCAAGGGTTAGGAGAGACATCATCAATCCGTTTACCACCTCTTGTCTTCACTGGTTACAGCCTGATAGGAAATGCCAACTAGGCTCAAAATTTGCTATTGTTTTGGTTTAACTTTTCCCCTTACAGAGATTGCTATGTTGTTGGAAAGGAATAAATTAAAAATGGATAGCCTCTGTTTGTATAGGACCTACAAGCTTTTGTGTTGTGCTATTCTAGGTCTCTTGGATATGTGTTGAGGAGCAGCATATGTCTGTTGACAAAGACAAAAAGGCAGTCAGTGTATGTTGACAAAGACAGAAAGTCAGACAGATTGATCCAGCAAAGAGATTCTTAATTCCATGTGCCCCCCTGAGTGTCTTCTGTCAAATGACCATAAAAATACCCTCCTGCTTCATAGGGGAGGTAATAATTGATGGTTCCAAGACTTGGTTTAGAATCCTTTCTCATGCCACATCAGAACATGCGCTTGAAATGTCTAACCTAGTGCCCCATCTGCTGCCATTCCCCTGGTTCACCTAACCTGTTATTCTGCCTCCACAAATGCACTCTTGCACCAGATGCTTTAGAGCGGCAGTTCTCAACCGCTGTGTTGTGACACAAGAATGCGTTGTGGCATGGTGGCTCAGCGTGTTCCTGCAAGACAGCCCACTGCCAAAAGACACTCCCTTCCCCATTGCAGATACAAAACCCCAAGGCTTTTCTTTTGGCGGCATGGGGCTTCTTCTGGTGGTGTGGTGAGTTGTGGTGACAGGTGCTGCCTTGGTAGGGGGTTCCGCACTGCTGTCAAAATTGCTAGTGGCAGCAGTTTTTTATGATGGCGAGGGCTGCCTCTTTATGAGCCACTGCTAAAGGTACACATGGTAGCAGATTTTTTTCCAGCAGCTGGGGCTACTTTTTTTTTTAGGGAGAGGCCCCAGCTTTGCGGGGGGGGGGGTGTCGCATCCTGTGTCACACATAGTTGGGTGGGTTGCCAACCGTGTCACAATAAAGGGCTGAGAACCCCTGCTTTAGAGAGAAGAGAGCCATCCCGCAATGCTCCTTGCCAGTTGTTCAGTGTTGTGATGCTGAGAGCAAAGGGATTCCTCCCTGGCACCTTCAATCAGTCAACCTAAGCCCCGAAGCATGAGGTCTTGCTATCCTTGTAACATTGTCTTTTGCTCTCATACAGTAGCTGCAAATGTTATTAATGGTCATAAAATTATCCAGCCCTTCAGATATCCTGTTACACTATTTGTCTTGTTGGCCTCCTGCAGGTTGGTCCCACAGACCCATGTGTCTGGGCTCAGGCTGCTCTTCAGAGTATCACATCTCTATTAGCCTCGCTGTGAAGACAATTAAGTCTTGGGCGTCTGGAGAGGGCTAAGGCCAAACTTTGGATTCTAGAGAAAGAGAAAAGCACTGACGCTCCCCCTGCTGTCTCTCTCCAGACTGGTCAGCTTATGCCCCTGTGTATCTTTGTTTTAAAGGCCTAAAAGAGGAGGGAGAGAAATGAGCAATCTTTGTGCCCATGACTGCACCTCTTTAAAGTGTGATTAAGGGTAAGAAAGGTAACTAAACATGACGCCTTCTTACTCCCCATCTGATTTTATGCCCTCCATGTTGGCTTTGCTGAAAAATATACTACTTCTCCTGTTGGAGCTGAAAAGTCACCGGCACCTCCTTGTTCCTAGCTCCCTCCTCCGAACCTCTAGTAATGCTTTGACTTCAGGCTCTTTATGCAATGCCAGAAGTGGAGATGGCAAGACCTTTGTCATACCTTGCAGACTGAGTTGTGCATCACCAGGCCTTAACAGGGATCTTTTTAGAAAATCACTCATTTGCACTTTCGGAGGATTGAACTGCCAGAAACTTCAAGTCTGCTTCCTCCTTTTGTGGTGCTTTGCTGCTGTTACATTTTCCCCCTGTCTCCAAGTCAGTTATTCATACCATGCATGAGTCCAGCTGGTTTGCTCACCAGACAGAGGAAGAGATGCTGAAAGAAATAAATTCCAAAAGGGCAGCCGTGTTAGTCTAGTAAAGCAAAAAAAGCAAGGAGTCTTGTGTCACTTAAAGATTAACAGATTTATTTATTGCATGAGCTCTCGTGGGAGAAAATCCCACTTTGTCAGACGCTTGAAGAGAGAGAACTTACAGTATGGGATGAAAATACATGCATTTGTTTTCATCCCATTCTGTAAGCTCCCCCTCTTCAAAGCATCTGACAAAGTGGGATTTTCTCCCACGAAAGCTCACATGATAAATAAATCTGTTAGTCTTTAAGTGCCACAAGACTCATTGCTTTTTTTGGAAGAAATAAGGTGGCAACTGGACAAAGAAGAACAACTCAAGATAATTTAAGCAGGATTAAAATTTAAATTAATCATTTTTAAAATTCTGAACAGAATAATGTTTAACTGGCTCCCAAACTAGGGCTCTTTGAGGTTTATTGTGGTGATGATTCTAGGACTGCAATTGCCTCAGTGGTTCAGCCAACAAACAAACATGTTTGGTTATCAGGTAACAGTGGTTCTGGGATGCTAGTTACCAGAAACAGAGACTTGGTCTTGTGAATAATGAATTAATGAACTAAGTCAGTGCCTTACTGCACTCTGTTAGACAGATGCATCCAGGCAGCTGTCTGGATGAAGCTCACAATAACTAACTAGAAGTTGGGAGACACATGGCTGCTAATAGATTGATTACATATAAACCTCATTCCAGGGGAATGGGGGGGGGGCTAAGCCAATGAATAAATAATTCTCCTTCTTAACTATAGAGCAGCTTAATGAGAGCATAACTTAAGAAGAGGTGTCTTTATTTCAGCTGAGATATTTATTGCAAGCTTGATTTTTCACAGTAAACATAGGTCAGGGCCTGCAGAATTAAAGAGAAAGGAGTCTTGTTTCTCTGGCCCCATTATTCACTTGCCATGATTGTAAGGTGTAGTTTACTTGTGTTGGGGCATAGACGCTGATTGCTACCTAAAAGATCTCAGAACATCCTTCCTGACTGATCTATTGGCACAATCTTGTAGTACACCCCTCAGCCACACTAGATCATAGGGGGTGATGGGACAACCGGCAGCACTAACCCTCTCTCTTCAGAGTGGAGATGACCAGCTCTCCTGAACGTAGCTAGATTCCCCATGCCCATCTCACTAGGACACTGAATCAAAGTCTGAAGTCAATAGGAAACTTGCTATTGTCTTCATAAATCTTTGGATCTAGGGCAAGACGTCAGCAGAACACAAGAGGCTGCTGCAAGAGACATCATCCCAACATTGAGCTTGGTGCTGGACGGGAAGAAACAGTCATCAGAAATGGATCTCTGTGGGTGATCAGAACAGTCCAGCCTCCAAAGAGCGCACAGCACAAAGTCTCAGGGGGGCATCAAAGAAATCAGAAGGGAAAGACCAAGTATGGCAGGTCACTTGATCTCTTATCCTCTGGGGTCAGCATGGGGCAGTTCCCTGCAACACAGTGTTTTGTCTAATCTGGATTTAAAGGACCCAGCTGATGGCATTTCCAGCCCTCCCTTTGGAGACTGTTTTTGCACATCTCAGCAGCAGGAAGCTTTTCTTTGTATTCAGACTAAATGTTTTCTTTGTTTGATTTCACTCCATTCCACTAAGTAATTCCTCTCCCTCCTTGGCGCTTACGCCCTTCCAATACTATAGATGATTATCATATTGTCCCCTCCCCCAAGCTGTCATGTGGCCAAATTAGACATAGTAACCTCTTTAAATCTTTCCTCACCAGTCGGTCCTTCACTGCCTGATGGATGAATGCCCCCATTACCTCATCACTGCAAAACAACAGGCCACCATATGATGACCTGACCTCAAGGATCACATTCAGTATGTGGCCTAGAAGGGACTCATTCGCCATAGCTACATATTAATTGCTGAGCGGCTGCACCCTGGTTGCACATTAATTGTAACATACCCAGAATCAGTGAAGCTACGTGCTGGAGAGCAGTATCTTTCATCCACTCTCAGGCTTTGTCATGTGCCCTGAATGAACTCTCAGGTTTCTGAGGTCTTTCACTGCCCTGTTTTCCTCACGCAGGACGCATCAGCATTGAAAATTCTGCCCTGAGCAAAAGCTCTGCCCGCAAGATCTCTTCAGTTAAATGTCATTTTGGAAAATACCATGCATTTCACAGTAAAATAACTGAGTTATTTTCAATCATGGGCATGTCAACACTTGGCATTTCCCGTTGCTTTCCTCGATTCCCCCAGACAAACCTAAAATACGTATAAATATATATTGGAAATGGAGACGTCTTTATTACAAGTCTTGCTCTGGATGGCAATTTCTGCATTTGCTTTAAATACATCCATTTAAAGTGACAGGCAGAGACCGACTCAAGCCTACATCAAGGAGGCAAGAAAGGGGGTGATTTTTTCCCTCTCCGTCTTTCTCCCCCCCCCCAGCCTTTTATATGACTCATATCATGAAAGAGACTGAAATTAACTTTACAAATGGCAAAACTACAAGAGTTGACAGGAGGGGCTGTGTGCGTGAGAAGGAGCAGGAGTTTGTCAGGATCAGGTGGGAGGGAAAAGAGAAGGAAACCAGGGGTTTGAGCAATAAGATTGTCTAACATTTCTATGATGCCAGTTTGAGATGCCTAGAAAAAGGGTGGAAGGGACAGCCCACAAGGGGAAAAAAAGAGGATATTAAAATGTTCAATCAGAAGTTACTGACAAACTGTCAGCTTTATGGACTACGCACAGAACAAAGGTTTGCATTTGCAAATCAATAAAAATAAATGAGGAGGGGAGATGCATGAATATTTTAACATAAATCTACATAAACCCTCACCCTGAAAATGCCTGTAAATGTGTCATCTGCTGACTGGACTCCTGTGAGTGATGCCAGAGCAGGTGGCAGAGTTAGGCGGGTGGAGAGAATTTTCACAACCAGCTGGAACTATGTCCAAATGGCATCATGTGCTGGGGAGTGGTGAGGCACTGGGCCCACCCAAGCACTGTTTCAACCATCCAAGCTGGATCTCCTTTGCCTAATGCAGTCCCTGTGCCTCTGTAGCAGCAGCAGCTTGGGCAGAGCAATGCAAACTGGGCATGCAGCGAGTGGTTGCGCAAGCCAAGCCATGTTGGACGCCTCGTCTTGAAAGTTCTGGGGAGCCAATAAGAGAAGGGCTCAGCTGAGATCCCCCTAAATCAGAGGGTAGCACAGGAGATTACATTTCTTGTGAAGACATCTTCCATAAAGTAAGAAGCTAATCCTTTGTATATATAAGCAATCAATTCCTGCATACAGCACATATATTGGAATACTCTGTAAAACAGTCCTACATGCTCATCATAGTGATTTGGAAACTATTGAGTCTCATACTGAAAGCAAATACATGTGCAAATAGGACAATTTAGGGCTATCTTTCTGTAATGTTGCCACCTGAATGTTAATTTTCTTTTCTGTGCAATTTGTGATAACCTAAATAGGGGAAATGATCATGTTCCTCTCCAAACGAGTCTCCAAAGTGCTCATCATCTTAATCATAATAATGTTTGGTACTTATATCACACAACAGCATCAAAGCACTGAATGAACTTCACTAGAGCTGGTAGAGAAACATTGTCTTCCCCATGGGAATTTCCAATATTTACTTTTTTTTAAATCCTAAATTGGGATGAAAAGTCAAAATCCTGAAATATTTTAAGAAATGATGTTGGAAACATAGAAATGACCTTGTTGAAATGTTTCCTTTAGAGAACATTGAAACATTGTAATGTATAATATAAAGTCAAAACAAAAATAAGAAGATCAGAAGGAAATAAGAAAATTGAAATGGACTTATTCCATTTTGACTTACAAATTTTTCTGTTGAGAATTGTTGAAACCAACACATTCCCACCAAATGTTTCAATTTCAGCAAAACAGCTTTTTCTGCCCCACTGAAAAAAACTCACCCAGCTTTATCAACTAGTTAATGCTAACAACACCTCAGTGATTTAATATTGTTACCTCTATCTTACAGTGGGGAAGTTGAGGCAGAGGTGTTCTATCTCTTTTTCGCTCTTCCGGTGAGCAATTACTACAGTATCTAGTGTTGTTAAGGGACTCAGAGAATGTTGTATTAAGAGCTGGGATGACATTTTAAAGGCACCTCGGTCTCAGTCCTTTACGTCTTCCTTTGCATAATGCTACTACCCCAACGCATTCTTAAAGTGGACATCAGCCATTAGGTGAGTGACTGTTAATGGTACAGAATGGAGGCTCCAGACTGAAACGGATACATGCCCCCAAAGATCAGTGGCATGATCACACTGTAATGGTGCTGCATTAGCCCAGAGAGGTCAAAGGATACTGCTTGAAAAGGGTAGGGTCGGCTCCCATGTCAGCCACCATGCAGCGTGGAAGACTTAAGGGGGCACTTTCTGTGGCTGGATGCATTCTGTGTCTACAGACTCCGTCACACTGGGCTACATAAGAACCTCAGGTTCCTGTTTCCTGTGGTGACGTCCACATCCGGGAATCACCAGCCATTGAGCCTGCTTGCTGAGGGGAGCTCAGACCTCTTCTGCATCCTCTCTCTCCCATCCCGCACTTTATATTTTGGTGAACTCTCACCCCTATATTTGTCTCTTGTTGCCAGGCTTTCTTCGCGGCACAGCATATATGGAATAATCCTGACTGCCCGGCTAAGCTGGCTAAGGGAAGGATAAGATGGAAGTTCACTGAAGTCCAGAACTCCAGCGATGAGTCTCATTCCATCTATAGATGAGGTAATGCACCATTCGCTGCTGTACCTCCTGCAGCCCAGCTAATTAATTGCTTTTTCTCTCCCGTTTCTTCTGCCTTAATTGGGACAAAGACATCTGGCAGAGATTTGCTTGTGCAGGCATCAGTCTTTAACATATAGACACATTCTGCTTATTAGGGGAGTTGAAAAGAAAACTCCCCTGAGAATGGAATCCATGAACAAACCTGCAGCTCTTTCAAAAGCTGCTAAACCATCACATTTCTGGACCTTTGCCACAGCCTGTGCCACTCCAGCTCCCCTTCTGGGTGTGGTCTGTGCAAAGGCCACCATCCTCCCATTAGGGTTGGAGAGGCAGAAAACAGAAAGCTTGTCGAAATGCTCCATGGGCCACAACTGTGGAGCAGATGGGCAAGGCTGGCTGCTCTAAGAAAGGCTGTTTTCTATGCTGGGGGTGGAGGGAGGGGCAGTATCAAGACAGGCCTCTCCTTCCACTTGTACTCTTGCAGCATAGTGCACATCTGGATGGCATTCTGGATCCACACTTTACCAGCCCCTCACCTCCACATCCAGACAGACAAGGGTAATGGATGCACACTGTCCTATCACAGTTTCAAACATGAGTACTGCTGTAGTCGAAGACACCCCTGCCCTTCTGATGTATACTGTCCTGGCTTTTGTCTCCACCCTGCTCTCCCAGCACTGAGTAATCTCAAACCCACTGAAATAGGAGCATATTAGATTCCAAGGTACAAGACACAGGGCACTGCCCAACTTCTTTGTTTATAAAGCCTAGCCAAAGCTGACTGGAATATGGGGGGTGGGGGTGGGAATATTTCCATGTGCGCTCTACCTGGATCTGCCTAGCATTTGTGCACTACCTGGGAAAAGGGCAGAAATCCCAAAGAATGTGCTCTAATGACTACCATCCTAGTGCCCTCAGCAGGAGCTCTAACTGGTGGGATCTGTGCCCAGGCTCTAAAACTTTTCTTTGGAAACACCATAATCTGCAATGTTGCTGTAAAAAGCCCCAAGGACCCAGGTGCTGCTGTCATGGTTGATTACATTTGTGGTGTGTAAGGGGGTTGGTTTTCTGTTCACACCTCCTAGGGCACTAGCTGCTGCGGAAAGGCTGTTCCCTGTTCAGGCCCAAGAACAGGGAGGAAAATATCACTCCAGTAAGGAACTACATACAAGTACAGACGGGGGAGAGTGGCACTCTTTCCCCAGGAGGAGGATTCTTAGCTGCAAAGTGAATGGGGAAATATCCCACCGATTGGCTGGTATTCCGATTCAGAATTGCTTTTATGAACATCCAGCAATAAAATGTTCTCATTTCTGTTTCTCAGACCTTCCCCTGCACTGATGTCATTCCCTGATGCTTACAGAGGCAACTCCTTCTATGGGGTTAAAGTACGTGGGAATGCCTAGGAACACCATTCTGGGGCCCCAGAAATCTGACGGGACAGAGTTCCAGGGTCCAAATTCCAGAATCTAGGAAAATCTCGCATACACATGCATGAAGGGGGCCCGGACGATACAAGAAGGGGGGCCGGAGATGAGGAAGGTTTCAGGGCCTGTCAAATTATACTTTAACCACTAAGTCCCTTCAGACCATGGGAGATGGAGGAGACGACTTGGAATTGGCTTTTCTTTTGAAGAATTGTTACTGGTCTGACTGTAAGAGATGTGATGACACCAAAATGCCATAGTGACCGGAGCTATAAAAAGGCAAAGAGTGACAGAGTTAAAGGAAAAAAGTTGGACTCTAAACCCTTCAGTTCTTACATGTCGCCTCAGAACGCTAGCTTCTTATTTCACTATATAGCATCACTGCTCCTTTGGTCTCCTTTCTTCTATCCGCATCTTTCCACCATCTGTCACACCACCCCCTTCAGAAAATGGCTTCTCCACCCCAATGGACCAAACCTCAGCCTTGTCCATTTGTATCCATACGAATGATGCACTTCTCCTCTGGGACCCACCCCCCCTGCCACCAGCTCTGTCAGCTTTCCGCCCCTCACACCACACTGTAGCTGACAAGGGAGTGAAAGAGAGAAGTGACTTTAGATCAGAGGTCTCAAACACATGGCCTGTGGGCCACATGCAGCCCCTAAAGCTATTTCCCGCAGCCTGCAATGACACAATCATTACCGATATTTGCAATATCATTTTATGGAAAGGTTTCAGTGGTGCAGCCCTCGGGCTAATGTACTAGGCCTCATGCAGCCCTCAACTAGTCCTCATGTGGCCCTTGTGGTGATTTGAGTTTGAGACCCCTGATGTAGATCTCCAGACTCCTGCCCCCAAGCAACTGTGAACTAACCCTTCCTCTGGGTGACCCAGTGCAACTAGACTTATCTGTGCCTGGCTTTTAGATGATATGAAAAGTCTTTGGGATACGCACAATCATAACTGTATCTTTACAGCATTGAGAATATTGTGACCACAATAAAAAGAAATAAAAATAAATAAAGCGGTCCCTGTTCCTAAATAATATTGGTCAGCACTGGAAATACGTGACTCACAGGTAGCAAATCTCTTATTAGACAACTTTACCCTCTCTTCCTGTTCATGAATTGCCCATGAACTACTTAAAATTTTCTTGACTGTAATTGTTATTCTAAATTATTCATCAAATATTTCCAATAAACAGTTTCTGGGCCAGACTGCTCTTTAATTGTGCTGTTTCCATAGTTGTTCCACCCATAAAAAACCAAAAGGCAACATTCACAGAGCTTTTTTAGAGACCCCCCTCCTCAGCTCTACCTAGCACTTGAATCGTGCTTTCTACTTTCCAGTATATCTAATGAATTGTCACAGCAGCCCCAGGGAGCAGGTACCCTCCTCATTGCTACAGCTGGGGAAAATGAGGCAGGGGAGAGATGTGTCTGCTTCTTCTCACAAATGGGATCAGTAAGATGGTATTAAAATGCAGGGCTACCTGATTCCTAGGCATGTACTTCAACCACAGAAGCACACCTCTCCACAAGAACGCACACTCCCAGACAATAGGAAAAGCCACACCTCCACTGAATGCCTCCTTCCACTCACACACAAATGCATGCACATCCTGATAGCTGTCTTTCCTCCCACCAGTTCTTAGGAGGTGACTTCACGCCTGCCCAGAGCTAACAGTCTAATAGTTTGGTGGAGACAGAGGCACCCAAGCCACACAGAGGGGTCACAGGGAGCAGCTCAAACCACTTTAGAGTAAAGAAACCAGGGGAGCCTTTACACACAATGCTATTAAAGGCCAATGCTCTGCTGGCTCAGCTCAGCCCAGAACTACAGGCCTAATCCTTCAGGCTTGGAGACAGCCATAGATTGCAGAAAAGACCATCAGTCTGTCACTCAGAAGAACGCTGCTGCACTGATAAAGCTGTGCTAGTTTAATTCATTCACTGGGGGAGTCCCTGAAAGGGGGGGTTAACCGCTTGTCATTCTAAAAGGGATGCAGTACATAGCACTGGTGTGTATATTACCTTCCATTGTGATCACTACCACAGAAGACATCTCACCATCTTTCTTTAAATGCACATAATTTTAATTCTAATTAATTTTAATTCACCCAGTAAATGTCTTATGTTCCTGTAGAGCATTCTCTGTCTAAATTCACTGCCAGCTCCATGGCACAGAGACCTTATTTTTCTTATCACAGTATGTACCACAAAGCATACTGATGGTGTTACTCAAATGATGGTTCTGACATTTACCCAGGCACAGTAAATAAGGCATTGGCCTGGGCATCAGGAGGAGCTACTGTTTAACCTTGTGCAAGTCACTTCATTTGTTCCCATGTGGGTGCAATCTAAGATTGAGTTCAGCCTTTACTTTGCTATTCCATGGGTAGGGCCTGACACAGGTCTCCTGATGCACCCTCAACATGGCCTGCATCTTCCTAGGACTCAAGATACATTTCAGGTCAGTCACAGGAATTATTCTGGGAAAGTCCTCTGGCCAGTGTTCTGCTGGAGATCAGACAAGAGGATCACAATGGTCCCTTCTAGTCTTAAAATTGATGGATAATCTCTTAATATATTCCACTCCAGATTTCCCACATATATCTCCACCAATCTAATTCTGTCTTGATGTGCAGCACCCCTGTAATCCAGTCCTGCCTCACATCCAGCCCTGATGCTGATGATCCACTTCAGTCCTGAAAAGCAGCCCTTCCCCCTCTCCCACTTCCGGGACTCCTCTGGTTTAGTGAATTTCCCACTGGCAGAGAGTGATCTTTCCTCTTACTCTGGGGATCTCATGGATTACAGACCACTTCCCCAGCTCATGCAAAGGGCATTTGGATGGCCATCGGGCTAGCTAATGATCACAATAAAGAAATAATAGATTATTATCATCATTTTCCATCTGCAAAGCATTGCATAGGCACTTACTGATTGCTCTTCACAGTGTCGCTGGAGGCAGATCACGGTAATTAACCCTTCATTTTACAGAAGGGAAACTGAGACACAGCTTCAAGATGCTACAACACAGAAATAATTAAGAATCTCAGGTGACACTTCATCAATCCCCTGGCCCCAGAAAGGAGTGCTATCAATTCCAGGCAGATGCACATAGGAACGGCATCAATCAACCCTGTTCAAGTCCCAGCATTCTGGGTTCCAGGACCTAGCTGTGCCCGTGTGCGTGTGCACATGTGCATGTTCCAGCATGGGGTGCAGTGTTAATGACAACGAGGTGGGAACTAGAGCAGGAGTATGACAGTTGACCTTGTCTGCTCCTCAGATAATATATCTCAGAGACCCAGTTCAGATTTCCTGGCTCCAGTGCTGCTATTTAAAATTTATGGTTTGAGAATGTTCTTATTGCCAGAATCCCTCGACCTATCACCTTTTCAACCTTGTGTTTATCAAGATTCAAGTTCCTCCCCATCCCCGTCCTTTGTTTTCTGCTCTCTCTAATCTCAGAGGCTTGGTTTTGCAGCTGACACTCAGGTTCTAGCTGATGAGGAAACAGCAGCATCCCTCTCCAACTCCTCCCACCCCTCATCAACACCGTCTTTTCCTTTTCCTTGTCTCTGAAAGGGAGAGAAGGCTGTTGTAGGTCTGTCATTTGCTTACTTTAAGCAGTTGCTGCCATCTCCCCCCTCTGCTCCCAGATTTGCACATATCATCTTCTGAGGATGGGTAACCTGGGTGTCTGTACATTTCAAGTTGCCACGGCGACAGGAAATTGACAGTGACCCTGGGGATGGGAGCTTGACTTGCATCCTGTGTTAGTCGCCTGAAAAGCACATCACTGATCAATTGCAATGGTCTTCCCAGGCCATCAGCTTTAATAATAAGGCACAGTGAGACAGACACACAGACAGTGTCCCAGTGCCCCAGGTTGGGGAAGCGGTTAAGGAAAGAGGAGGCTGGGTTAATCTGTGCGTTTTTATTGCTGGAAAAAGATATTAATTTTTAAATATGCTTTTTGCTGCACAGATTTTTGTCCTTTATGGAGCAAAAGCCCACTGGTGAGAGTGGGCATTTTCCAGGGTCATAATAGCAGGACTCAATGTGTCTGCGTCAGTTAAGGACATGGTTGAGGGAGAGGACCCAGACCCTGCACGTTTGAGCACAGGAGATGAAGGAGGAGCAGTGAAGAAGCTAGACACACTCTACTGCAAACTGAATGATGTGTGAAATAAAAACATGCAGACAGAAGCACAGAAATGCCATCTGACCATGACTTATGTCACCCTTATATGCTACTCCTGAAGTTGTTTGCAGGAAACCACGTTGTTAAACACCTCCATTGTCGTCAAAGGTGAGTGGACAATGGGCATGCAATCCTATCTGGAAAAATAAAAACAACCAAAAACTTGTTCTCTGCTCTTTTGGATTTTGCACAAAGCGGAAAATCCCAAAAATATCACCACAGAGATTTTTCCCATGTTATTCCCAAGTTTGCCAAACCAAGGGAGCACTGGATACCTCACAAGAAAAAAGCCTGATCTGTGAGTTCCCAGCTGAGAAGGGCAATGTGCGTATCTGAACTGACATGCAAAACCCTGAGAAGTTCCCCATTACTGGGATAGATCCACAAAGAAGTCAAAAGGAAGAACGGGGTTGGGGGGAGGAAAAAAAAAGACAACAGCTGCTGTTAATGGGTGTGGCGTTTCTCCCTTAACATTTGAAGCAGAAAAGGACAAGATCCATAATGACAAGCTTGAAAGGGAGACACCACTGTTATCTTGGATATTTATTTCCCAGCTGGGCTCACAAAAGCCCTTCGTGGAGCAAACACTCCAGATCTCTCTCGACCAGTTATTAAAATCTGATAAAACTCCACTCCAGTTAATTCCATCGGCAGAAAGCTGCAGACAGATGTACAAAAGGCTGTCCCTCTTGGCTCGCTCGTGTCTGCTCATTTATTTATTTCCAATGTACACTTCAGCTGCACAACAAGAAAGCTGGTTTTGAAACTGGCACAGACGTGAGATTTGTCACAGCAGCTGAGACAGCTCCTGACTTTGTAACATTGCTGGAAGATGTGGGAGCTCATACCCTTGCTAGTAGAACTGCAAGGATAACTGATGTTTCAGTTTCCTAGGAGTTTCAGAAAAATCTAATAAATTGTTCAGTTCAGGCTGAAACAAACTCAAAAAACAAAAATCAAAAAAATTTCATTTCAGTTCAAACTGTTTCATTTGACCTGAAACAAAACACACTACTTTGGGAAAGAAAGGGATATGTTCACCAAACTATGGGCACTCATTTGGGATGGAATCTCCTACATTGGAGGTTTTTAAGAGCGGGTTAGACAAACACCTGTCAGGGTTCGTTTAATGGGGGTACTTGATTCTGCCAAGAGTACAGGGAACTGGATTCAGTGACTATCATAGTCCATTCCAGTTTCTATGATTCTGTGTGGGAGATTCAGGTTCAATTCTCCGCATCTGGTTCAGGGGTTTAAGACAGGCCTCGTTTCCTTTGTGAGTGCCCTTGAGACTGGACTAAAGGCTATGAGGTGAGGGTATCCTCAGTTTTGCAAATGGCACCTCAATCCCCTTGTGAATCTAGTCTGAGAAAGCCAAGTGGAAATGTCAAAACAGTTTGTTTCAGCATTTTTCATTTTTTTATCTTTTCATTTCAAACAGAACTATTTGTCCAAATCAACAGGTATTCATGAAATGGTTCCGTCAACCCAAACCCTCATTTATAAAGGTGAAGAAAACTTTTGCCCAAGAAATATTACCAGCTGTACTCATGAGCACCTAGCAACACATCACCATACTCTTTCAGGGGTTTGCCGTCACTCTGTAGGTGAGCGGATGTCTGGGTAGCACTGCTGTGCTTTGGTTTGAAAAGAGGCATTTTGTATATTTAATTAAATGTCTCCCTATTATGTTGTTTTCTTTATCATTGTTCAATGTTTTGTAGTCTGTTTCAGAATCCAGCAGTAAATCCTCCCTCTAGACTGCATTGTGTGGAGCCAGCAGACAACATATGAAACAGTATAATAATTTTTAAAAAAAACCCAACTTGGTCCTAAATCCTCTGCCCTTTTATGTTTTGTGGTTTTGTCCAGTATGAAAAGTACCAATTCTTCTTGCAGTGTTACAAGTCCTGCCAAATTCAGGAAGTGCCACAGAGCTCATGAGAAAAGCATAAAGAACGCTTACTAGAGGTTGGGACAGCAGCTCAAATCACCCTCTGTAGGCCCCTCTTCCCCATATCTCTCCAGCCACATATTGCTTCAATGGAGATATGATCTCGGACACCAGCAGCTGCAATGCAGGAGCCCATCAACACCTCCGCCACCCAAACTTCAAACACTGTGTTCGAATACTACACAGATTCATGCTCCTTCTGATTGTTAAACTGGTGTCCAAGGCAGAGAGCAACTGATTTCCAGGGGGGGAAAGGGGAAAACCAGAGATAAGTATATCAGGGACTAAGTTAAAAATTAATCTGCAGCCATTGACTCAAGGAAGCAGCTGTCCTGTTCTAGAGAAGCCAAGCACAAGGCATCCATTTGCTGGCATGTTGCGCCTATGAAAGCCACTCATTTTAGCATTACCCACCCGACAAAGGCTGCATAAAACCCATAAAACCAGATTGCTGTAAAAATTTCAGAGCTGGGAAGGGGGAAAAACATATGGGGAATGATTTGGGAAAGAGAAAACAAAACAAAAAAATCCCACAGCTCACCCTTGGCAGGAGATGTGCATATGGGCCACTGATGCTAGCCATTGGAGGGGAGATGCAGGCAGGAGCTGGGAAACAGATGGGTGCTAGGCTCAGAGATGGGGGAGGCTTTGGCAGAAGCAATAGGCATATGGGTGCCCAAATGGGACTGCCTAGACGAGCAGCAACCTGGGCGAGTGGGAGCCAAGAGCTTTGCAATCAAGGATTGTGTAGTGCAGGGAAAGGAAAATCGCCTCCTTGCAGGCTGGCCAGATTCTGAGCTGGGCCAAAGCAAACCGAAGCAAAGGGTCAGGAGGGAAGGGGAAAAGCAGGCGCCTTGCTGTCGCCTGGATGGAAATGACAATTGAGAAAGTCATTGCCATCACCTAATTGCCTAAATGGCCCCGTTTGCTGCGCTGCCGTCTGAACTCTAAGTCGCTTGCTATCCACCCCTTGCAGTTATTGATGTTTTTATTGCCTCCCTCGCAGTGAGACCAGCTGTCATGAAATCCAACTTCCTACCAGCTGGGATCTTAATTAGGTCAATTAATTAAGATCATTACACCACCTTCTCTTCACGCTTTGCAGGAAGGGCTTGGTGTAAGCGGGTGGAAGGGGCTGGCACTCCTATCCGCACTGGGAATAGAGCACTGCCTTAGTGCCTCCCGTACTTGCTGGGGAGGGGGCATGGAGGGAGCCTTCCCTGCTCAATGGGGAGGGGGCATGGAGGGAGCCTCGTGCACTCGCTGAGGAGGGGGCATGGGGCCCAAGGCCAGGCACCCGTAGTCCCAGCAGCAGCAGCAGCACAAATGATCAGCTCTTTTCTCAGCCTTTAAACAGAGCCGAGCAAGCTTGTTCTGGCATCAGGCTGGCTAGTGTAACAGGGGTTTTGTAGCCCTGGCTGGCTCGCTGTCTGAGCATATCAGCTTGCCAGAGCTCATCACTGTGAACAGACTCAAAGCCTAGCTCCACAGGGGTACAGGACAGCAGTAAGAGACTGCAGGCCTGGCATGACTTTTGCTCACACCCATGCGACTTCATAGAAGTTTGTGGGCTGACACCCACTGGTGTTCAGAACTGGGCCCGTGGAGAGGTTGGAGCAGGCTCACCCTGAGCCAGTCATTTTTGCATAAGGAGGGGCTGAGATATGGTCCAGCAATGAGGTAAAGACACTGCCCCTCACCGAGAGGAGATGGGTAGGTATTCTCTGACGTAAGCAAGTGGAGAGAATGTCTTCCTGCCAGGAATAGAGAAGAGATGCATGAATGGAAGCATGCGTATACCAAAGGGATGGATATTTCAGTAGGGCTAGAAGGGAGACTAAGATGTTTAGTATAAGAAAGACCTTTCTCAAGGGACATTAATGAACTGCAGAGAACAGCAGGGGTAAAGTGTCCTTGTTGAAAAGGCATCAGGTACCCCCATGATAAGGGATGGGTGGAGTTACTATCCCAGCTGGTGAAGTCAGAGATTCAGCTATGGAACCTCAGGGAGCCAGGGCTGGGAAAAACCTGCTCAATCTCTCTGCTTTATTTTATCAGATAAGTGTCACTGTACAGGTGGCTGGAAGGTGGATGAGAAGGTGACATAATCTGGGCTTGTCTGTCTCTAGTAGAACATGGTCTTTCAGGGCATCATGTAAACTGAGTGGCTTTGGCTAGCTTCATGAAAAATGCCATACCTACTGCAAGGTAGTGAGGTTTATGACACCCTCCTGGTCATCACCTGGATGCCCAGATTCCTGCTTTCATTGTGTTTATCTGACCTCCTCTACCCATGGTCAGGGAAATGCTTCTCTCCCCACTGTATGGAAGCCTCAGGGTGTTTGTCATGCACACTGTATAATTAGAGCCCTCCACTTTACCACCAACAGCTTGTAGTTTTACTGCCCTCTTTTAAAGTTTTAATACAAAGCCATGTCCCTGAGGCACTCGCCAAAAAACTCATTTCACTCCTGCTGGGAAATAACTTCTCAGCACAAATGCAGCCGAGTCCGTAACATCCCACCCACAAAACTGGCGCGGTTAAAGTGCTGCCACTTCATTTAGGTAAACGCAGGGAGCTGTTAATCTGCAGGATTCACCTCCACAAGAGATTACTGAGTCACTCAATTTAGTGGGATTTAAAACAGACTCTGGCTGGCTGAATGGAGTATAAAGAGCTACTCTACAGTCGGAGATAGCAGGTTAGTAGAAAATGACATGATTTCAGATCCCATTACCTTTAACATGACAATCAGCCCGATGACCCTCCAAAGGCAAGGCTCTACTTCAGGTTAATCTGCAAATGCATCCCAGTGCTGGAGGACAAGATTTAGGAGGGGACACAGGTGGCCAGAAGGTTGTAGCTGAGTGAGTAGGTTGCAGAGGGACTACATAGAGTAAAAATAACCCACTGTGGCTGAAATGACGCCCAATCCGAACATCTGCTTGTGGAGTATTTTAAGTCTTGATGTCTCTCCACTACCATCTCTGAGTCACGGTCCTCCAACCCCTTCACTCCACAGAATTCAAGAGAACAGAAAAAAAAGTTAGGCTTAAAAATGGCCCCAAGAGTGAAATGTATCAGACTGCAGAATAATCTCCCCAAAGAGGTTAAGAGAAGGGTTTTCATGTGGAGCCTTTTAAACTTGACTGGCTAAAGCCAGGCTTTGTGAAATTATAGGATTTCTGCAACTTTGGCTTTCCTGATTCTCTGGTTCAAAGTGAAATATATTTTTCTGGGACCCCAACTTCCCACTGATTTACTCACTGAGAAGATATAATATAACTTAGCAACTCCATTGAAAGGTAATTGACAGCAGACTCATGAACAGCGCAAGTATAATTTCAGTGAAGAAAGATTTAAGGCTGGGCACAAATGCAGGGACACCATGTGGGAAACCATGGTTGTTTTTTCACATGTAGCTTCCTGAAGAGGATAAAATGCTGGGGGGACATTTCATCATTTGCACCTTGTGTAGCACAGAGTTTATTTTACTTTTGTTAAAAGAAGAACAAACAGGCAAAAGAGGAAAGACAATGTAACATCTGCCCATTTATTTTAAAATATTGTTGCTAAAACTGACAAAGGCCAGAAAATGAGGACCAAGTTCTCAACTATCTAAATTGACATTGAAATTGGTGGGACTGTACTGATTCACTCGAGCTCCTGCAGATAGCTCTGAAGGCTGAGGGACATCTGTTTCTTGATGCCCCAGGTTCTCCCATATTCCTTCACTTGTGTTGCACACTGCACGGGATGGCTCTGTGGTAGATAGCATGAGAGAACGACAGAAGTCTATGCCGTTCTTGGATTTCCCATCCTGGCCTCACAAGTGTTATGTGATTTCAAGGGAGGATTTTAGAAGAGGGGGCTGTCGTATTTAACACAAGTGCTGCTAATGTGGGCCACATTTCTTGGAGTGCAATCAGGGTGAGCAATCCCTCTCTCAAGAGTGACAGTTCATCCATACTGATACCTTCCCTCAGTGGTGGCTTAATGCAAATCAGAATCCAGATTTCGGGATTAGGAGAGGAACAGAAAGGTCAGCCTGGATCAATGGTGATTAGCTCAAAAGAACCTAAAGAGGCCTATTGTTTGCTCTGCTTTAATGATTCCGCCATTGAGCCAAGATTCTCTCTGTACCACTTGAGAAATGAAAGGACAAACACACTGAGGAGGAGATTAAAGCTTTGAGTCTACACCTGCAAGCCTGCTAATGTCACACTCTCTGGCTTGCAATATTGTGGCCACCGGCCAGCATGTCGATTCTGCTGTGCTGCACCAGCAGTCCAACCTATGCTAAAGGGCACTGTATTTGCTGGAACTTGGTCCGTGGTAGGCAGTACTGCCGCTCACCACATACAACTCCACCCTTCTCATCACACGCGATTTCAGAGACAGACGTGGCTTCCCATTGCTGCATTGCACAGCACAGAGCATGCCTTCTTTAGTCCTGTCCTATCTGCGTTCAGCCTTGCTTATGAAGGCCTAGTCTAGAAATCCATAATAGACACCCTGAAAGTTCCCACTTGTGAGATGACCTCATTCAGAAGCATCCCCTTCCAAATGTCACAAAGAGGTGGAAAGAGCAGCTTAGCTTGGGCCCCCGGATCAAAGGAAAAATTAGGATGAACGCCAGCAAATGTTTGTTGATGGAGAGACCAATGAGCCTGATGGAGAGTCATCCGAAGGAAGGTGTGGAAGCTTCATCATCGGAGTTATTTAAACTTGGATTGGACAAAATCCTGGCTTTAAAACTTCATTGCCTGTGGGCTCTTCAGGGCAGGGACTGTATCTTCCTGAACATGAGTGGCCAATGCCTAGGGCTATCAAACTACATACAACAAATAATGGTGCATGTTCAACGGGACAGCACAATGCTGGCTCCTGGAGGGGAGGGACCTGATGAAACCTGACAGTAGGGGTGTTGCTGGCACCTGGCACAGGGGGCATGTGCCCTGAGTCTTGGTGCCAGTGCCCTGAATCGCTGGGGCACCCCCAGCCCCGGCCCCGGCCCCGGGCCACCAACCGCAGCATCTGCCTCTCCCAGCCCAGATTGCCCACAACAGCCACAGCCTTGCCCGGTCCTGGCCCTGGCCAGGGATCGGAGGCTGGGCTGGCAGCAGCAGAAGCTCGGGGCTCTGACTCCAGATCAAGACCAGGGGACATGGACAGGGCCAAGGGGGCGGGGGCGGGGGCGGGGGACCAGGCCCCAGACCTTTCCTCCAGGGCAATGACGCTCTTGCCTGACAGGCCCTCCCCAGTTTAGCACCTCTGATTCGATGGTGGCAATCAGGGCTAAATGGGCAGTTTTTCTGGCTGCTCAGATGGCCTAGCTCCAACAAACACAATCTTTCCTAGAGCTAGAGCTTGATGTGCAGACAAGGATCAAGTCTGCCCTGAGGATGAGGTGAAAGTTTGGTCCTTAGACTAGTCCTTGATTCTTTCTATTCTGGATCTTTGATTTCACGTTGTAACTTATCCCAACCCAGCTGTGTTCTCTCCTTCCTACCTCATTCCAGCTCTCCAATAAGGGCTTCATTTAGATTGAAAATGATATTTTCAGCATGCTAATTAAACACTAATTGGAGATTAGAAACCTATTTACCAAGGTCTAATAACTGTGTAACAAGTGTTGTCTTATTACACCTCCACTGCATGGGAGTTAGACCTCCAGCAAGATTGTTTTAATAAAAGCAATTGGCTTTTCTGAAATGTGCAGTTAGCAAGTAACAGAGCAGCTCTCCTGAATGGGATAAGACAGTTATTTATGTTAATGAGATGCCAGCTGATTATTAGAAACACATTGATAGGGAGTTTGGGCTCTGATGTAAGTGATACATATCTACTGCATACAGTAGCTGTGAAACCTCAATCAATATGTTTCTCATAATCAACCTGCTTCTCATGAACATAATATCCCGGGTGCTCATAAGAGCTGGATCCTGGTTCAGCCACTCTTAGGAACCCCATAAGTTCATAAGAAATCCACAGCCTCACCCCTGCACACCACAGGATTTATATTCATCTCAGTTTACTTCTAAATGTAGAATCAAGGTGTGGTTCCCACAGTGCCATGATACATCTTTATTCTGTGGCAAGGCTCCTGGTCCCTGAGGCTTTCTATAACTGGATTGCCTAGGGCAGTGGTTTTCAAACCACGGGTCCGGACCCAGTACTGGGTCACAGATCTTCAAGTGCCTCCTACTGTTGCCACCACATGACTGGCATGTATTTCTCAGCATTGTAATTGTTGGATGACGGACATAAATAATTTTTCTCAACTGGATTCTCAGAAA
This sequence comes from Podocnemis expansa, assembly GCA_007922195.1. Taxonomy (NCBI): domain Eukaryota; kingdom Metazoa; phylum Chordata; order Testudines; family Podocnemididae; genus Podocnemis; species Podocnemis expansa. The sequence continues at coordinate 25,256,165 of ML681991.1, forward strand.
AAAAGTTTGAAAACCCCCAGCCTATGGTGCTGGGAATTCTGTGGAAGGTTCTTCCTTGTATTGAACTGAATAATCAGACCAGGACAGAATTCCTGGGTTCACTATTTTCAATATTTAACTCACATGGACTTTTCCACTGAGAATATGCAACTGTAATGGAGAGCAGAGAAGCTGGGGATTTGCAGATCTTGGTTCATGAGAAAGCAAGGAAAGTAGTCGGGTACTTTGGTAAATAGCAGGTTGAAGCTTTAGACTCTGGGTTAGTAGCACCCCTTCCTCTCTGCCTGGGGAGCAAAGAGTAGAGGAGTGTTGACATTTGGAGGTGTAGGGAAGGCTGGAAATCCCTCATCCCTCAGGCAAACAATGTGGCTTCCCTAAAAGACACAGTGCTGGCCACCTGTCAGTACACTATATTGGAGGACAGTCATTGTGAGAAATAACAAGTTCATCACCAGAATAATGACAACTCCCATTGGGCATCAACAATTACACTGAATACCATCTCCTATGGAGAGTGCTCAAACGCCATGAGACAGGCAACAAAGGGAACCCCTGCACCAGAGCACCCACATATGCATGCTCTGAAGGCCCCTGCCAGATGGACAAGCAGATGAGGACAACGTAAGGCAGAAAGAGAAGATGAAAAAGAAATTTCAAAAATCAAAAGGCAGCAGAGCAAAGAAGCAAGGATGACACAAAGCACTCGGCTCGTGACTCACGAATGTTGGAGAGGGCCAGGGAGGGAATTGTTTTATTATTATTTTCTTTCAGCTTTCTTCCTTCCTTTAATCTTTGATCAGGAAACAAGCTGATTTTAATTAAAAAGCCCTCCAATTAATGCCGCAGCAGAGCTTTCATTTCCTGGGCTGCAGTAATTTGCAAGCACAGGTTATGGAGGCTTTGTGTTCACTCTTGTTAAATATATATACATACACGAGGCAGGGAAAAGGCTGAGGAGGGGAGGATGCTGGAGGGAGGAGGAGGAGGAGGATACAAGCTCTTGAAGACAACTGCCCTACTGGAAGAGGAAGAGCTTTCATTGGCCAAGGGAATGAGGGCACCAAGAGCTGGGTCACTTTTCACACTCTGACCCCCACAAGATGACAGCCATTGAAATGGTCCAGTTTATAGCCAGACTTGGGTGTCAACCCATTCTGGACAAATTCCTCTCCTCCACACACTCAGCTCTTCCACTAGCAGGCCCATTGGAGCAGACCCTTCTTTCTGCCCCTGCTCGGAGCCCAGACATGCGCAGTGGGGAGAAAATAACGAGGTGAAAAACTAAACCTCTTTGGAAAGAGTTTCTGGGGCTCTGATTGTTATGCAGGGGCTTGGGTCCCTTTTTATTTTATCCAACCTGCTCTGAATCTTCAAGGGCTCAGGGCAAGGACTGCTGCATACCACGATTGAGGCTCACAGGCAGAGCAGAGTGCTGCACTTCAGGATTGAGAAGCATCATCAGAGCAGTTGTACAGGGGGCCGAGGACAAAGTCAGCACTGGGTCTGGCATTCTAGCAGAGCTGTGTGGCAGTCCAGGACTGGAATAAGAAGGAATTTGGCAGGTGAGGCCTGAAATACATCAGTAGAGCTGTGTGCTTGTAAACTTGAACCATGCAACCTTTCACCATGGAACCCCACTTTCATAATCCAGTGCACCTTTTTTGCCTTTCCTTTGCTCTGGACATCAGTGATTTAGCTGGCACAGGTGCGGAAGATTTATCAAATATTTTCTTTTGCAAAAGCGTCTGCCCATTGTATGCTGAGCCTCTTTAGAATGCCCCCAAAGAGCTATTCTAAGGCAGAGCAAGACAGACCCATCACAAGGAAATGGACACCTGGAAAAGCAAGAAAGAACACACATACTTTTGTATACACAGACCCAAACATGTGCATAAACACAGATTCCCCCTTACAAACTCCCTCACACTCACCGTTGTACGTGCACAAAAGCATTGAACATTAAAAAAACAAACCCTGTAAAGCTGCCTGCATTATCCTCAAACCCATCTATTGTTAATGTGATGAGGAGGGAGTGTTTGGAGAATTCATTTGTGATAAATATTTATACCCTGTGTTTTTGGGTTGTTATCTGTGAAGTGTAGCTGTTTGATCTGGTCTAGTGCTGTTTTTAGGTCATTTACATTCCCTTTCGTATAAGCCCTTGTTCGATAGCAGCTATCAAATAATTATGTTTCTTTTGCTTATCCCTAATCCTGTCAAACCACCTACTTATCTCTAATTTCCTGTCCATTACTTTTTTTTTTTTTAATCTTACTTCCCTAATGCAGGACAGTGATGGCTTCACAGGGTCTCAGAGACACTGGGCATGTGAATACCATTGGCTTCAGGTACTAGGTGAATGGGACTTCAACTCCACAGCCCATTGGAATAGCTCAGGGCATCTATGGCATTGCAGGGGAACTGAACAAAGGAATGAGTGGCTGGCAGGGACTGGTTACATCACAGATGCCTGCACATTCCAGGAGTTACAAGGAACAACAAAGTCCAAAACTAGGCTAGATGTCCATATGCCTGGGGGGTGCAAACTGAATTCAGATAAATATCTGCATGCCCTGGTGGCAGTAATGTATGACAGGGTGAAGGATTACCTTCATCACAGGATGATAACACAGAGCACAGCGTACAGTTCCTGGATAGCCACTGAGATGGGGTTAGTAACCCATAACAAGATGCACGTTCACCAGACAGTGGGCATCCCATATTAGTCACAACACACAACAAGATGATAGAGAAGCCAGAGATAACACATTTTGGGTAATATCATACTCATAGTAACTAATAACCTAGGAGGAGGCACTGGATTCCACTAGGACTGCATTTGACCCATTGTTCCCTATGCAAAGTTGCACAGGAGTTACAAAGGTGAGCGTGATGACACAACAGAGATCTGTTCTGCTGTGGTTTTGTTCTGCCCTTGTTGGTCTCGTTCATGGTACTTCTGCTTGGTCACTGTCTGTATGTCTACAGAGCAATCAAACATGCGTGGCTAGCTCAGCTCAGCTCTTTAAGGTTTGCAGAGCTAGGGCTATAGAATTGCTGTATAGAAATTCAGGCAACCCAAAGAGTTCCAGGGTCGAGGCTCCAGCCGGAGTCTGAATATCTACACGGTAGTTTTTAACCTTGCAGCTCCAGCCTTGTGAGCCTAGAGCTAGCCATGGCAGTGCCGTGGATCTTTTATTCCCACATAAGCATTCACTAAGCAGTTGCTGATCTGCAGTTGGTGCACCAGCTCGCCGTTCTGGAACACTGTTCCTCCTCCAGAGCTATAGCTCTGGCCTGTTCATTTCCACATGGTTGCTTCAGTCTTGTTGTTCTGCCTTAAAGTTTTGTTATCATTGCTGCTCTGGTTTGCTGTTCTTAGCTGTGTTTGTTGCTCCAGATACTCTGGTGATCCCCTTATGATACATACCAACCGCCGCTTCTTTCTGCTGTGCCTCTTGCAGTTTACAGCACTGGCCCCTTCATTCCCAGCAAAGTGGGGTTGTTTGGAGGAGCAGTTATGTATTGCTTTTGTAAAGGCTGCTTAGGTGGCTCAGTGCTCACACTGATCTGTTACTACCCAGGCTGAGAGGGCCCTTGGCGTTCCTTGCAAAAGGGGTGCACTCTTACCGACATGAAGAATGAACCCAAACTAATCTGGGCACTGGAAAGTCCAAGTTATAGTTCAGATCATAATCTATCTCCAAAGAGAAGAAGAAAAACTCTTTGCACAAAGGGAAAGGGAGGTTTTCCTAGGTATATGGAGAGCAGGGATGCTGTGAAAGAAGGCATGACGCTCAGTGGAGGAGGCAGTGAAGAGAGTGAGGGTTCAGTGGAGGTGACAGCCACACTCAGGCCTACATTGTCAAAAGTGACTAGTGATTTGCAGTGCCCCAGTTTTGGGGGTATCCAATCTGAGACATCTAAGAGGGGCCCAGATTGTCAGAGGCTGGGTGCTCGACAAGTGGTGAAAAGCAGCCCCTTCTCGGGTGGCTCATTTCAGGTGCACCATCGCCGGGAGACACCAAGTCATGAGTCCCTTTTGAAACAGTGCTCCTTAAGAAAACTCCATTCATGTGTTGAGCATATCATATTTACCCTGAACGTCTGCGTTGCCAGGATGAGCATGAATATTGCTACTTTGTGGAGGAACAAGCAGCGATCACTCACCGCAGAGCTGTGACTAAGCACCAGTGCTGCCTCTCATGGTTTTTATACTGCAGTTTTGCTCCAAATAAAGAGAGACCCATTGGGGAATCTGTCTGCCACAGATGCCTCAGTCTGACTGCAAATAAACTGCATCCCAGTCAAAGAGAGCAGTGAATCACCTCCACCAAAAGAACCATAGGTGGCATGCAAGGCCAGTTTACTCTTCCTGCTCTGCTCTGCTTTGCTGTGGAGACATTTACTGTCTGCATTTCAATGATGCTTTCACTCTGGCTGCTCCCAGTGCCTTGTTTGAATGGAGGAGATCTCTGCTGTATGTTCCACTGCTTTCTCTTTTCCCACTGGCCTCTCTCTCTCTGCAGGGACTGGGACACATAGAAAGTCATTGCTGCTGACCCCTGGGAGAAAGTTCAGCTCTAGCAGAAACAAAATGTTTCCTGCCTGGACTGTTGCATGCAATTAAGGGTTGTTGGGTGTGTGTGTGAAGGAAGAGATTACTGTAACCCTTTCTTTGTCTTTCTGCAATTGATCTTCCGTATTTCACAGCTCTGTACTTTTCTAACTCTTCTGTTTCTGTTCCACTGTTTCCTTTATCCACTGGATAGGTAGGTCAAAGACTGTAAACCAGAAGTAAAACAGCAGGGCAGATAGATGGAGTGCGGTTGTTACTGTACCATAAATAATATTATCTAGCTCTCAGTTTCCCAGTGCTGCCTTGCTGGTGTCCATCATTCATAACAGCAGCAACAAGGTTCATCCCCGTGGCTGGGCATTGGCTAACCCATGCTGGTCAACTCTGCCTCTTGGTCCTCATGATTCAGCAAACCCTGTGACTGTCTCCTTTCTATCCCTCTCTGTGTGTGAAACGTGACCAAGAACCTGGCTGCAATGGAGATGCTCTCATTCTCTTATCCAGCTGCAAAAGCTGGATACTCCTCTGCTCCGACAGGGCAGGGGCTTTGGAGGAAAGAGATCATATCATGGGCAGGTGGCACTTATCTGGAGTCTGGTAATCCTGCAGCCTTCATGGTTATAGTCAATGACTCTCTGTACAGAAGGGATGGTTCTTCTGACAGGTCAGTGGAATTTACATCTATTCACAAGGACACAAATAATTGGTGATTTGACTTCATCTTCCTCTATAGTCTATATGCTATCTTCAGCGCTTGAATCTTAAAAACAGTTTTGATTTGCTGTTACAATGTAATCTGATCCTCTGACTTTCACTTCCCTGCATTTATTTTCCTCCCCTTCTGTAAGATCCCCCATCTTCAAAGCATCTGACAAAGTGTGATTTTTCTCCCACGAAAGCTCATGCAGTAAATAAATGTGTTAAGTCTTTAGAAGTGCCACAGCAGGACCCCTTGCTTGTTTTACTAATAGTTGGGAACATCCTGAATAGTCATGCACTGAAAGAAAAACACAGAAGCATTGCCAGCATTCTGGTAGGCCTTGCAGAAGCCAGTCTCTGGTTGTGCACAGAGAACCAAGGACTATGGTGGCAGGGGCAGATGGAAAAGACTTGACTTGATAGCAGGGACAGATTAGCACATGGGCCTACTGGGCCTGTGCCAAGGGGCCCACCACAATGTGTGGGTCCCTCCGCCCTGCCAGCATGGAGGGGAGTGGAGTGGGCTGGTCCAGGGGCTGGGCTTCACGCTTCCTCCCTGCCCCTAGGATGGCCTCTCTGCCACCAGGGTCGGGGTGGGCCAGCCTAGAGGCCAAACTCTGAGCTCCTGCCCACCCCTGGGTCAGCCACTCTGCCCCCGGGAGTGGGGCAGAGTGGGCACAGCATGCACAGTCAACCACCAGGAGTGGTGGGGCTGACTGCTGCATGCAGTATGGCCTCCAGTGCAACCTTCAGGCCGCACGGAAAGCTGCACCGCACGTGCCAGTCAGCTACACCATCCCCGGGGAGATGATCGGCTGGGCTGCAGCCAGCCTCTGGCCCCAGCCCCCCCACCAGAGCTGGCCTGTCTGTGCCAAGGCCTAGGTTGGTGGTTGGGTGGGGGCCTGGGGGCCCTGCAGCCCCTGGGGGCCCTGCAGCCCCTGATCCACCATAGCTTGATGAGTCTTTTTGAGCTCTAACTTCCATGATTGAATTTGTTGTCCTACACTTAACCAGGGGCTGGACTCTGAGGACAGGGAGGGGACTGGTTTAGGGTTACCAGGTATCAGGCAAAAGGAGAACATGTCCTCCTTTTCACCTTCATGTCCTCCATCCAGCAGGCATTTTAAAAATACATGATTTTATCTGGGTTTTTACTTACAGGGGTTAAAGTATGCTGGAATCCCCCGGAAGGAACACCCTTTTTTTAGGGGGAAGCATTCCAGGGCCCCCTAAAAACAGAAGAATTTTACATTAATACTACATTTTCTTCATGTGTCCTCCAGTGTCCTTCTTTTTGTACATCCCTGTCCTCCTTTCCATGCCTTGGTATCTGGTAACCCTAGACTGCATCCATTCCTCTTGGTTAAATTCTCTCATGTCTCTTAGGTGCTTTGTTACTAGCCTGGTGAGTGCCAATAACAGCCTCATAGGAATACATGCAGCATTTACAGGGTCTTCAAGCCTGATACGTTGACTCCTCTAGATCCTCCCAGGCCCGTTGCACACTTGCTGTGTGGAGAAGACAGGCTCTGTAATTAGCACACCATGCTGGGAAATGGATGGAGAGAAGACATCACATGTTGTTCTCAGCAACAGCACACACCATCTGAGGCAATGGCTTCTTTGGTGGGCTACTGATTAGTGAAGTGCCACTGACAGACAGAACACAATAAAAATGTCTGAAAACAGATTCCCTGTATCCCCTGATATTCTCCTCAACAGGAGAAACTGACTGCAGGAAGTTTCATTTGTATTTATTAAATTCCACCTCTCCCAATCTCTTCCACAGAGAAACACAGTGGACTGAGTTGCATAGTTAGATGTAGAGCTGCATGACTTTGCTGAAGTTATCAATGAATGAACAAACTAATTTGGATAATTTTGCTTTGACCCTACAGCCAATGGTTGAATAAAATCAACAAGGAGTTGTGTGGCACTTTAAGACTAACAGATTTATTTTTTGCATGAGCTTTCGTGGGAGAAGATCCCACTTCCTCAGATGCTTCGAAGATGCGTGAACTTACTAGACTAACACAGCTATCCCTTTTGAAATTGAATAAAATCAGTCTTACCTGACGCTCAGAAACAAAGGCCTGGTGGGGCAGTGCTTTTAACCACTTCCTATTTATTTTTCCTCCTATCCTGGGACCTTCAGGGACTGGGAGGCAAGTTGTTAAAAAGTAGTTATCATCATCTGATTGACCCATTTGGAAATACATGATGTATGTCTCCTGTGAAAGCCTGTTTTCTCTATCCTTGCAAAAGCGATGAGACAGAACATAGAAACTGTCTGCTAGATCAGTGGTTTCCATCCATGTCTCTGCACACCTTGATACCTTTAATTATTCTGAGGCACAGCACCATATAGTTTCCAAATGAACTCATAAATATTCATGAGCCAATCCAGAACTCTTCATGTAGTTTTTCAAACAATTATGTGGGACACTTGCTCAAGCCTGAGGGCTCACCTGTATGTCACTGGGAAACACTGTGCTAGATCAAGACAGTGTTCTGTCAAGCTCGGTATCCTGTCTCTAACAGCACCCAGTGCCTGACGATTCACAGAGAGGTACCCATACCCTTGTAGTAGACAATTATGGAATAACATGCTTTGGGTAAGGGGTGGGTTCTTCCCAGCCCCAAGGTATCAGGACCAAGACTAAACAGGTCTAAAGTTTGGATCTGGAGCTTAGATGTGTAGACCACCCCACTCCTAGTTTGGACTGATCCTCTAATCCCTGAGTAACTGCTGCATACTACAGAATAAATTCCAAGGCCTTCCTAAGAGTAAGGCAGCAAAGTATTTCTTTAAAAACCCAGGCTTAATATGCCCTTAATAACTAAGCAACAAAGTATTTCCTTAAAAACCCAGGCTTAATATGCCCTTAATAACTAAGCAACAAAGTATTTCTTTAAAAACCCAGGCATAACATGCCCCTAACAAGTAAACTGAAGTACAGTCTGTGAAACTGTGGCAGTCCCAATGAGGATGACAATAAAAATATTCAGAGAGAACATTTAAGTGTCTCATTTCAGCTAGCAGCAAAATCCTTCCTCACAAGAATAAGGTGCTTTCAATGCTGTTTTAAAATTAATCCAAAATGAGGGAGTTATACTTCCAGAGGAATGAGAATTCACAGGCCTGAAACTAAGACTTTTCCTAAACACTACTACTTCCTGGCTGGGTCTGCTTTCAGCTCATTTATAGCTCTGGGCTCACAGGGTGCATCCACTAATGCATTCCCCCTAGGAAACACCCACCAGTACAGACTAAAATGAAACAGCTCATCACAGCTCTCCCCACATATTGTAAAGATTCTTCACTCAAACAATTCACATTTCACTTCAGCTAAGATCATTCATGGACAACTCTGATTGCAGCACAAACATCTGTGTGTGAGAGAGCAAGTGAATGTGTATGCAAAGGAGATGAGTAGGTAGATCATGCCAGACTTCCTGGCCATCTTCACCGAGGACAATTGAAAAGGAAGCCCTGTTTTGCTGTCCTGAATATATGATCCATCTCATACCCCATAACAGCCGCTCTTTTCAACAAAGATAGCTGAACCCCTGCCCTACATACATGTAATCTATTTTATAAACTGGCCATAACATCATACTCATAGCAATACTCAGCATTTCTAGTTCTTACATTTCAGAGTTGGGTACGATTCATCCCCATGCTACAGATAGGAAAATTGAGCTATAGAGACTTACCAAAGGTGACGTAGCAATGAAGAATCTAGATCTCCTGAGTCTGAATCTATGTCCCTACCCTCTACTCCACTGATACTCCACATTTTTTTCTTGGGACCCAGATGAAAAAAAAATCATTCATGCCCATGACCCAACAATTACATCTTTGAGCAATGCAATCTAGTCTTTTGGTGGTTGGCAGCAGAGGGTGCCATGACCCAGTGCCTGAGGGTCTGCAACTCTACTGGGTCCCAACCCTAAGTTTGAAAACCACTTCTCTACTCCATATCTCATCCCATCTACAGTGGGGGTGATAAGCTGTTCTGATACATGATTCTTCTGTTTCCTGCAGCTTTCATTTCTAGGGTTAGTTACCCCTAGTCTTTCCAGCTCAGTGGATCCTTACTCCATTTGAAGAGGTCTGGGTGGTATTCTTTCCAAGGCTTCCCAGTGCAACTCTCAGGCACTGATCAAATGGGATGCCTCATGATTAACTCCCTTCTCCATCTTTCTACCTCCCTGGAGTTAAATGTCCTGAGTACAGTGTTCTCCCAGCTATGTGGATGGAATGCCCTGACCACTGGCTGTATTGTACTACATTTCACTATATAGTGCTATGAAGAAGAATCTGTATCTACAAGATGTTGGTATGAGCTAGGTTATTGGTTCAAATCCAGCCCATGTCTGTAGAGAAATGTGACCCCCAGTCATTTCCATTAGTGGTCTGGATGAAATGAGTTGGGTGTCATTGCTCTTCTTCTTGCAAATGGGTTTCCTCAGCACAACTGGTTCTAACTGGCACCCTTATTGGCAGGATCAGCTGATGGGCTAATGATTAGGGCAAGAAGTGTCCTTCCCTCTCATCCTAAAGTGGAAGAATGATGCCAAAATAACAATGGGTAGTAAGGGGAGAGAAGTTTACATCACTGCCTAAATCTGTGCCATATCTAAGTTCTAAATATCTCCAGAGCTGTCAATCTAGTACCTTTTACCAGCACTAAAATTCAATTAGCTACAAAAAAAACCCAACTACCATGACTCCAGACAGATCGTACCTAATGTATTTCTTCCTTTTTATTATTAGGTGTTTCTCAAAGCTCAGCCAGAAATATCCTAACTAACTCCCACTCAGTTTCCCTGTTTTACTCTACAGGGATTGAATGTACTCTATACTCTCAAGCTGTTTTTTGGTTGGGCCTGAATACATCTTTATACCCTAGCTACATTATTAAATGGATTGTGGCCAAACTAACAGATCTGCTTCAGAGAAGACTAGGCTATGTAGGTCAATAATAGTCCTGCCTGCTGGACAGACACATGGGATTCATGATTCGCTAGCAATGCTCCAAGTTCTTGTCTTGGCCTTTCTGGACGTCCCGGGCAGGGTTCTATATAAGTAGTGACTCTCAGGAGCCTTTGATATCTTGACAGAGAAATGTAGCAATTTATCTTGGAATATTATGGCATATTCTGGGCAACATGTCCTCAGTTTCACTCATTCTGATGCACTCTCCATTTTTCATTAGAGCTTTTCTGAATGGAAACTGGACTAGCAACAACTGCCTGGTGGTACAGTTAGAAGCTAGTTTAATGCAGAATGAGAAACAAAAGCACATCAGCAACTCATTTTTGGCCTAAGACGAGGGCTTCCACAAACTCATATTTGTCCTAAGAAATAAAACAATCATCCTGCAAGAGTCTGTAACACTGCATTGTGATGTTTGGTTCTTCAGCCCACAACATTGCCTCAATCAATATAGGATGAGGTTGCCCCGAAGTGTGATAACATGTGTCTTCCTGTGATGCAACACCATCCCATATTGATTGGTGCAAAGTCGCCCTGTTAAATTACAATGAGCCACACATACAGCCCAAAAAAGCTCAGGACACTGTGATTATCATTTATACATGGACTTGAAGAAAGGCAATGGATCCATATGACTCAGAGCCTGAATTTTGAGCTAAAGGCCAACAGTGGCAGATCCAGGATTTTTTAAAGGGTACATCTGTTTTTACACATATATTGGGTTGATTCTCATCTCAGACTGATATAATTCATGAGGAACATAAATGAAGCCAATGGAGTTACACTGGAGCAAGACTGAAGGAAGCTTTCTCAGATCTTCCTCCTGTTAAGACCTTGCTGAGATATTTTATGTCCATGGGAACCTTCTCTTTTCACACTAGTACCTCCTCTTGTCTGAACTGTTCAGTGACATCATAGGCTAGTGTCTGTGATGTCAGAATAGATTCCAGGGTGATGAAAAGTGGTATCATCAATGTTGGATTTTGACATTGCTGAGTGAATCAAGCAGGAAAGGAATGATGGGTGAAAAAAAAAACAGAGAATGGACTTAACAGTGGTGGGTAGGAAAAGGTAGGAATGATCAGGATAGTTTAATGGGTTTTTAGAGAAAACATTTTACGGATTGCCAGTGGACGGCTAGGTAGTCCTTAAAACAGATGAGGCCTATGGCTGCCACTGGCTTCAGTATGCAAATGGGTGAAGCTGCAGTGCCCCAATAGAAGATCTTGCAGGCTCTCCTTAGAATTGTTTAGCTTAGGCCAACTGGATATGACTCCAAATCAGGTGAGGAAGCTGAACCAATGAAAACGTGGTGAAAGTTCCAGGTGGTGATATTGATAATGTTGTCTTCCAGGGGAAGAGGTGGCAGCTCTATTCCTTGAATCATTTGGAATGAGACTGTCCAAAGTCCTGGTGAATAGACTGCAGGGAACAATCTTACACTGAGTCTGGGTTATGAATTAGATGGGACCCTCTCTTCTTTCCAGTAATTAGTATCTAGATCCAGCACTGAACTGAATGTTCAATAAAGGTTCCTGTCCACACCTGCCACATACTGGAGTTCAAGTCTTATCCCAGAAAGGGCTCTCAGGAGAGTGCTACTAAACTGTGAGCACTCAGGACTGCAGCAGCCATCTCCTTCTTGACCCACCAGCTCTGAGCCCCATACTGCCTTCTTCCAGTGATGTTATTCCTTCCTTGGGAGAGTATGCTATACAGAGCTCCTGAAACCCTTCTCCAAGCAACAGAGTAGCCCCTCTCCCACAGCGGGGGAGGCTGACGAGCATTGACTTTCAGAAATATGCAGAGTTGATTTTCTTCCAGTACAGTAACACCACTTACATGTGTGACTCATTTTTTTCTTGCCTTGGTCTTGTAGTTTTTCTAATTACTGTTAGCTTTGCAACTGTGAACATGTAATGTTCCAGAAATGTATATGTGATTCACCTAACTTGAGGAGTGCATTTCCAGCCAGAAGGGATTCAGAGCTATTCTGGCATACTTTTGACCTGGACAGCAGCCAGAAAAACTCATGAAGGTCATTCCTCTCTCTCTTGCTCTTTCTGTCTCTCCATCTCTTTCCTCCTAACAAAAATCAGACAGTACCTTGTTTATTGCTCATCACTATCTCCTCTACTAAAGCTTTCCCACAAGTGCATGACCAGGCCACAGCTGCTGCTCTGCCAGCTGTCGGTCTCTGTTCTATATATATCAGCCCATGAGGAAGCTGCATCCCTTCCACGTGGCTGTGCTTCCTCCCTAGCATCAAACCCGCCTGTGCAGTCAGACCCTTGATACAATTTTTAAAAGTGTCTGTGTGAATTAGAAGCCTTAGTCTCGATGTAGCTCAATAGGATTTAGGCTCCAAAGGCTTAAATCCTCAAGGGTATTTGGACAACTAACTCATTTCTGTCAATGTGAGTTAGGCACCTAAATATCTTTGAGGAACTAACCACCTAGATCACTTCTGGAAAGAGAATTTAGACTCCAAACTTCAGAACTTTGGGAAAGTTTCCCCTTGCCTGTACTAGTCTTTTTGCCCTGCAAGGTCTCACCCTTGCTATCATCCACTCAGGCGCAGCAGTGAATGCCTTAGTGTAGAGGAGAGGCTGTGGTTTTAAGCACTATATCATCTAGCTATGACCTGAGCAGGTCTAATGAAACCCTGTGGATTTCTAGCCACATGTCCACACTAGCACTGCCAATGTGATGACCATAGGCAGATTTTAGCCAGTAGGAGCAATGTTGGGCAGTGTTAGATAGAAGTGGCTTGTACAGACTTGGCCTAGGGGCATGAATTGTGTATGGAAATAATCTGGTAACCCCTGCGTTATCATGAAAGCAGCAGCAGCAGCCAGTGCCACAGTTATCAGCTGTTACAAGTTAGCATTAGACCTAACAGTATGTGCCCAGGGGGCGGGGGTCAGCACCAAAATGCACCATTTGTCAATGACTTGTTTCAATGTTTTCTGAACTTTTTTCAAAGCCATCTAAAAGGAATGTGCTCTTCATAATCCAGGGAAGGGCTTTGCCTCTGCCTCCACCATCACTCTGTGGGGTTGTCTGTTTGTTTGGAAATGAAATGAGGTCAACTTGCTTGCTTGTTTTCTTATACGGATCCCTAAAATAGCAAGGCAGGCACATGACTTTGACAAATGGAACCACCCCACTCTGAGGATTAATCCCAGGCTGTCTGCCAGGGGTTCACAGACCATTGGGCCAAGGGACCAAGAATGGCTGATGGTGATGCACATGCTTGGAATTACAGGGAATACCACAAGAAGCACAGTAACGTCTCCATGAACCACTTCCCCTCCTGGGAACAGGGTGACTTAGTAACATAGATGGAGGAGATTAAAAAAGGTCAAGGGCAGCAAATACCATCTCCCCCTGCTCCTAACCACTGCAGGGAACTGATGGAGTGGCATACTGTGATCTCATTCTTTGTTGGGGCCAAATACAACACACACCTTCCCGGATTAGCCCTGCTCACTGCTTGGGGGTTGGCATAACATGGTGCATGTAAGCTACACTCATCCTCTTTAAAAATTCACACAGAGTGAAAGGATCAGTGGCTTCCCTGAGATTCTGAGGAATGTTTTCGGGGACCTCCTCCCACTTCAGAAAGTACCTGTGTGCATGAGTTAGACTAGAGGGCCAAGACATTTTGGGACAGCAGCCAGAGCCTGTAGGGCTCATAACACTAAACCAAGAGCCTGTGGGCAGAAGTTAATATTACTGAGAAAAACCCCATGCTATTAACCTTTCAGGCTGATGCTGATGTGGGGGGATAAGCCCAAATTTAGCCACAATATTTTATGTTTCTTTTCTGCTGCATTTTTTGGTTTTCTCTCTTTTACTTTCAGCTCTCAAGACGCTCTAAAGGACCTTTTCATCTAACCCTTGGGAGTACCTCAGCTGAACTCTTCTATCTGGTCCTGTCTCTGCCAACCACTTGCTCCTACCCTCCATGTAAGCAGAGAAGATGATCTTGGGGCTCATCCATTCAGCTGTCTCAAACTGTTTCTAGGCTCAGTACAACCACCACCCAGTGTGCTCAGTTATACTCTGGGACGTGATGATTTGGGTATCTGCAGAACCAATTAGGCCAAGAGCCCATGGAGCAGAAGTCACAGGGACAGGGTTATGTGACTGCTTTCTCCCAGACAATGCCATTTTGGGGGATGCTGTTGCTTTACCCATGTAGCCATCCCTCCCCACAGTTGCAAAGGTGCTGCATTCCACACATCACCCCAAGCAATGGCCTGCAGGAGATGAGGGGCAGCCTCACCAAGAGATGTCATGGCTTGAGCTGACTCATGGGCAGCACACAGAGCTATGGGAGTTGCTTTCAGCCTCAGTCTTAAGAAACTAGGACTTCGGGATTCATCAGTGGTAGAGGAAAACTACAATCCAGGATGGCAGCATAGTGGAGACATCCTAACAAACTCTCCCTTACTGTCATGTCACTGGGGCTGCACCAGCTATATGTGAGTGGTGTAGAACTGGGGAAATCTGGCAGACATTTCCCAAGAATATCAACTGAATTTTATGAATGGGTTTGTCTCACCCAGGCTCTCAGCCCTAACAGGTTCATTATCTGGGAATCTTGGGAATTTTCCTTATGGAAGGCAGATGTTAAACTAGCCCAGTCAAATACTCCTAGAGATGTGTATTTTAAATTAGCATTCTGTGATCACTGCAGAAAGCTGGTTAACAGATTGCTACTCATCCAATGACAGGACAGAAATAATACGATGTGAATTATGTTACCAATCACATCTAAGCAATGCGACTTGAAATTTGATTTTCAAACTGCAAGCCCTAGAGCAAACAATATTTGAGAAAACGTCGTCAGATGCTTAAGAGATCCCAGAACATTCCCAGTTCCGAGGTGAAATTCATGAGTTAAATTATTCATTAAGAATTCTCTGCTCAGCTCTAGTAATGTTTATTGTGTGTGCTCATGCTGGGGGGCTCTGTATTTTATGTTGTACAATGAGCATAGTGTAGTCTGTGGGGAGTACTGTTGTAGACTGTGCGGTGGGATGGGCATTTTGTAGCGTGTGTGTGGGGGTGCGCTTTTGTGAGAGGTGTGGTGTGCAGTGTTTGTCTGTGGTTATGTATCATGTGGCCTGTCTCACCAAACAGCATATTGTAAAATTCTCAGTCTCTGAGATCACAAATCAAGACAGAACTTAGAGTAATCGCCAAGGCACTTCAGCGCAGACGTAGCACAGATGCATTGAAAGCCTCCCCTGTGTGTGTGCAGACTGAGTCATTAGTGGATATGTTTGTTAAGCATCAGAAATTAGGCTGAGTTTGGCTCAGCCAAGACCTTGGTGTTTTGGCTGAAAAAACCCACCGGTAACCAGCAAGTTGAGGGAAGTGCCCAAGCATGCTAGAGGAATGTGCTCTGCTATACTTTCTTCTGGCTTGAGGTCTAAAGGTACCTGATGAGAATGGGAGACTTCCCCATCACCCCTCTGTCCCTTCCCAAAGTACAGAGATGGAACCAGCGTTGAGAGGAGGGGAATCCAGCCAGCTTTCTGGAGATAAGGAGCTTACTCAACCTCAGTTGATACCTGCCCAGGGGAACCTAAGGCTGTATTGTGATGATGAGTTAGGTACCCATAATGTTCAAAGCCATTGTGCAGAAAGTAACTGGCAATGAAATGTGCAGAGTTTGCTGATGTGCCCGCAACATGGGAATTTACGCAGGATTTGTGTCTAATTGATCAATTAGTAAACGCCTTGTGAACCTGCAGAAACTGAGGCTTTAAGTCAGTTTGCAAAACCAACATAAAAGATTTATGCTTCCAATTTGCTTGTTAATGTAAATGTTCATATAACTCCGACATGAACACAAATGTGTACTACTTCACTCTCAGAAAAGGGACAATTTGTGAGGCTCTGTAAATCACTTGGGGCTTTCAGCTGTTGTTGAGAAACATTTATACATCCAGTATGCGTGTGCCCAAACTGTAGAATGACATTCTGCCAGAGTTAATAGACAAACATATGCAAATATCCTGCATTAATTGCCTTCCTCTGATTGGTGTTGTAGGGGGCTGAGTTGAGTGAGGGCATGTGCTTATAATAACCCCCTTACCCCTCTTGACCAACAGTCAGGGTTCTCAGAGAGCGTTACACACAGTAACTAAGGACTTGTGTTTTCACTGCTGCTGTCAGTTCAAACTTCCTAATTGATGACTTGGGTTGGTGAAGACCTGCTCAGCCGATCAGGAAGGTCGATTCCTGAACAGCACACAGGCAACTGGGTAGCACTGAACTGAGGGGTGCCCCCCCACCCTTTGACTCAGCATGGTGAAACGTGCCAGGAGTAGGGACATCAAATGCAGATACACAGGTTATTTTAAGTAACTCACATATCTCCATTCAACTGTCACCAAAAAGGGCAGGCAATGTAGATCTCCTCCAACACTCACAACATGCCCTGGTGGACCAAGCATGTATCTCTATTACTATTATTTCTATTTGAAAGATGAGCAAACTGAGACTCGAAAGATTAAAGGCAAGATTTTCAGACAGGCAAGGTGCACAAATGCATGCATTGCATTTTCAAAGGGGTAGATACGTCTGCAAATTTCTAATTAGGCATATTAGCATGCTTTATTACCCAATTCCCTCATGTTATCAAGGCACATACCCATGCAAATAGCTTGCCTAAATTGTTTGAAAATCAGGTCTTTACTGACTGCTCAAGGGTCACACAGCAAGTCTAAGGAAGAGCCAGGGATAAACCCCAGTTCTTTTAACTTTTCCAGTTGTGTGCCTTCACTACAAAACCGGCTTTTTCTTCTGAAAGCTAACAAGTCATTGTCTTGCTGCAGAAACAAGCTGGCATTCTGTGCAGCTGTAGTGAATAAAACCATCTTTCTGACATTCAGCAAGTGCTGCCAAAGCTATTGATTGGACTCTTACCTGGAAAAGTACAGCAGTTTAAATGTTATTTAAAGATGTATCAGAGCATCTGGAGGAGTCTGATGAAAGGTTATCGCTGGTCTGGAGAGGCCAGGATTCTTCATTGCCAGTGGCCTTAGAAGCTGCAGTAGGGAATACACACTGACTACTGTAGAAGGGGACAGTGAAGTGCTCAGGTCACCAGCTCCTCTGAACAAAATAAATCCAGTTGCTGAGAGAAAATGTGTGCAGCTGCCTCTGCCTGGCTCTCAGGTTTTTAGTCCGTCTTGTGTGTCCTAACTTCCCTCAGTGAGGTGAAAGACAAAAGAATCAGAAAGTGAGTGGGAGGTGAGGCATGGATGAAGAGAGAAGATGAGGCAGAGCATGACAAGGACCAAGCAAGGCCTGGCGTGGAGCAGAGAAGCAAGGGGTTTTGTGCAAGGCCAGGCAACGTGTGGCACAGTGAGGCAAATCATGCTGCAGCATGGCAAAGTGAGCCATAATGCTTCCTGGGAGGTTGTGCGGTGGTATGCTATGGTCACGCCTTGCAAAGTGCTACGTGACAGGGTGTAGCTCTGCATTCAGACTCTTGTGGACACCACACACCTTTATCTGTAGAGACTTCTGCCGAAGCTGCAGGAATTTCTTCTACCTTATTGTTTGTCGTCTGAACACTTCCATCTGGGGAATGCCAAGAAGCAAGGGACTCACTCAGTACTGTTTCCTCCTTTTCTACCCACCCCCACTTCATTTGGATGGAGGGAGGGTTGCCAATGACTTTGGCTTTGCTGTAGCATCTGAACATGTTGTTTAGTAGCAGGGCTTTTTTCCCCATTCTTGCCCAGTTTGATTGCTCCCTGCCATGAAGAATATGTGATGAAGAGGAAACAGGACTGTAATGAGTACTAGGACTCCATTAAGCCAAGATCTAGCAGCCCCAAGGGGCTCATTTCACAGCCTCTACAAATGGAGATTTATCAGCTTAATGAAGAAAATGGTGCACTCAGCCCTTGCGACTTCTCATTGATTTACTAGAGAAGCCATCAGAATTGGCACCTGGCTAGGCTATATCCCCCAGTCCATCTGTGGATGGAGACCCTCAGGTTCCATGGGACAGCAGCACAAACAAGCTGGAACTGAGCCAGCTGGCAATTATCAGGTTTTCTTGCTCAGGGATTTTAAGAAAAGAGAGCAAAATTCCATTCACATGTGGAATATGGCAGTTCTGCCACAAAAAGTCAGATTTGCAGGGAGAAATGGCAAGCCAAAGTGAATTCTTCTCACAGCTCTGCCCAGTGCGGTGGAGAAAAGGGTGTAATTAGAGAACATAGGAACTGCTACACTGGTTCAGACCTGGCCAGGGTCCATCTGCTCCCGTATCCTGTCTCTCACAAGGCCTTCTACCAGATGCTTCAGACAAAGGTGTAAGAAACCCCATCATGGGTAAGTATTGAATAACCTGCTCACAGGGCAATTTCTTCCTAACCCGCATATGTTAGTGATTGGTTTATACCCTGAAGCAGATACAGAACGTACCTCCTCTGATAATGGAATGTAGAAGTTACTGAATCTGAATTCTTCCTATGCTGTCAGACATGGCTTAGGGCATGAGTGAGGCTCCTCTGTCTATAATACTGTTTGCAGGAATGGTTACCTAGTTGTGTAACTATAACTTAGCTCTTTTAAGAGGATAGGTTGTCAGCATATCAGGCAGTCCTCAGTCTGGTGGACTAGAGGGCTGCCTTTTATCTCATCTTGACCTGCTGACCTGGGCAGCATAGAAGGCTCTCCCAGGAGTTAAAACTCCCTCCAGCCTAGCTCTCAGTGTCTTTGGACAACAGACGCTGTACCTCCACATCAAGGCACAGTGCCAGAGAAGGTGAGAAGTGACTATTATCCACAAAAATGTTGAATCTTGCCTTAGACCCTACAAATCATTTTTTTGCATCCTAGTAAGTCTTTGGCTTCATTATTTGGGGCAATGAGTTCAACAGGTTAATTATGTGGTCTATAAACAAATCTACTTAACAGTTTTACCTTTATTGCCTTCATTGATATTGAATGCTCCCTAGATCTTGGGTGATGAGAAAGACTAAAGAGGAGCACCAGGTAATACAGTGAACATCCCATCATTTGAGAACAAGAAGATGTTCAATTACTTTATAATGCAACAATTTGAAATGAATAAAAGGAAATATTCTTTCATTCTGCATATAATTATCTGGAGGAATTGCTTACTGGAATGTATTATGGAAGTAAAGATTATGTTTTAAATATTACAAGATGCAGCAACAGTGCATTCATATCACACAATATGCAACAGAAGAGAACAGACAGTTCCTGCCTAAAAATTCATACAATCTAACTTGGACAGATAATACATTTCTGACATTTAATATACCAAGTAACCAAAGAGGTAAAGTTGGAAAATCCAGTCTCAGAACTCTGTAGATTTTCTTCAATTTTTTTTCTCAGGGTACTATCACTGTTACCTTAATGAGATACAAAAAGGACATGGGCATTTATATAATATGAATACAATATCATCTGCAGTGAGCAGAGCTATGATATAAATGATAAGAGCTTGCCATCCTCATGCTTCCTGATATTAGCAACATTGGTCAGGAAGAAACTGTCCTCCCATAGGATGCACAATTAGGAGATTCGCTAGCTGTTTTCTGCTCTTTCTGAAGCAGATGACACTCATAATTGTCAGAGAAGGGCCTAGCTGGAACATGAGTCACTCCTTACGAGTCCAGCAATTATTAAATTCCTAGCTGTATTACGGACAAAATATTTGCATTTTCCACCATTCCTCATGTCAAAGAGAAATAAAAATTACAGTGGGAAAAAAGAAATAAACAAATAAATACCCAAAGCTGTGACACAGTTCAGTGTCAGATGTGATCTGAGGTGATTTCCTCTGATTCTGTTGTCTCCATCAGATAGCGTGGAATCCTGGAACAATGGTACTGACCATGAACGGAGCTAGTCATCACAGGGAACAATGATAGGCGTGTTCCATTCTGGGCCCGCAAACAATTCTATCAGATCTTGCAAGGAAGGAGGGGGCTGTCCAAGTTTGTTACACTGCAGCTTCCGGATGAGGTCCACATTGTCTGAACAGTTTATTTCCATGCACTATTGACAGCTGACCCCTAGGCTACTTGGTACAGCAAGTCCTGTTCTCTGAGACACCACTTCCATCTTCCTTCCTCTTTTTCCCTTTAAACAAAGCCTATCATTGCCTTGATCTTCCTTTTGGAAAATGGTGCATTCCCACTCCAAGCACAGACAGCCCCTTCCTTCTCTTCCTGAAGATCTGTAACAGCTAGCAGCTATGTGATACAGATAGCCAGGCAGCAACTTAAAAGGCCAGTAGATAGCATTCCTGGAGTGCTTGTGAAAGAGCCTGTGACATACTAGGAAAGATAGAAGAACAAAATGAGTCCAGTCTGGCTAAACGCTGGCTAAGACTAAGAGCCAGAAGTGCCATGCTGATGAGTGGACACTCAGGAAAAGATGTTGTTCAGGATGATCCAGCATAATATGTCTAGGCCAGTGGTTCTCAACCTTTTACAGGTTGCAATACGGTGGGTGGCATAGCATGATCCCACAGGACACAGCAGTTCACCCCCCACAGGCCAAATCCAGCCATCTCCCTGGCTCTCCTCAACATACTTATCACTGTATGGCAACCCAGTGATGTGTCCCTACACAGTGGTTGAGAACTGCTGATCTAGGCATTGATAGGTGAAACCAAGGAGAGGAAGATTTAGTCTGAATATAAGGCAACATTTCCAGATACTTTGATCTATTTGACTGTAGAATAGCCTCTCAAGAAAGGGATAGAAGCCCATTGCTCCAGGCATTTGTAAATGGACTGGGCAAGATCCTTTTGAAGATATACTAGGAAAAAATCCTGCAGCAGTCCAGAGGCTGAATGTTATAAAAGAAATGTGTGTGCAACTGCATGTTGAGCTTGTGTATACCATTATCCTGCCTGGATACAATATAATCTATGTAAATCTCTATGCTATTGACCAGTTAAACAAATGACTGGGTGTTGCTGGCCTGGTTATCTTACTGCATTCACATAATAAGTACACAATCCCACCCACAAGTCCACAGTTTCTTATACTGGGAACTCTTTCATACAGGTTGTGTGCAGAAAGCACTTAGTGTGCTGTAGGTGCTGCCCTAACCAAGTAAGTAGCAGTAATAACACACACGCATGGGTCTGAAAATCCAAGCCAACAGATTTTTTTTTTCCATTTCTAACGTCTATGATTCTTTCATTCATCTGTAGCTGCTGTTTTGCTAGTTTCTTCTCTTCCAGCATGTTCCCAGCGAGTGCTCAGCCCTCGTTAATTAGAACGAGCGTAAGGAGGCATAGTGAGCTGTGCAGCCAGCAGTTACAGAGCAGAGCAGCCTAGCAGCAGAAGCAGGTAGAAGTTTTGGTGCTGTGAGTCAGGCACTGATTGCTGCCAATTCTCCACATATGCTTTTGCAATCACTCAATATTGGGATATTTTTTATTTTATTTTATTTTTTTTATAGTTAAACAGATGGATGGAAGCTGTCACTGGATGCACAAAAGACAGCACTGAACCTCACAAAAACTAGTGCATTCTGGGATACAACAGCAGGCCACGGCAATGGAGTGAGATGGTTGTTGCACTGCGGAGAGTAGAGGAGTGGAGGGACTTTAATATTAATAAATATAAATAGCAGGTAAAGGGCTATTGAGGCAAAGCCACTTTTTTCAGAAATTGGACCTGCCTTTGAGTACACGTAGAGAGACTGAGGTGAGGTTCTCCAAGAAGTTATGGCTCAAGCCACAGAGACTGGAGAAACCCAAGCTATGTCTTGATGGGACCATGTCTTGATAATGGCTCTCCAGTGCTGATTGTATGAGAGAGTTAACTGGACAGTGGCTGGCCAAAAAGGGCCGCTCTTTGCTCCCAGATCCAATCTGGGAGGTAAAGGTCTTCTGCTCCCTCCAGAGCTCATGTCAGTGCTCTGCAGAAATCCCATCAATATTTGCTGTTACTTTCCCTTTGACTCTCTGAGCCAGGTTTGTCTCTCCATTAGCAAGTGTAAATTCAAAGCACTGCCAGTTACAGTGATGGATTACTCTGGATTGATACTGCTGTAAACTGAAGCAGATCTTGGCCTCAGCCTCTAATGTTTAGCGCCATGTCCCAGGCATTTGGCATTCATTGCTGGGGTCAGTGCACATCCCAGCTGGAGACCTTGGGATTCCTTTCCTCGGGAAAGGATTCCTTCCTTTGGGAAAGGTGACATTCAAGGGCTCTGAGGGGGTCAGAGCCTTCTTGGATCCAGTGCAAGGGTTAAAACCATGTACCAGCTGGTCTGCAACAGCACTGACAGCAGATGGGAAAGCATCTGTACCATGCACATATGCAGCTGAAGGTAAGAGATGCAAAGCAGTCAGAAAGGTATATCATTTGCAGAATGTGTTTGCATGATCATCAACTTGGCCAACTTTTGATAATGTTTAATTGTCTTGAGCAGAGAGAAGGAAAACGGAAGTGGGGAGAGTGTGAGAGGGAGGACTAGGAGAGAGAGTAGCTGGGAGAGAATGGACTTAGCCTAAGAACTTAAATTGGACCAACATGTCTGTTTTAAAGCACAGACTTCTGGATCAGAAATGTCGCACCTTCTTGATGGGCCCCACAGTTTAACAGCGGGTGAATGCAACAAGGTGCCATGCACCAGCTGGACATCCAGGCAGCTCCTGGGTTACTTTTGTGCAGAGTTTAGCAAAGTGCTTTAACACTTCCAGGATGAAAGGCCATACCTGTGGGAACGGGGAATTCACTGCAATATTAACACGTCTTTATCACTAGTGTCTCTACACAAGCATACGCACCTCATCATCTCCAGCTTGCCAGGCAAACAACAAACCATCATCCCCACACTTCATTTCAGTGGGCTCCTGTTAATGCTATCTACATGTGTATTGCACAGGTAGAGAGAGAGAGTCAGATATGGCATGAAACACAGCCAGCTGTTCTGAGAATGCTGCAACCAGTTGCTATCAGGGTAGGGATGGATAAATTAAAACAGGATCCCTCTTCTGCTGGTTTTCTGTCCATCTTCTTCCTGGTTCTCCCCAAGAGCCATGGGGAAAAGGTTGAGGTCTTCCATAATGTAACCATTCTGCCGGAGGGATTGGTAGACAATTTCTCCCTATATGGATAATTCTCACCAAAGGACTAATTAGGGCCAAATGGTTTGGATAAAATAAGAAGTGGTCAAGACTTTCACTCTGTAACTCAAGAAGAACCCCAATCAGTGAAGTCTGAAAATATTTGGTTAGTTTTTTTTTTTTTTGAATAAAAGTCAGTGAACCTCTGATTCCTGGTTTTCATCTTAAATTAATGAAATGCCATGGACAGACTTATTACTGTGGTATGATACTTTTAAACCAGCCAGAGGATGCTGGCTTCTTCAAAGGCTTCCAGTTTGATTTCCAGATCTTAGGAAAAATACAGATGGCCTCCATAATGGTGAGCACTTTTCTGCAGTGAACAGAATTTCCAAACCTCTTGAGAAGCACCAATTTCCAACTCTTTAAAAGTCTCAGAAGTTAGTAAATTGGCATTCAGGGATTAAAGTCTCATCTGGGAATCAGAAGTGGCCACTGAGAGCTGCATCATTGATTTCACTGTGTCCATCACTGATTGCTAAGCTCCTTCATCTGCATGAGTTGCGAATCTGGCCCTATTCACTAGGACTTGCTGAACTCTGCAAAAACAAATGTCCAAGAATCTTGATAATGTCCAACTGTTAAAATGAAGCAGCTTTGGCAAAGTCCTTTCTGCTTTTGTGTTCACTTTCTTCAAACATTAGAGTTATTGAATTTTACTTACATAAATGTTTATGGCAAGCCAATGCAAAACTCACACTTTCAAGGAATTATTGGATGTAGTATATTTTGGGGGATGGAAAATCGCTTACCACAACTGGGAGGTCAAGAATTCCCAGAGTCCTTTGCCAGAACCCCTTGTAAAGTGGCAATTAAATGATTTAAACAAAAATCTAATCACACCCTCTGTATCAAGGCAAAAATGTTTTCTAGGGCCTGGACACATGGATATTGCAGGTAGTCTAGACCAAAACCTGATTACAGTATGATAACTAAAGCAGTCAGACAAAAATGTGACCATATCCTTCACAAATAGGCTAATCCACCTATTATTATTATTATTGTGTGAATGTAAAGAGAGAAAAACTAAGTGTTTAATTAATTAATACAAGTAGGTGCCCAGTCATTGACAAGAAATCCATTGTACTGGATGCTGTACAAACAGAACAAAAAGGACATATCTACTCCAAAACATTTAGAGTCTAAATTAATGTGTACTTGGGACTCATCAATAAATCTGACAGTAGCCCAAGTCTCCTAGGAGGGATGCCTGTGTGGGTCAAACAAGAAAAGGTTTTAAATGATATAAAATGTCCTAATTTTGCTTATCAGATCCCTATTACTAAACTTCTCTCTTCCCACAAGACTCACATCCTCATTGGCGTCTTCAAACCCCTCTCCCTGAAGAGAAACTTCATGCTCATCCCACCACTGAACAGAAACAATCTCATGTGACTGACATATTTAGCCAGTTGTGACTACCCAGTATAGCTAGAATATTACACATAACACAGCTTGAATGTTACAATGAATAATTCACAACAATATGTTGAATATGTGAGTAAATTTGAGAAACTTGTGATCTATTCATGGACATTCACAAATGGAAACTTATTGAGGACCTTGAATGAAAATGACCCATCACTACATAAAAACACATTTTTTCTGAATGTGTATTTATGTTTTCCTGGCTACCAGCTCCTGACAGGGATAAGCCACCCTCAATAGCAAAATGAGCACTGTAAAAGTCATTGGATGTGACTAGTGCAGAAAAGCAGAAAGGCTGGTTTCCTGTCTGCCACTTGTTCCCATCCCACTTTGCCACATTAGCATACGAAGTGACTCACTAGAACAGCAGGGACCCAAGCAACAAGTCATCCACAACTATTGTACTGTGAACCTGCCATTGTTCTTGTTTGGACCTCTGTCTATCTGTCTGAATCCGTATGCTGCCTCCATTACATTGCAAGTATCTGAGGGGCAAGGATGGTCACTTTGATCTGCGAGTGCACAGCATGGAGCACAATGGGGCCTGAGTCCCTGACTGGCCCTACCACAATACGAATAAGGGCTAATAGTATCAATAAGTGCAATGTGAACAGAACTGCTTGCTGGAACACATTACTGTGAGCCTCAAACCAGAGACAAAATCCAGAGCTGAATTTAAAGTGCAGTGCACTTCACACCTCTCTGCACTGGTGGATCTGTTACACCCCAAGGGGGGAGGATTCAGGTTTCCCATCAGGAAGGAGCAGCTTTAGATAATGGCCAGGACTCCTATGGGGTCCCACTGGTAGAAGCTGGGGAGGAAGTGTGCTCAATCAGTGCAACCCTCAGTCACCCTAGAAAGAGTCTCTTTCCAACCAGGCAGAGCCGCCCACTTTAGGGGTGTGCTGGTTTCATGGATGAAGGGAGACTGCAAGCACTTTTCTCCAGCACAGCTTCCTCTCAGGCAGTTGTTCCACCATGGGGCCTGGTGTCAAGAAACCAGCTCAGACTCTGGGCTGGCTTTAGCCATACGTCTTTTTCAGAATTACTGATCAAATACCTCCCCTCTCCACAACTTCCTCGCCTTCCACAGTTCCCTCCCCACAGCTGCTCCCTCCTTTTCCTCTAGAAATTTCTAACAAAGACTTTGGGCTGGCCAAACTGCACACAGCCCAGGTCAGGGAGAGCCAAAGCTCACTTTTGCATTCCCTCAGATCTGGTGCTGCTATCTGTGAGCCCTGTACCACTGTGCAGGATGAGAGCCAAAGCAGGGTTGCTCCCACATCTACTGGTTACTAACTGCCCCAGAGGGTTGTGATTGCAGGTGGGAATAAGCAGAGTGTAGAGAGGGTCCTAGTCATGCACCCCCTTTGCTCCAGCCAGGGTCTCTTTCCACGGGTAGCAGATGGGGGTGAGTGGGTTTGTGAAGGAGCCTCCAGGCCAGTTCCTTGTCTCCTTCCATGGGGGTGATCTTCATTGGGGAGGTTACATCAATGCAATGACAAGGGTCCATGAGAAGTACTGACTAGAGCGGCTATGCTGCAGCAGGAGATCTGACCCCTGTTGTCAGGCAAACTTAAATATTATCATCTCTTAGTCTCTCCAGGAGAGAAGTAGAAAGCCCATTCCTGCAGCTTTTAAATCTAGACCAGACAAAACCCTGGAGAACAGATTGTCTGGGTCAGTCCTGTACTTAGCCCTGGGAGGCTGGGCTAAATGGGATCCAAAATTCCACTCCAGCTGTAATTTTGACATATGAATGAAAAAAACAGGAGAAAGAAAATTGCTGAGAAAATGGGACAATGAAACAGAGCTGTTTCTAAACAGGATACTTTTAAAGCCTTCCACGAGGCATGTGCTGGCTTTTTAATCCCCATCAGTTCATTTATACCTAGTAATTTTTTACTGCTGCCCCTATTACATCAGACCCTGTTGGGGCAGGAGGTGGTGGTGGGAGAACCTCAGGGAGTTGGGAATTGGAGCGAGATAGAGTGGTTGAACTAACAGGGCTTTTCCATCCCTAACTTCTGCCGTGTTCAGGTTTGGCTAACGCACCCAAATGTGTGAATGTTTCTCAAAACCATTGGGCACTTCAGCCAGAAACTGGGCTAGAAATCTCACAGAATCAGGTGTTTGAACATAAAAACATATGAATGGCTATACTGGGTCAGAACAATGGTCCATTTAGTACAGTACTCTGTCATCTGATAATAGTCAAGGCCAAGTGCTTTAGAAGGAACAAACAGAACAGGTAATCATTGAGTTATCTATCCCATCGCCAATTTCCAGACCCTGCCAAACAGCAATCCCTGCCCATCTGGCTAATAGTGGTTGATGGACCTACCTTCCAGGACCTTATTTAGTTGATTTTTGAATACTGTTATAGTCTTGGCCTTCACAAAATCCTCTGGCAAAGAGTTTCATTGGCTGGCTGTGTGTTCTGTGAAGCAATACTTCCTTTTGTTTGTTTTAATCCTGCTGCTATATTAATTTCATTTGGTGAATCCAGTTCTTGTGTTATGAGAAGTAAATAACACTTCTTTATTTACTTTCTCTATGCCAGTCTTGATTTTATGAAGCTCTGTCATAACCTCAATCCCCCTCCTCCCATCATCTCTTTTCCAAGCTCTAAAGTCCCAGCCTTATTAATCTCTCCTCATATGAAAGCTTTTCCATACCCCTAATAATTTTTGTTGTATTTTTTGTACCTTTTCCAATTCTGATACATCTTATTTGAGATGGAGCAAACAGATCTGTACATAGCATTCAAGAAGTAAGCATATCATAGATTTATAAAGAAGCAATACAATATTTTATCTTATTATCTATCCCTTTGATAATGATTCCTAAAGTTTTGTTATCTTTTCTGGCTGTAACTGCAGATTGAATGGATTATGTCAGAGAACTATCCAAAATAATTCCAAGATCTCTTTCTCAAGCGTAACAGCTAATGTAGATGCCATCATTTTATATATATGGTTGGGATTATGTTTTCCAATATGCATTACTTTGCATTGATCAACACAGAATTTCATCTGTCATTTTGTTGCCCAGTCGCCCAGTTTTGTGAGATCCCTTTGTAACTCTTCTCAATTGGCATTGGACTTAATGATCTTGAATAGTTTTGTATCATCTTCAAATTTTGCCACCTTATTCTTTACCCCTTTTTCCAGCTCATTTATGAATGCACTATATACATCTCTACCCTTTTATCCAGATAGCCCTTCTATCCTGATAACCATTACATCCATCTTTACCCCTTTTTCTAGATCTTTTATGAACACACTAAATCAACTGGATCTCCCTTATCTGCATGTTTATGGACATTCCTCAAAGAATTCTAGTAGATTGGTGGGACACGAGTTCCCTTTATAAAAAGTATGTTGATTCTTCCCAAGAAACCACATTTGTCTTTGTATCTGATACTTCTGTTCTTTACAATAGTTTCAACCAATTTACCTGATACTGAAGTTAGACTTACAGCCCATAATTGCCAGGATTGCCTCCAGAGCCTTCTTTAAAAATTGGTGTCACACTGTCTCCTTCCATGGGGGTGATCTTCACTGGGGAGGTTACATCAATGCAATGACAAGGGTCCATGAGAAGTACTGATTAGAGCGGCTATGCTGCGGCAGGAGATTTGACCCCCCGTTGTCACGCAAACTTAAATATTATCATCTCTTCCAGTCATCCATTACAGAAGCTGAGATAAATGATAAACAAGTTAGTAGTCCTACAATTTCACATTTGATTTCCCTCAGAACACTTGGGTGGATCCCATCAGGTCCTTGTGACTTATTACTGTTTAATTTATCAGTTTGTTCTAAAACCTCCTCTAATGCTACCTCAATCTGGGACAGCTCCTCCAATTTGTCACCGAAAACGAATGACCCGGGCTTGGGAATCTCCCTCACTTCCTCAGCTATGAAGACCAATGCAAAGAATTCATTTAGTTCCTCTGCAATAGCCTTATCTTCCTTGAGTGTTCCCATAGCATCTCAATTGTCCAGTAGCTCCACTGCTTGTTTAGAACAGTGGTACTCAACCACTGTGTTGGGACACATTACTGTGTCACCACACAGTAGTAAGTGAGTTGCAGAGAGCCAGGGAGTGGCTGGATTTGGCCAGGAGGATGGGTTGGTGTGTCCTGAAGGGTCACAGTACGACATCAGTGTGTCGTGAGCTGCAAAAGGTTGAGAACCACTGGTTTAGAAGGTTCTAAGTGTCAGAAGTTAGCATTTGCTGGAATTTCAGGTCATTCCTGTTTCTGGTCAGGCCAAATAAATTGCTCAGTGAACTGCTCTCTCTCAGTATGAATGGAAAACAACAGGGCATGGAGGTCAGGGAAATATTTCAGGCTCACAGAAGGATTTGGTTTTGGTTTGCATTTTTGGGGAACATATGGGGGGCAGCAAGGGCTTCATTTCATCCAACCCCAAAAAGGACTGGACACTACTTAGCTCACAGAGGTCCAGTTCACAACCTTTCCTTTGCATCTCTGGTCTAGGAATTTGCAGAATAATGGAGCCAGCAGTATACATTGTCAAGTCCCCTGCACAAGCAAAGCACAAGGAAGGTTACAAGCATTGTTAGCTTTACAAGCAAGAGGCTTAGGAAACAAATGCATCTCAAAAACATGTGCAAGACTGTCAAATAGACTAAACTGTTAGCTAAGTAAAGTTCTCAGTTCCGAAGCCTGTCCAGCACAACAGTGAAGGGTGTTTCTATGTGGGACAACATATACAAATAAGAAATAAGGGAGAAAAACGCCTTTGCAAGATGAATTTCCTCTTGGCCTTTGAGTTATTGGTCTGATCAGGCCTGGCAGATCGTGAGCGGAAACCAGACAGGAGGCTAATAGCAATATTTATTTTAGAAAAAGGTCTTGGGGCAGGTCATGTGACCTGGAGGGACAAGGCACTGCAAAAGCACTTGCATAATAGCACAGAGAAGAACAGCTGGAGCCTTAAAGAGACATGCACTGTTACCTGCTGCCTAATCATTCAGTGTTTCCAATTTTTAGTTGAAATTCATGCCTTAAAAGCTAGGAAGTAAAAGGTTTTTTTTCTCTATCAGCTTCATGGAAGGACATTTGGGCTACAGAGGAATCCTGTGCAGTAGTGGTAGGTGTTCCACAAAAATTATGTGTGCTCACTATTAGTAAAACTTTCAAAGTGGGCCTTGATTTGGGGAAGGGCTGACTTCTGACATTTAGAACCTCATGTTCAGGGATGCTGAATGCTTCCTGCACCCTATGCTGGTTAATAACATGAGAGGGCTCCATTTTTCTAAAATTAACCACCTCTTTATTAAGAGCATTATTTACAGAGCAGCTGCAAGGACAGCTACCATTCCAACCATTTATACACAGACTGAGTTTCTCCTGCCTCCTCTAAAGTCCTCCCTCTGACATCCTGTGCTCTTCTTTTGAGGTTCCATGTGGATTGCTACACTTAGCACCCATAATACTAAGTGAAGGCAATGGAGCTGTAGGTGTTCAGCCCTTCTGGAGAACTAGGTATCAATTGTCTGACACACAAAAAGGAGACACCCCAACTTAGTGGCCATTTTAGGAAGTCAGAAGTTTTGAGGAGAGATGAAGGCATTAAAAGAAAGTGGTGAGAAAAGAATAGGGAGAGAAAGGGAGAAGGATAAAGAAAGAGGGGATGAAGCATGGGAAAGAAAGAGGAGAAGAAGGAAAGGGGGAAAGGCAAAAATGAAGAGAGGGAGAAGCAGGGGTGGAGAAGTTAGTGTGAGAGGCAGTGACCATGATCTCCTTGGTTAGAACAGCTATTCCCAGAAAGTACTGAGGTGTTAATCAAGGACCCTCTCTATCTCCTTATGCATCAGCAGGAATTTCTTTTTCTCACTAGCACCATTTCCTTTCTGCCCTGGCTTTTCCTCAGATGCTCTGGGTTCCTGCTTTGCAACATTTTGTTGTGGGTAAGTAGCTAATTCTCTTCATGTACTTAGTCCCTCTATCCTACAGTCCCTGTGCTGTTCCTCTTTCTTACAAGCCTCCTCCTTTCCCTGCTGCAGCCCTCTCAAAGAAAGGCCCCCTCCACATATTGCTTCAATATGTGATGGGCAATATCTTCAGGGCCTGATTTCCAGAGTGTCTGAGAACCCCCAACTCTTACTGAAGCCAGTGGGAGCAGGAGATGTTCAGCCTCTCTAAAAACCAAGCCTTCAATGTGCTTTGGACAGCTAAATTCACCTATATTATGATCACTTTCATGAGCTCAAAGGGGCTTGTGTTCAAAACAACCAGCTCTCACTTCTACTGCAGAAGATCATAGTTATGGTCCAGCATCTGCTAAAAATCAGCAGGAACCAGGGACAAGCAAGCCAAAGTTCTCTAGCAGCTTTAAAAGCAACACAGCCAGTCTTCTGTCTGTCCCATTCTGGTACAGGATAGAAATAGGTGGACCTCAGCTAGCTTGGAGATTTGATTCTAGGAAGGACCTGTCATGTGCATGCCCCTCAGGACTCCTAAAGTTTTGGTGTCTGCAAAATTAGATAGAGACCCTATGAGACAGGGATTTCTCATGAGAGTTCCAGTTCCTCCTGTTTCCAGCTCCAAATGAAGAGATTCTCATGGGCAATTTTGGATTCTGGACAAAGCTTGGTAAACATTCAGTGGTGGTGCCAAAATGGGAAATGTCAATTTCAGTTAAAGTCTTTCAAGTTTCAATAAAATTTTCACGAGAAGGAAGAGTTGTTTAAGTTTGGGGCAGAATTTCAGGATGAATGTGAACTAGTTCACACAATCAAAACAAAAGAAAGCAAAGTCAAATCATGTTAGGTTATAAAATCACAGAACCCAAAGGGGGTCAGTGGGGGTCATCTTCCCACAGGCAAACTTCCTGGATCACCCCAAAAATTCTTGGCAAGTCCTTGTGTGAAAACAAGGCCTGGAACTGTGGAAATGCTGCACTGAGCCCAGCAGAGACTGCAATGATTAGAGAAACTCAGCAATTGGAAATGAAGCACAATAAAAGGGCCACTTAAACAACTCATCAGCTAAACAGCTTAGAAAGCCAGCAAAGGGGGACTGCCAAATAGTTGGGGCCTTAATGTGTTTGCAATTCATCAGCCTCCTGCTCAGAAACTAGCAAGCCAGTGAGGCTGAGATGCAAAGGTGAAATACCTTCATCTGCTCTCATCCTGTCTGCTGCTTAGTGCAAACGTTTATAAAATAAAGTTCCAGGGAAGGCTGTCTGTGTAACAGTTGACACAATTTACGACGTGCGAACACGAGTCCCAGCAAAGGGGTCCAGGGATGGAAGCAAAGGGGGGTGCTTGCTTTCTTGAAAGCACATGATTCACCAGGAGACATCTGAGGAGAAGGGGAGAGATGTGTCTGGTTGCTCCTTCCCTCAGGTCCCCCTGGATGGCAAAAGCATGTTTGGGATGGGCACTGTGTGAAAGGGAAAACGTCTGATGTGCTTTGTGGTTGGAAATAATCTGAATTGCAGCTGTGCTTGTGCCGCTTCCCTCCCCCATGGGCCATGAACTAAAAGGATACAGCCTCACAAAGGGTGACTTTGAAAGGATGGGGCTATCTACAAGTGAAGGGAGAAGTGCTGCTTTGGGGGAGAGCTTGCCGGACAGGCAGAGAAGAAGACAAACTGGTGTGAAATAAGGATAGTTACCTTAACATCTGCGGCTGTCATTTCCACGGAGAGCAAGTCCCTTCTGAGAGCAATCTACAGCAATCGGGTGTCCCGTGCAGTATGCCCAAATCCTCTTTCTTTAATATCCCTCTGTTGTACGGACAGGATTCTTGCCAGCATTACAAGTGAAACTGTTCTCTTCATGTGCTCATAGACTATGTCTACACTAGGAGAAGTTAGTTCGAATTTGTTAACCTAATAACTTCAAGTTTAGTTCAAACTAAATTCAAACTTATTAGTTTGAATTAACAACATGGACTAATTCGAATTAATGTTAGTTCAAATTAGTCCACGTTGTTAATTCAAACTAACTGCCCTTAGTTCCAATCTATTAAATTCGAACTAACGGTTAATCCTTGTCTACATTGTCCTTTGTTCAAACTAACCGTCAGGCCTGACTAGTTTGAACTAAGCTTTCATTAGTTTGAATTAAGAAATTCCTTACTTCAAACTAATGAAAGCCCAGTGTACACAGATACTAAGTTAGTCCTTAATTCAAATTAACTTACAAGTGTAGACATACCCTTAGTGTCCTGGGTTTCTTTGCCAAGCCTGAGGGCTCTGGAGCTCCTTATCCCAGGCTTTGTCTCAAGGCTGTGCTCAGAACATCCATTGTGTCTAGCGGGGGGGAAGTTCTTTGTCATACAGAGGCCTCTAAGAATCTATTTTCATAGGGACAGATATGTGCTTTTGTCTGAGTCATTAAGACATGGAAGTTTTTACACCATTTGGATGCTTTGAGTCTCCCCAGATTCCTAGAAGGTGGTGAATCAGCCGGCCAATTCTTCCCCATCACACTTCCCCATGTGCTCCTTTTATGTATAAAAAGAAATATGGCTGAGCATTGTTATAACCATCAAAAGACTTTGGAACTGAAGTTAACCTTTTTTGCATTTAATCCTATGCTTTCTCCCTCCTCCATTTCCCTGTAATGCAGGAACATCTCATCCTCATGTGTGTTTGGCTGTGTTCACACACAGCGGGTTATTTCGATACGGTTGTTTCGAAACAACTTGTATCGAAATAACACCTTATTTCAAAATAACTTAATTCGAATTAACAGTTTGTTAATTCGAATTAAGGAAAAAAGCTCAAAGCGAAATAGCAGGTTCAGGCAACAGTTATTTCGAAACAAGTCACCGTTGTTTCGAAACAACATGTTCGCACGGCGTTGTTTCAAAACAATCATTTCAAAACAACGTTGTTTCGTCCCCACATGGGGTTTAACGTGTTTTGAAACAACCGTGTGTCGTGTGAACAGCCTAAATCTTATTTCGAAACAACCTCACTTGTTTTGAAATAAGAGGGCTGTGTGAACACAGCCTTTGAGGGCAAAAGAGGATGGTAATATGACTAGCCTGCTGGGAGAAAGATATGCATAAGGGAATCCAGAGGTTCTGATATGCTGGCCTGTGGGAGTCTTGTGTGGGACAAACCTAATTCCTATCATCTCAGAAAACACTTGATTCCCTGTTATCTGCTCACTAGGTGTCCTTTCTTTCAGAAAGGCTTACAGATGGCTGTTGGATACAATTACAACAAATAAGGTGAAGACATAAAAAAACTCCAACCAGATCTACCCTCTAGCTCTTGACCAGACCTGATTCAGCATCCCTAAAGGTGGCCACTCTGACATGGCAGGTCTCAGTTAAGAGCTTCCAGGATTTCCCTAATCTTGGCTTCAGAACAGCAACTGTGTCAGCAGAATGTGGACCAGTCTGGATGACCACTGACATCTGAAGGAACAAGTGATCTAGCCAGTCCTTAATCTTAACACAGTTCCTGTTGACTCAGAGAGGAAGGGTCTCCTTTTCTACTTCCTGGCAGAGCTACTTTCTTCTGATCTGGAAAATCCCAACTTGAGTCTTGGCTGTGGGAGTATTCAAGATCCACATATGTCTAGCAAGGCCAGTTGTGCTAATGAACTAAGTACACCTCACTAACTGGCCCCCTGATGGTAGTCACATCTTGTACTAGGATTAGGAGACTTTGTTAAGAGTCCTAGATGAGAAGGGGGATTTCACATATAGAGCATTTTGTACTAGGAGTGGCAGAGAGTTGGATCTGGTCACTCTGCACATGGACTTGGTAGGACTTGCTGGCTATGACCTGGATGCTCTCAGCACTGACCCACCCATGGCAACTCTCCCTACCCTGGTGACAGATGGTGCTCAACCTTTGAATCCATATGGGGACAACAGCCCTATAAACAGAAGATCTCTAGCCACCGAACAGGTAGAACACAGGCATCAGCGGGCATGACTCCTATGGGCTGCTCTCATGGATATATTTTAACCCTTACCTTGAGATGCCACCTGGAAGAATGAGACAGCAGTTCTGTTGTAATGGCCCATTCAATCCCTGGGTCTCTCAGGGTATGTCTGTACTGGAATAAAAGTCCCTCAGCATGACAGCAGCTGTGTTGGGTCACCCGACTTGGGCTAAAAATTGCTGTGCAGATATTTGGGCATGGGCTAGACCCCTGGGCTCTTGGATTGCAATAAAAATGGCCCTGCAGCCCGAACCATCAAAGATCAGGTCAGCTCAGAACAGCCTTCTTCAGATTTAAAATGGTGGCTGAAAGGTGAAGCATGTTCCCCAGAGCCTGAAGCCACCCCATCCCTCATTCTGTAAGCTTGAAGTTTGACGTCATGAATATCTTTAGTTGGAATTTTTCTGCTAAGTGACATGGCATGGGCTGTTAGCATAGCCTGAGGTTGTAATCCAATTGATGGGTCCTAAATGCCTTTCAGACAGTTTATGACATTATTAGAGAATC
Source organism: Podocnemis expansa (assembly GCA_007922195.1). NCBI lineage: Eukaryota > Metazoa > Chordata > Testudines > Podocnemididae > Podocnemis > Podocnemis expansa. The sequence continues at coordinate 25,291,487 of ML681991.1, forward strand.
TGTCCCTCCCTCCAACTGAATGAATGCTTTGTAATGGCCCTTGTCCCATGCATCAACCCACAGGCAATGCATCGTCAATTTTGTACGCTAATTTTTAAATGTGCACATCATATTCCAAACCATCAGCAGCATTGTCAGCTCTTGGACTTTGTTGCCAGTCCAGGAACTAGTGTGTCAGAACCATTCATCCTGTTTTCTTTAGTCCCACAGTCTACTCTATCATGCATATTAGGCATTCAAGTGCTGCTGGAATGATAACCATTGCCCAGTGAACTGACTTATTTGCAGAGTGGGACTGGAGAAAGAGAGAGAGAGACAGATTGAGAAGGAAAGAGAGGAAGAGAGAGAGAGACTGCCACTTGAACGGAAAGCAAAGGGCAGCTTCCGAATCTAATCTACCTTTCAGTCACGAACATGTTGCATTTTACCAACTACTTCCACACCCAGTAACCGCTACAGCCATATTGGCAGCCTGTCTGCGGCACCCTGGAAATAGCCTGGCTACCACAGCGTGTGTTTCTAGATGGGAGTGGTGTGCTTCCCATTGCACTTGAGTTACACCTAGAAGGGCAGTGTGAGGTCACTGAGATCTGACATAGTTCTTGTATCCTGGACAGGCAGGGATGCCACCTCTTTGCCTTTGTCATATGGAGTTAAATCATCATATTGCAAAGCTATGTTACTTCATCATAACATCTGAAATTAGTAGGGACCACTTCATTTGGGTTCATGAATCACAGGACAGACACAGGGAAACTGAGACATATTGCAATGTGTGTCGGCCTTAGAACAAGGAGGAATTCCAAAGCAATATCAGACATTCTCCAGATGCCTTTCCATTTGCTTCTTGACTTGCAACAAGTGACAGGTATTAGCCTTGTGCTGTTCCTGAAGCTGCTTCCAATGTGTACTCATTGTTGTGCTAGCCACATACTATTTATTATTGGCATCTATGATGGGCTAGATACACCCCACACTAGGCAAGCCTTATATAGCCTATGGAAGAAGGAAGTCCTGCCCATTAGGCCCTGCTGAGCATGCTCAGACTGCTGCCCCAATATAAAAGGGAGCAATTCAGCTCAGTCTGGGCTGACCAGTGAAGAGGAAGGATGCCTGCTGGAGGCTCCTGGCCAGGACCTACCTCAGCCCCAGCCTGGCAGTAGAACCAACCCCAAAGACCTTGCTGAGGAGCTGACAAAGTGAGGGAACCACCAGGCATAGATGCCCAGGATCTGACAGCTGCAGGGGATCTGAGAGAGGATCACCACAGATAGCAGGGTAGGAAGTAGCCCAGGGGAGCTGGAAGGGAAGCTGGGAATGGTACAGGATACAGGTCAGTGGGTTTTGATCTGGATCCCTGTTGACTTAGTCTCATAACCCTTGCTCTGATAGGGCCTTGGGCTGGGGCTCAATAGAGTGGGAGGGCCTGTGCCCCCCTCCCTGGGCACTGTTTCCTTTACTGATAGCCCTATTGACTGTGTAGCCATCAGGCTGTGCTTCCCTAACCCAAGGGCTATATACTGACTCTTATTGACTCTGGCCATTAGGCAGTGCTGCCCTGACCCAAGGGCTCTGTAGTGACAGTGAGGTAGATTCTGTGACCCTTAGGCCTGGCTGCCTTGATGCGAAGAGTTGAAAAGGGATTGCAGAGGCACCCTCTCTGCTCACGGCCCTGGTACCCCCCCCCCCGGGGGAGTGCTAGGGAGGGCCTGCCCCACAACAGCATCCATACTGTAGAACATGGGTCTCAAGCTCAAATCACCATGAGGGCTACACGAGGACTAGTATATTAGTCCAAGGGCCACACCATGCATTGGGACTAGTACGGTAGCCCAAGGGCTGCACCACTGAAAACATTTCATACAACAGTATTGCAAATATTGAGAGTGATAGCATCATTGCGGGCCACAAGAAATAACTTTAGGGGCCACATGTGGCCCTTGGGCTGTGAGTTTTAGACCCCTGCTGTAGGACAAACTAGACAGCTGTCCCAGTCTTTTGGAAGAATTGGATTACCTTCATTGAGGACAAGGGAAGTATAGAATGCTCTTTCCCTTTATGTGCCATTTATATTTACTGATTAGGCAGCAATGGAGCTGGATTCATTCTGATATTTCCACCAGAGTTTTCAGTGACCTGCCTGAATCCCTGATTTTGTGGCCCTGTCATCCTCAGGAAATAACAGCCCCAGATTCCACAGAATTGGATTCCTGATGATACCAGCACAGTTATCTGAAACAAAATCCCCAGACATCTGCTGGCCTAATGCAGTTGGACAAAGCAGTTTACCAGCTGTTAATGGTTACAGGCTGTATAGCTTTCAGGGGCTCCTCCCTCCAGAAACACTTTACATCCATATTGCAGGACAGAAGGGCTTCAGTCTTGAGTTCCACAAGCAGGGAGCTGAGCAATGTGAGGAATGGGGGAGGTCCTTGAACTTCAGGATTAAAATCTGATCTACCCTGAAATTTTTTGCTGCCCTCTATGCAATGTCCTCCAGTTTCAAAATATCCACCTAACAGACAAACAGCAATCATGATTTGTGCAGGAACAAGATAGTCCTACATCTTTTGTTCTTTGGGTGGTGCGTAATATAATTTATGTCAATTCACAAATGAAGACAGACATTATTTTCAGTTCATGTAGGACAGAGAGAGAGAAACTGTAAAATAGAAAGGAAAAGAAATACAATTCTATAAATCATGATATTTTGCAAGGCAGTTACAGCAGATCCCTGCTCTTACTGTGTCCCTCCACCCTTCCTGAACAGCATGGGAATGGATGTGAAATGCAGAAGGATCCTGGGAGCACAATGAATAGGGGTCTATCAGCATAGACTGTCTACTCAAGGAGACCTCTAGGAGCCCCATAACTTGAGACATTTCAAATTGGATCTGGCCACAGCATGAGTAGATTGTAAGGAACAACTCTGCACTGCTGGATTAGTTGGGACCTAAGCAATCACTTTCATTTCTAATTGCCCTGACTTGGTCATAATACAGGTTGAGTAGAAAATCTCATCCATACAGAGGGGGACTTCTTGTCTGCAGGTTAATTCTACTTACAGAAGTTATCATGTTTGCATGAAACAAACAGAAATCAATTGAAAATGCTGAGAGTTATGTGATGGTGGCTGCCACCTGGCATGGCATAGAACTGATTCAGAGATTAACTGGGATTTAAAAAGCCACTGGGGCTTGTTTATTCTTCACGTAAAGAGCGATACAAGGGAGAAAGATTCCCCTCTTTTTTTTTTTTTTTTTTGTATCACAAGGTGTTTCTCTGTTTGCCGCCTTTAGTGTTTCTTAGGACTTCAAAGGAGAGTGAGAGATAAGAAACAAAAGAGAGTGAGAAATATACCAAGACGGTTGTGAGGAAATAATGTTAAAGGAACCAGCAAGGCAGACTTCCCTTATAAGCCTGTTTTCCATTTCCTCCCCTCCCCTGAAATTATCTGGGAGGTTTTTTCTCCTCTTCACAGCCCAATATTTAATTGAAAACGCAGCTCTGTAGCCCAGAGAGGTGTTATTTTCGGCACAAGAAATAGAGATATATCCTAGCAGCTGTCAATCCCGGTGACCTAAGCTTCTGTGCAGACTGCATGGGACTCCCCCCCTTCTTTCCTTTTTTTCCTTTTTCCTTTTTTCCTCCAGCCGAGTTACTGTTTCATTGCACTCCACTGGGACTCCGACAAGAGTCGAGTTCCTCACAGATGACACAGAATAATTGAAATGTCCTTCTGGTGACCTTCAATCTCTGGCAGCATTCATGTCCCTTCTGGTAATCAGTGAGAGCTGACAGATGAGTGGCACACATGTACTATACATCCATGCAGATACACACACATACACAGAAGAAAGACACCACTCCTAGGTAGGCACACGAAGACAAAAACACAACTGACACATACAGAGACATACAGGGAGACACAGCCACGTGAAGGCACACAAACACAGTGCCCACCCAGGGCGGCACAGGTAGGCTGACACTATTGAAGGACCACAAATATCCCCCACCCTCCAAGCTCCAGAACATATTTGCTAGAGCAATTTTCTTTACAAATTAAGGACCGCCTAATTATACCACTAGGCATGAAAGAGACAAAAGGATGCAGTCAAACCCTCATGCAGGTATATGAACAATATGCACTGGATAGGCGCATAGCTGATGTGGATGCACACACTCACATCCACAGATACTATAAAGCAGGCCTAAACCAAACTCCTAGAATCCAATCAGCCCTAAATGTTGGACGTGTTCTGATCTGTGTAAACCTTAACTCTGAACTTTAACCGACTACTAGTCTGTGTGTGGCACAGATTGGCCCATGCCCAGGAACATGGACCCTCCCATGCCAACACACAAATGTGCTCCCAGAGACACATGCTGACACACAGACAGAGCAGGTCATAATAGCACACATGGAGCAAGGGAAGCTGAGGTCTATCCATGCTGCTAGAGCCACCCCTCATGTTTCTCATGTGCAGAAACTTGTAGCTGATTTTTTTCATACCATGTCTCTTGCCCCATGTTTGTATTGATCTACATTGTGTTATCATTATCCTTGCTTTTAAAGGCCGAAACCTTATGAACTTTTGAGCAGCCCTGCTTCAGATTCTGGTCTGGGTCTCTTGCTTTCTGAGCTCGCAAAGGAGCAGAATCTCCCTGAATGGAAGGAAAAAGGACATTTGACCTTTTATCATTCTAAAGAAGAACAATGAGTGGCTAGTCAGGATGGGCACTACTTGTTTTTGAAGCAAACTGGTGTTGATGGACTCCATGCTCCCAAAAAGTAGATTCTGGAGAAGCAAGACACTTGTACAGTAAACAGAGAAAAGGGGACAGTGTCTTTGTTTTAATTATATGGTTTCTTGGACACCACATTTTTGTTCCAGATTTCATGAATTATTCTGTGGTCTCTTTTCCAGGGTGTCATTTTTGCACCCCCATAAAACTTCCCACTCCACTGTAGCCTTGTACGCTTCTCTGGTGTAAAGATGGGTATCAAGCTACTAGTTTGGGTGGCATTATGTCAACACGTGGGTAAAATTTCTGAGCATGTGCAGGGTGAACTATGGTTTCTGGAAGCCTGCACAAACTTGGGCTGAGCTGAGTTCCCATGGACTTACTACAAATGTGGTGCTTTCTCTGCTGACAAGCCTATTAAAAAATACCTAATGTCGGAAATTGGACCAAACCAAAACTAGAGCAATTATTTCTTCTAAAACCACTGGATTTGCAAGCTAACCTTGCAGAAACATGGTGTTGGTTTAATCCTAAATTTGACATTTTCCTCATTTCCACTGGAGCTGCAGAAAACTTAGCTAAAGTGCAGGTAATGGTCTTTCTGTGTGTGGGGCCCATTACTGCTATAGGGATCTGCTGCTTTTACATGGAAGGAAGAAGATAAAGGGGATTTAGTTCAGATTATGAATACATTTAAGAGGAACAGTAATGCCAGAAAAATGTTACTTATAAATTGTTGGTTGTTAATATTATTGCCTAGAGACCAAGCCAGGCTGAGGCCCCCTTATGCCAGATACAATACAGATAAAGTGAGAGACAGTCCCTGTGCTGAAGACTTTGTATTCTAGACAGAACAGTCTAGGGGAGAAGGGGAGTAAAAATAGCAACACCAGAGTGAACTATGTGAGGGTGGTGGTTTCAAAGCTCAAGTATGTGAATACTGGAACTATGTAACTTCTGAATGAATGGGTTCTGTATTACTTGGGACAAAATGAGCAACTACTCCAAGTTGCATCATTTCAAAATGATTAGATTAGGGCTGAAGGAAACCGAAATAACAAATCACCATGGGACTATCGCGCCAGGCCCTCAGCAGGCATACATTGCTGTAGCTCCCTGGACGTCAGTAGAGCTATGCCAAGTAACAGTAGGCTGCAGACCTGGCTGAAGGGTTCGCTGATGTGAAAATCCCTGTGTATCTGAACACTCATTTTGGTAAATATGCCATAAACGCAATGGCAAAAATCATCTCTCCAAGGTATATGGGACTGTTAAAGTCAAGCCTGCTCACATGTTTGGGGAAAAACAAGACAGTGACATGTGGCCCTTTGTAGGTTCAGTAACTCCAGAACACAAGTAAAGGTTGGTGGTAGAACTGTCTCCTTTCAACTGGACACTGCAACACATTGCAGTGATATTCCAAGCTATGCAGTCATAATGTTGTAGCCAAGGAGCATGTGCCAAAATTTGTGGCAAAAGGTCAGCAGGTAAGTAACAGTTACAGCTTGTTTTTAAGAACAGTATCACTTAATTTTCTAATTGTAAATGTGGGTGCAATATCTGTGTTAAGGCTGAAGAACATGGTGCAGGAAACATATTGTGGTGTTTGGTGTTAGGCGCATTAGGCTCTACAACTGGTAATTATTAATGCCATTTGTTATTAGTTCTAGTATTGAAGTATTTCAAAGAATAATTATGTAGGTTTTGAGGCTTTATATGGTGTGGTAAATAAAGGTGGATAATTTTTTGCTTAGGGACCTTAAAAACATAACACCCTTGGTAAATCTTGGTGAGAACAAGAGAGACTTTACATACGCTCAATGGAAAAATGTCAAATAAGGAAGTTTTTTATGGGATGTAATTGAACAAATATAGTTTAATAGTTGATTCAGATAGGTGGTGAGAGAAAAGAAACAGTTGTAATACTCACTCCACAATATAAAGAATCTCTGATATGTAAAGATATATAGGAGGGAACAACTATTTAAGAAAATTTATTTCAACTCTTATCTAAAGTCAATAAGTGAGATAATTGCCATAAAAATATATGCTTCATCACAGAAAAAAAAAAAGACAAGACATTTGAACATCTAGAACCACAGCTCTCCAATCCACCATTTTTAAGTGACAATGAAGAAAGTTCCAAAGGGGCAGCCATGTTAGTCTAGTAAAGTAAAAAAAAAGGAAGGAGTCTTGTGGAGCTTTAATCCCCAACTCAGGACCATCTTGACCCCTTCAAGCATATATTAGCAAGGTGGACAATAGTTTACTATAAAAGAAAAGGTGGTTCCAACACTTCTGGGAAGCAGAAATACTTCCTAAAACACATAGTAGTCATCTCATTGTTGCAAAAGGTAGTTTTTTCTGGCCTGGCATGAGTATTCAGGTAATGGATGTGAGGTATAGCCTACCAGCTATGTACATTGTTGCTCACATGTCACTTCTTCAGCATGGCAAAACAATGTTGACAATATTTTTGCAAAATAATTTCAACATTTTTGTGAAAAAATCTGGTTGTGTTAAATTTGGGGTGGAAAAAAATCAACCATCTCTATTCATCTAATGCTTATGCCCATCTGCAAAGAACACTACGTACCCATAGCTTGGATAACAAAACATCCCCACCAGGAAGAGACAGAACAACTGCATTCCATGGCTTTGGAGGTGCAAGTTTTGGAACTTGTTTCAGACCAGCTAAGCTGGTGAAATATCAGGCTCCCTAGCCAGACAGGATGAGTCAGATCTCTCATGGAAGTACCTGTGACAAATCAAGCGTATGGTGGAGATGCAGCATCTATGTTACTGGAACAGACCAGTTTAGGAAAAATCCCATTTTAACTGGATACTGAAAATTACATTTTGTTCTGGGTTATTGTTTTATTCTGTGGTGATGGTTTTTCCCAGCATTTATTTCTGTGAATTTCCCAACATTTCACCAACCTCAGCCAATAAGAATCAGTGAACCCCTGACACTGCACGATTACATGGAACAAGAAGGATTCAATTCAGATGCCCGAGCAGTGACCCATCTGCCTTTTTTTTTTGCTTTTCCTTCAGGTGATGGGAAGGAGGAATAAAGAGGGCCTCCATCTAACAAGAAGTAGTATGGGTTATGCTAATGTAATCCCACAGACCACAGGAACAACTCAGCTTGTGGTTAGATGTGCCTCTCTGGCAAGTGCCTCTGTTGCAATACAGGTTATGCTATTCCAGGAGGGCTCTGCAGCTGTAGAGAATAGATATGCAGTATGGACAACGTGCACAAGTACCATGAGCACTCTCAGTGCTCTGAAGGGAATGGACATCCCAAGTATGCTGGATAGCTTGAGTCTGACATTATCATATGCCTCTCTTATTACACCAGAGGTTCTCTCTAATGTAACATTGGTACTAACTGGGTTTTTGTAGCATAGTTGGCTACCAAACTGTTTCAGTAAAAGCATAGCCTAGAGTATAAGTTTGTTTAGCTCTTATTCCCATTATCTATTTGTCTGTCCATCTCTCCAGGCCCCTGGTTCTCAACCACGGTGTTGGGACACATTACTGTGGTGCTGCACAGTGGCAAGTGTGTTGTGGAGAGCTGGGGAAATGACTGGATTCATCCTGAGGGTGGGGGCCATGGGCTGGTGCATCCTGTAGGGTCGTATCCTACCATTAAGTGTGTCATGACTTGAAAAGGTTGAGACTAGCTGCTTCAGACAGAGCCTGTACATGGAAAGAGGGAGGCAATAAACATAAGAAAAAAGTGATGGCAAGGTGTGCAGCTCCCTCAGACCTATGTACAAGGTGATGCATAGAACTAAAAGCCAGATGTCTTCATGCCCTCCAGGTACCAGTGCAGGATCCCTTTCTAAGCCCACTTCTTCAACTGCCTCACTGCTTTCACTGAATGAACTATGTTCACGCTTGCTGAATGAGTCCTGCGCCAGTGCAGTTACCTAGGATAGCCTCACAACTCAATCACATCCTTCTCTGTTCAATGCTGGTTTGATATGAATGTGCTCTGTTTAAGATCCACTGATCCATCCATCCACTTACCTTCCCCATGGCTATTGATGGCACTTGCCCTGGGTCAAACGTCCAAGCTCACTAGAAACAAAGCAGCTAAATCTGAGGTCATCAAGATGTGATGTCACAAGTGGAAGGCCAAGCCCACAAAGGTGACATCTAGAAAGTGGGATTTTCAGGCTGCTGACAAATCAGTGGCGTTTTCCATTGGGGGTTGTAAGAGAGGACACTTAGGCCTCCTGGGAGGGTGCCTATGCACAATTGTCGGCCACCTCACTTATCAAGTGACGCGATCACTGAGTACCACTGTCTCTGGCACGACAGCAGGGCAGGCAGTTAATTATGATAGTCTACGACACTGTCTCTAATAGCTCATGACAAACAGTAGGGAACAACAACCAGGTTGCTAAGGGTCACTAGGAGAAGCCTCTGACAACCACTCAGAAGCGGGAAGGTGGGAGGTCACTGACCAACCCAACTCCACCATGTCCCAGCCCAGGTTCCAACACCGGGCCTCAAAGTTGGGTAGGGAACCGGGGGGGTCCTGTCCACAACACGCCGGTTTGTCCCCAGGCTCAGCCTCTTCTGCCTCAAGGCTCTGAGCCCCTGGTTCGCCCCTGGCCCAGGTAACCCGCAGTATCTCATCCTCCTCGGCTTCTTCCGGCTGGTGGGCTAGAGGTAGGTTCCTGCATGCCTCGTTGTCCTCTTCAGGGTGTGGCAGGGCTAGCAAGCTAGATAGGTCTTCCGCTGAGGGCAGCTCCTCCAAATCAGGCCTGTCCTTCTCAGGACGGTCCTCACTGGCCAGGGGAAGTTCATCTAAGTCGCAGGGGATGGAGGGTTCAACAGGGACTGCTGGGTTCCCTGGTGGCGGTGATGGCGGTGGTGGCGGCACAGGTAGCTCAAGGAACTCCACCGGGGTGGTGCCCTGAGGTGGTGTCCGTGACCCTTCCAGGGCTGGTAGGTCCAGGCGGCCATCTGGGTCCCCAAGGCACTGGTAAGTTCTCAGCTGGCCTGGTCTCCTGCTGGGGCTGTGGAGAAAGCAGAGGGAGCTCCTTCCCCGTCAGCCACCAAGTCCTGACTAAGCGCCAAGGCCTGCCTTTAATACTCCCTGTCCCTGGCTCCGCCCCTTGGGGCGGGGCAGACCCAGCTGCCTGTCTTTGAGGGAGGCCATCTTACCTCCTTATATAAGGGTGCCCATTTTGCCTCCTTATATAAAGGAGCGCCTCTTGCCCTCTTCCAGGGTGCTGTCCACACAAGTGCATGTCCACCATTTTTGAGACTGGATGTTCAAGTCACACCCCTTCCTTTCCCAGGCCTCCAAATTAGGTAACAACACTTGGTGAGATGATGCAGACACTGATGGATCTCATATATTTTAGTTGAATAACCAGACTCCCTTACCCCTGTCATGTGAAGTGGGGAAGCACTCCTGGAGCCATATAAGCTAAACATTAACCTAACCAGCACCTCCTGTGTCTGCAGGCTGCCCAGATCGCAGACAGTAAAACTAGAAATGCACCCCCCATCACCACCCTTCTCCCCATGCTGAGCCTTTATCAGCACTTAATTAAAACTCGACAAGAAGATTAACACACAGAGGGCAGTTTTAATTAACTTAATATCACATTCAATTTTCCAATTCGTCGCAGTGTACCAGGCACCTGCAGGTCTTAATACAAAACCAAACAAAACAAGGGAGCAAGAGGGAGAGGGAGAGAGAAGCAACTGAAACAGAAGTTGTTTAAACTTTCTTTCGCTGTCCCCCATGATTGCATACTTTCTCCCTCCCCCTTTCCTGGGCTGTCTGTAAGTGATTTTAGAGTCTAATAGCCAGGATCCCGCTGGGCCCGTTCAGACCGGCCTTGGACTGTTTGCTGCTGCTTCTTCTTTTCTTCTTTTTTTTCAGATGTGTTCCTGGAGATTCTTGGATCAATAGAATGTGTTCCTGCTAATTCCACCACCTGGCCTCTGCACAACTTGTCGAAAAAACCATTAGGATGTTGAGATGGGCCCCAGATGAGTGGAGCCAGGACTCACTGCAGGAAACATACACTCACTTTCTGCCTCATGCTGCTGCTTGGGAACAGAGTAAAGGACCAGATCAATTTAAAAAAAAAATAATAATAACCAAAAAAGCAGGGCTCCAGACTACTTTGTGAAGGGGACGATGGAAAATACAGAGGCCCTTTGACCTGAACAGTTCAGCCAATATTTGGGACCCTACCGGCTGGTTTATGTTAGAAGGGGAAATGATGATAGTTGGCTATTTCTTTGCTGCAGGCCTGCTTATCCAAAGCTGCTGCTCCAGTAAGTTCCATGCCCCCAGCAGCTCAGTCTCATGGTCAGATTAATGCACGGGCCTATGGAGTCTATGCCCGGGGGCCCTTTATCATGAAGTGCTGGAGGGGAGTGGTGCTGCCCTGGGCCAGAGGCCAGGCTGTACAATTTCATTGCAAGTCCTGGCTGGGTTGCCCCTGGGGTGGGATGGAGCAGCTCACAGGCCAAGCTCAGCTCTCCTGCCCCACCCCTGGGCTGCCTGGTCCACCCCGGGTGTGGCATGGGACAAGCTATTCTGTGTGGTACAGCCTCTGGCAAAACAGAAGCTGCCCCACGTGCGCTGGTTGGCTTTTCTGCCCTTTGGGGATTAGGGAGACAGTCAGGCAGGCTGGGGCCTGTCTCTGGCCCTAGTCCCCCACCCACTACCAGCCTTCCCACAGGGAGAAGGGCCTAGACTCGGCAGGGAGGAAATGTAGCCCCTGCTGAGGACAGGTGGTCTTTAAATTAAGGAGTGTAATAACTCAACCGTAGGTCAGAGATTTATTGCAGGAGTGGAAAGGTAAGGTTTTGTGGCCTGCATGGTTTGAAAGGTCAGACTAAATGATCATATTGGTCCCTTCTGACCTTAAAGTCTATGGGTATGTCTATACAGCACTTTAATTTCAAAATAACACTGGTTATTTCAAAATAAAAGATATTTGGTCCACATGACGTTTTCTTATTTCGAAAGGACGGATCCCGTCCTTTCGAAATAAGAACCGTCATTTCAAAACAGGTTAAATCCCGATTGTTTTGAAACGGCTGTTATTTCAAAATGTTTATTTCCAAATAAGGCCATTTGGACATGTTGTTTCGAAACAACACCATTGTTCCGAAACAACTGTTTCGAAACATGTCCAAACGGCCTTATTTTGAAATAAACATTTCGAAATAACAGCCCTTTCGATAGCAGACTTTCTCTTAATTCAAATTAACATTTTGTTAATTCAAATTAACTTATTTTGAAATAAGGACTTTATTTCACAATAACTCATTTCAAAATACTTATTTCAAAATAACAATGTGTGTGTAGACATAGCCTATGAGACTGAACTGAGCAAAACTCAGAATTTCCATCTTACAGAAAACTCCAACATTTCAACACATGTTTTTTCCAACTTTAACATTTTCAATTGAAATGACTGATTTTAATTTTGGAATGTGGAACTGTTCTGTTTCAGTCAAAAATATGAAAATTGAAATAGTTAGATATTTTCACTAACTTTCTTCTGAATGTCATTGTGCATATATATGTGCCTAACTTTTTCAGTTTTCATATTTTCAATTGAAACAGAACATTTCCACATTCCAAAATTAAAATGAGGCATTTCAATTGAAAATGTTTTAATTTCAACATTCCAGGATTGAAATGGTTCCTTTCAGCTTATTGAAATGACTGGAACTGAACTGAAATTATCATTCTTTTGGCAAAACTGAAATTTCTCCATGGGAAATTTTGATTTTGTACAAACTACATTTTGCATTGGAAAATCATTCCAATGGAATATTTCCATCTAGTTTGTGTCCCATTCCCTTAAGCTCATAGCTTGTGTGCCATAACAAACCTCATGCCGAGTAAATCTTCAGGACCAAGAAGTTCCCCCCCCAACAGCATCTCACAGAGCCTGCCTCGATACTTTTTGGCATGGATACAGGGAGATTTAGTTTTGAGCGTCTCCTTGATACAATGAATTTCCCCCACCAGTCTTTATGACTCTTGAATCATGTATCAGTGCCCCTCACACACAAGTACAGAGCAACCAGAGTGAAATATAAAAGTGCAATCCTTTCAGCAACCTGTGAGGAGATAATGGCCCCTGCATTAAATGGAGACTCTGTTCATTACTGTCAAGTCAGTTGTGCTTAGACGCAACTGCACCTTCAGCATACACTGCCTTGCACATTTTCCAAGGTCATCATTACTCTCCATCCACTTCTAGAGAGAGAGAGACAAATGGATGAGAGAGCTTAGAGTGCTGCTGGCAACCAACAGAAAACCAGTTCATCAGCGACAAAGAAAGACCAGATTCTGGAAGATGTACTAGAAAGTCAAAGGTGAGGAGGAGGCATGAAAACCATGCATTCCTCACAGCACTCTTTGCTGCCACGTAATAGGAATCCAAAACGATAGAATTCCAGTGTCTTTTGGAAAATTTCCAACTTAGAGGTTTTAATCCAGCCCCGCTTGCCTCTGTATGATGCTGCCATCATTTTGAAAGATGTCACTCATGCCTGAAAACACCTCCACCCAGTTACAGTCTTGCAAGGTTCTCATGTGATCAACTACAACAGCAAAAGTGTAAGAGTCATGCACCGATAATGCAAAGAACATGAAAAGGACATGCCTACATTCTTGAATGGTTCATGCCTGATTCATGCGCATTCACCATTATGAGGTAAGAATGGACTATCAGCTTTTCTCATTATAAATCATAACTCTTGGAGGCTATGGGAGGACTGAAGTGTGCCTCCTATACTTTAGCTAGAAAGGCCAGAACATTCAATCCCAGCCTCTCTCTCTCTTTACAAACCAGAGTGTGCAAGGCTGGCTGGAAAGGATATTTTTTCAGTTCTCACATCATTTGCAGCTTTCCACATCCCTGGCAGAAACCAGCATAGATTTCCTTATGAATAATGAGTCAGTGCTGGGTTGGTTAGTGCTCTGAGATACAGTGTACAGAACCTGGGTTTGAATTTCACATCTGGTGTGTTGGCCCCGGGTCTTGCAGGAGTTTGGCATGTTGCAGAAGCAGTGTGCTCTGCACTGAGTGGATGAGGATGAAAGACGGAGACCCCTCTTGTCTGAAAAGGAAAATGGTGTTGATTAGCTTTAAAGATATGTTTTATAGTGAGCTTGATCTAAGAAGATGGTAGCAAACAACACAGGAATGAATGCAAAGGAATTAGACAGAGAAAGAAGTTTTGATGGATTCATGAAGAACAGAGGATTCATGAGAGTAAAACTATAGGCCAGGATTTCCTCCAGATACCAGGGGAGCAGAGGTGCACTGGATAAAATAACTCACTACACTGACTGGGCCATGCACCTCCAGCCCTGTTTCTCACCTCCAGCACTCCTCTTAACAATCCATCTCAGCAGATGTCTCCTATCCATCCAGCACTCTCATCCCCATCACAAGTCAAGTCTGGCCCAACACAGCTCCTCTCACTTCATCAATCCCATCATTCTCAGCCCCACTGGAAGGTGGAAATCTCTACAGTACTGCTCCTATCCTATTTGCAGAAAAAGTTGGTGCAAATGGAACGGGACGTCTGAGAATCTTCTAACCAGCTCTCTTCCCCTTCCAGCTTTACCCCCCCCCCCTTACTAGATCTGTTAGATGCTGTTGGCCCCACTGCCATTGCTCATTATTAAAAACATCTACACTGTGTCGCCAGGTCCTCAACCACATACTCGCACTCATGTAATCATGGAGACAAATCCAGCCAACATCTCATTAGAGATGGGATCAAGCCACGAACTTTGTATCCTGATTTTGAGTATCCCAAATATGAGGGGTTTAGATCGAGCCCTTTGCACAACTCAGATCCAGATTCAGTGGGTGATGCTCCAGAGTAGTAGGTCTCTGTGTCCAGGGGTTTGATTCAGGCCCACTCTACTATTCATGACTGTATATTGTGACTGTGTGAGATATTATTTCCATTCGATGACTGTCTCTTTGGGTACTAAAAATCATTGGTCTTTCTTCCTTCTTTAGTCTAAATCTGGGACCTCCCTCAACATCTCCCCCTCCTGCTTTTTCTCTCTCTCAATTACACTCACACAGCTGTTCCTTCTTCCTCTCCTCACGTCTGGTTCATGTTTAGCTCATATAGCACTGCTCCATACAGCACAAGGATAGTGCAGACTTACAGTTGTTTTCAGTTACCTTGTCACACACTTTTAAAAACCTGGGAGCTCTGACTGAAAAGTATTCCATAAGAATAGGTAACTCACTTCTTACTGTGGGCACCAAATTAAGGCCTGACCTGATCTTAGAGAGAAAGGGAAGGGGAAATGCCCCCTATCTGCTTCTGTGTTTGGTTAATTAACGTGGCCACCTCCATGCATATTTCTTAGTAGTCCTATTTATGGATGCTTGTGAGGCTTCCTCTGTGAGCTTGTGAGACTTTCAATGACTTCTTTTACATTTACAATGTAGTTACTATTTCTCTTCTGCAGATGCAAGTCCTCAAGATGTGTTCATGGGGCTCCTCATTAACTGAAACAAGGGAGGAAGGAAATTTGTGTTCTGCCTCCCAACTTGTGCTGGTGACTATATTAGCAGAGTAGTCCCCAGTCCAAGGATTGCACTTACAGTTGGTAAATTTTCCATGCTACTGTAGCCTGGACCCAACCAGGGCCCTCAAGTGGAAAGGGAGCTGAGAGGCAGGAATGTGAAGCTTGAGGTAGCTTTCCTTTGACATAACTGGTCAGAACTGTCTCAAGGTGGCATGAGACATGCTGAATTGGTCTCTGCTGAAAGTCACTCCCTGGCAAAGCCAAAGGGAGCTTCCATGAGCTGGTATGCATTCAGGTATTGTATATCTATGGCTGGAGCAGTACAGCTATACTGAGCATGTGTCGGCTGAGTATTACTGTGTGGAAATGTCAATATTAGGGACAGTTACCTCCCTCTACTGAATTGGTGGGACCTGCACTGAGCAGACTTTTAGAAGAAGTGACCCTTTGCCTATGACACATAGACTCTTGGAATGGACTCATCTGACATTTTCTGGGCCAGTCCAAAGCCCTTTATATGAAGAAATCTTTTGCAAAGACAAAAATGTACTTGAGAATGATAATCTAATGGATAATGACTGGCAAACCATTTCCTTTTTCTAACTGTCTAATAGATTCTGGCAGAGGAGTTCCATGGCTTGATGGCCTGGTTGATATGGAGCCTCTATGACCCACTTTGCAGTTCTTAGTCAAAGAGCTCACAAGGCCGGTCCCTGGGATGGATAGGTAGATAGATAGATAGATATTGTTATAGAAAAGTTTGACAGAACAGGAAAACAAATGTGGATTATCAAAACCAACCTCAACCTCCAACTAAAATTGTTTGTAGTCCAAAAAAAAAATTAATTTTCTCCTTCCATTGTTTTTCTGTGCTACCACAGACTTCCAAAAGCAGCCTCAAAGCAACAAAAAAACACATGAAAACTTGTTCTCATGAGAGTTCTGACCCATGTGTGAAGGAGAGCCGAGGTGCAGATCTGCATTACCCAACTCTCATGTCTCAGCAGAACTCAGATGCTCTCCTAGTTTAGCCACTGCTACTTCAGAATCAGGCAACGCAGACAGACATGGAACTGCTCACTCCACCGTGGGATGCAGGACTTTCCATTGCTCCTTAGAGAAAGATTCATTATTACAGTAGGGCAGTCAAATTCATGGGAATAATGCTTCAGATGTGCAGTAAAGTTATACAGTCCATGAACGAACATGTCCCACACACCAATGGCAGGTCTGTGTCGGACATGTTCCTTCATGGATCATATACCTTTACTGCCTGGCTGCCACTTTATTTCTTGATATTCCAAATTCGTCTGTGGTAATTTAATAAGCCATTGCCTTCTGTTTTTCCCCCACGAGAGCACTATTTGAGTTTGGTTAGGGAAGGGAAAAAAGTCCTTCTGGGGTGCTTTATTAAGCAGATATTACGGGTGGTCTCTCCCCTTTTCTTGAATCAAATCAAACCCAGAGTGGGTTGACTGCTTCCACCAGGAAAGGAACACGCAAGTCTGCTATGACTGAAACCCTCATATTTATTCTAAGGATAAAACAAGAGGGAGAGAGCAACAGCAACATTCACTGTAATAAGCTAGCAAGGTCTGTGAATTTCCTCAGAACAACTCTGTCCCCTCCATCTCCACCCGGACACAACTTCAAGTACCCACTACTACTATCATGCAGGATTCTGGGGGGTGGAGGTGTGGGGGAAAGGGTTACCTGCCACACCTCTACAAACGACAATACCATACATTTTCAGATAGTGTTTGACCTTTGGTGTGTGACTGGACCCCTGTGTGCTAGTGGAATACGAATGAATATTTCATGAGACCCACCAGCAAGCAGAAATGCTGCAGTACCTTTTGGGACTATTCTTGCAGCTAACCGTGGTGTGCTGGCTCTGCTGTCATTCACAGGATTATATCAGTTGTTGATTTTGCATATTCTGCTGGATCCCAGTTTGTTTGAGAAAATGTCTGTGAATCCTGTAAATGCCATTCATGTTAGCACACATCTGTCCAAGCTGTCTTATTCATTGTTCGCTGCTCACCATTGCCAGTCATGTGGCATTTCTTAGTGGTTATTTTGTTTTAAAAGGTTCAGGCATTCAATCAGGGAGCAAAAAACAGTACCATATGACTCTGATGGCCAATCACATGTCAATGAATAACCAATAACTGAAGTGGACGTGCAGCAAATCACTCCTGTAGGGGAAGCTGGTGGCATAAAGGGCTCAATCAGGCAATTTCGCCATAGCTTTGTTCAAGGAAGGTGTGTAGAACTGCCTTAAGAGGAGCATTAGGGGAGAGGAAGCACAGGCTCTTGTGAGCCTGCACACTGCAGAGTCCATGAAAATGGAGCAGATTGCTCCCCCTGGTGTCTCAGCCCCACTGGCTGGTGTGGGGAGGGGCCAGGTCCTGTGCCTTGCCTCCCCCCAACCCATTTCCAGGGGAAGTGGGCAGGGACTGAGCAGACCCTGCTCACAGGAACTGCTGTTGTGATCTGACCTTGAACAGCCCATGCACAACTGAAGAGACTCCTTTCATGACCCTTTCAGCCCTCCACCCTCACACACACCTATGCCAGGCTAGGTCACAAGCTAGTCTCACCTTTTGGGCAAACATGGCCATGAAACATTTTGGTTGGTGAATGAGTTGCAGACCAGCAGTACATTATTAATAAATATTATTCACAGCAAATAATTCAGCAAGCACTACTCCGGAATTCCATTTCTTCTGTTTGTCATAGCGGCCTTTTCCATATGACAAATACGGAAGGTTTTCTCACCCAGTGTTTTCCAGGGAGCAAAAGCCAAGGTGGTTCTGTGGGCTTTACATCCTTGTTTGTGGAACAACAACAGCAACTATATCAGTGCTTTACAGGGGGTAGGCCTGGCTGTTTCTATACAGTGAAATAACCATAATGTTTTGCACTAACATAATATTTTTCATCACAGGCTCTTAAAAGTATTTTATAATATTGAAAAGATGTATTTCTTATCTACTACTTTTCATCAGTGAGTCGCAATGCGTAGAAGATTTGCAGATCCTACATACATTTATTTAATAATCAATGCATTCATCTATCTATACATTTACATTTATTTTAAAGAATGTCTTGGCTCCTGAATGCTGGAATTCTTTTTTAACAGACCCTTAGGTCCAGATCATCAGCTAGCATAAATAGGTGTTCAGTCATTCCACAGAGCTATGCCAATCTGGCTTGTAGAAATCAACAGCACTCTCCAGCAATTTAGAATAAGGGTCAGATTTTGTGCTGAGCTTTTTTGAAATCACCACCTTTAGAATGGGTGTTGTTAGGTAGCTCTGTGAGTTGGTCCCCTCCCTGTTCCCACTAATGAAGCTTTGCACTGGTTATGAAAGAGCAGGAGACTTTGTCGGAGACCAGAATCATTACGAAAAATCCATATTGGATTTCTTCTGAGGTGCTTCAGATATCTCCAGGCTCTGTTGATGCTGTATTTGGGAACTATTCTCCTCCATCGTCTTCCACTTGAGGGATTCTTCCTAACAAGTTTCACCACAGGCAAATATGGTAGATGGCCCTGAACAGCTTGGACACTGATGGCTCATCATTAAAAAAAACAAAAGAAAACAAGAAAATCCAAAAAGTAACTGAAATTACAGGGCACTCTAGTATGTAAATATAATACCAGGAAAAAGCATGGTTCACTGTATGATGCCTCCACTTCCAGTCAGTAACTAGTTTTGGAGGGAGGTGGGGGTAAGTGACTTAGGCAGTGGTAAAAGGGGTAAGGCTGACAACCTCGGATGGAGCCTGAAGCCTTTATTATCCCTAGAGCAGGTACAGGGTGAGAGGCAGCAGTGAAAGCTTCTCATGCCTGGCCTTACCAGAAGGCCTCCATCTTCACTCAGAGTGGGAGGGGAGTCAGTCTCCATGGACACCCGATGCTTGCCCTGTCTGCCAACAGTGGAGATCTGGGGGGAGAGAATTAGTGCTGTTTGATGGTGATTTTTGTTCCCTGGGAGCCAGACTGAGGCTGAAAGGCTCCATATCCCATTGCAGGTCTCCCAGATGCTTTAGTTTTCCAGGGGAAGTTGCTCGACTTCTTGCAGGCTTCCTGGAAGCAACTCTGCCTTTAACATTAATGACACCAGCCCCCATCTGACTCTGGTCAGGAACAAAGAAAGAAATGAAACAGGCCTTGGCTTATAATAGGCCGGCTCCTGGGAAATGGGATGAGTTTTTAAAATGGGTAATTGACAGAGAGAGGTTGGTAGCTTTAGCAGGGGTCCCAGCTTCTTATAACTTTCCGAGAGAATCCCCTCCTCCCCCACCCTTACAAGCATAATGTAATGTTTGAAGGGGGCTCCCCATAGAGTGGCGCTTCAAAGCTTTGCTTGACGCTCCCACAGCATGTCCTCCTGGTTCAGTTCCCTCCTCCTCATTTAAGTGCCTTTCATCCTCCTTCTTCCTCCTCTTCATTGTTGGAGCCCTTCCCCCTCCCCACCTGCCCACTCCCACCCTTTCTACAGACTGCCTTTGGTCCAGACTCCAATGGGAACCAGCTGTCTGGCTGAGCTGGGATATCCTGGAGCAAACAACATCTTCCCCCTTTCCTTCTGCAAAAAAATCCTCCTGGAAAACGGTCCCACAGATGGCCCCGCTGGTCCCCCTTCTTCCCAACCAAGATGAGCTTGCTGGCTTGCTGTTCTGATGTGTTCTAGGTTTGGATTCAGTTTGAGATCATTAATCTGTCATGCTTTGTCCCCTCTCCAGCTGTGGACTCTGCTGGATGCAGGAGGGGAGGGCCAAGAGCTCTTTCCTTGGTTTGAAGCAGGTCAGGCTAATCCCCCTCTGTTGGCTTCTCTTGCGCACTTTGCTTCAGCATTGTTCTTCAAAGATGTTCCTGCTGTAGGGGCTGGGGGTTTGTTGTTTGAACAGCAGCAGCAGCCACACAAGCTGCTTGCTGTCCTGCCTTTACAGGGTGGTCTGTAATTGCTTCCTGTCCTCTTCAGTAACTGGTTTAATTTGTTTGCATTGCTGCATAATCTCTGAACTGGGAGAGTCTGGAATGAAAGTTGCCTGTTCCACACTCGCTGGTTTTCTTTAGCCATGGGTAGAACTTAGTCACTTTGGGGAGTCTACCAGTGTAGTCCCACATCTTCAGACTGAAAAACTGGCCTAAAAATGTCTCACAAGAGTTAGGGTTTCCCAAAATATTGCCTCTGCTTCTAGCTTTCTGATCTGCCCCGAAAATACAACAAGAATAGGGTTTCCTGTAGTATTGTGATGCTGCCATTTCTGGTTATGATGGAAATCCAGGATTGCAGTGGTAGGAGCAAAAACAGAAGAAGAATGGGGGCAGGGGAAATGAAAGTCTCTGATGCTCAAGGCTTTGTTTTGGGTAAAGATCTTGGTTAGTCTGGATTTTACCCAAGCCAGTTTGTATCCTGCTCATGTACACAGATGAGGTCTTTTAGAACTGCCGTATGGGGTAACGCTGCACTGAAAGGGTGCTAGCTGGTCTTTGATGAGGAGAGCAGCAAAAAATTTTTCATTCAAAATGATCTTTCAATGAAAATGCTTTTTTTCCCCAAACTGGAAATTTCTGTAGGAAATATCCATTTTTGACAATTTTTTCAGGTTTTTACCAAAAAACAAAAATCCTTGAAACCAAATTTGGAAGTTTTTAACAGAAAAACCAAAAACAACCCCAAAACCAAACCTTTTGAAGATAACTTTCAAAGGAAACAAAAAAGTTTTTAGTTTTCATTGAAAGTTATTGCAGAAATGAAAACCACTTCCTGATCATCTCTAGTAACAAACTCCTTGCAGCAGCCTGGTCCATTCTCAAGCTACCAAATGGGCACTGTACTTGGCTGTCCAATGACCAAATGAAAAGAGAGGCAAAACGATGGTTGGACAAATTAAAATACAGTATAAGTTTGGTTACCACCATCGCACCAAACCCATGTAAGACTCCACAGCATTCTACATTCCTTTGATTTTGCTAAGAGATTTGAATCATGTGAGTCCAAGATCATGTCACAGGGTGGACAGGGACACTCCAGCCCACCTCTGCCACATTAACAACCTTACTGGGGCTGGCAGAGGACAAAGAGGCAGAGGGCAAAGAGGAGCTGCAGCAAGCACAAGGTTCTGAAAGATGCCCAAATTAGGAGAAGATTTTGGGTCTGGAAGCCAAAGCATTATAATGCTTGAGATTATGATGCTTGAGAAGATGGCTGTAGCTCAAAGAGCAGTGGAGCGAAGGATGTGCAAGCTACCTTTGCATAATCAAGTGCTCAACCAAGAAATTTGTCAATGAACAGGAGTGAAGGACATGGTGGAAGCCATGTACAAAGTGAAATTGCGATGGGCGGGTCACATCGTTTGACTCCAAGACGACAGATGGATGTCACGGCTAACTCAGTGAATTCCTCTCAACTACAAATGTCCCATCGGTCTACTAAAAATGAGATGGGCAGATCTGATGGTCAAGATTCTTGGTCAGAAATGGAAGTGGGTGACACAAGACAGAAACCATTGGCATGAGATCAACCTGAGACAGAGGTGAAGCTATATCAGCAACGCAATGCATTGAGGACAGGCTGGACACAGGTGGCAAGCCAAAGCATAAGCACTGAAGATGACAGAGGGCAAAAATGATAGAGGTTTTTGACGACTACCCTTGAAAACCTAGCACTGAGAGGGTGTTGGACCCTTTCCTAAAGAAGAAATGGATCTATGTAGGAAGAGTGTGGTGCCACTGCTGGAAGGACCAAGAAACAGCTCTCTGTAGAAGGAACTGGAGTAGCTGTTTCATAAAAAGCAGGCTGGAACTGCAAAAGAGCCTTGCGACTGGCAGAGCTGAGTTGGTGTTCAGTTGATGTAGCTATTTCCAGAGGGGTAGCCGTGTTAGTCTGTGTACAGCAAAAGCAGTGAAAGTCCTGTGGCACCTTATAGACTAACAGATTTCTTCGGGCATAAAATTTCATTGCATCTGATGAAGTGGGTCAGAGCCCACGAAAGTTATGCCTGAAAAAATCTGTTTGCCTATAAGGTGCCACAGGGCTCTCGCTGCGGTTGATGTATCTGCATTTTGGGACTTTGAGGATGGTTGGAATTGTTTATGTTAACAAATCCAGGCACCAAGTAGGGGTATTATTATTTGCCACAAGAAAGCCTCTAGTAGAGTACCAAAGGAGCCCTTGATCAGCAGGAAACAGAGGTGGGGGACCCCAGAGTGACCTCTGGCCACAAGGGGGCACTCACAGGGCAATTGACTTTGTTACAGGAAAGTATGGATTGGTGAGCGTGCAGCACAGTACTGAGGGAGGTGTCCTTTTGCAGAATGTTCCACTCTAATGGAGGGTTTGATTCCCCTTTAGAAAGAATAGATAGGGGGTAAGCTGCAGAATTCAGATCTGCTGATCCCAAGTTTTAGTTCTAGTTGGTCTCGAGAAATTATATAAACAAAGAGAATGTGCAGCACCTGCTGACTATATAGGGTAGTTGTAAAAGGGTAGCTGTGTTAGTTTAATTCAGCAAAACAAACAAGGAGTCCAGTGGCACTTTTAAAGACTAACAAATTTATTTATCACATGAGTTTTCATGGAAGAAAGTCCCACTTCGTCAGGTGCTGTGAAGAGACACTCTTCAAAGCATCTTGAAAAGTTGGATTTTCTACCATGAAAGCTCATGCAGTAAATAAATTTGTTAATCTTTAAAAGTGCCAGAGGACTTCTTGTTTGTTACGCAGAGAAGGAAAACACTGCTACTGAATGATTTATGCTGGACGTCCGGATTGAGGAACATGGGGAGAACTGCAAAGAGATCTCGATGTTGGCACAGTCCAGGATAAAAGTGCATTAAAAGAATATAGATGGATCATGACTGAAACAGAAAAAGATTGCTGCAGGCTGAGACTGAGGCATACTGACACAACTGGATGTGTGTGAGGTAGAGAGAGGAGGACTGAAACAGGAGAAGCTGTACAAGTCTAGATAAAGGACATAACTTTGTGTATGTTTTTGTACATGTGAATCCCCTGAATGTATAGTATGTGTATGCTATGTGCGTGCATGTGCTGAGCTGGCAATTCCTGTGTGATGGCTGGGAGCCTTTCTGCAAAAGTGGACTGCACAAGAGATTATCAGAGAGTCTAAAGCTGTCAGAAGTGAATGGAAATTGTGGTTCCTTTTAATAACCTTCTTCATTAAATGGCCGCTGAACTTGTGAGAGGACTGCATTGTAGAGAATGGGCTGAACTGGCTTTTTTTTATGCTGCTTGCTGGAGGTCACCATATATACTCTGGGACTCCAGAGGCAGAGAGCCTAGAGTTAAAGTAGTCGCAAACAAGATGAAACCTATTTCACTCTCTGCCACTCTGGATATTTCACTGAATGGCTTTCGAAGTTGATCCCAGCCCAGGTGCACCCGGGGTACATTTCAAATCTATGCACTACCTGCTCATAACAGGTGCTATACTTCATGGAGCATATTGAAAATATATTGTCCTATTGTCCAATTTAAACTGCATGAGCATTGACCTTTTAGGTAATATTTCATACATGGTGATGCATTTTAAATGAATGGGTAAGCACTACAATATAATATGTCTTTTTATGGCCCCCTGTTGCATATAGCCCTAGTAGCAGATGTAGTTCAAAATACCTTTTTACAAATCCTGCAAATACAGGAGGACTATGTGGAATGTGAATAGCTTTATCTATGTGAGAGGCATGTGACTGAATTACTGTCACAGCCTTGGCTGTGCTCATCCTTTGTGGATGGTCACCAGGTTGCTGAACTGCACTCAGCCTTTGGATCCCAACAGCTATTAAGCTTATTGGGCTTAAACAGTTTCCAAACACTGTCTAACTGCAACCTCTCCAGCACATTCCCAGGAAAGAGGCCCTTCTTGAGATGTTGGCCCTATAGTCCACCAGCCCTAGGCTATCGAGACTAGCACTGACCCCTCCCAGAGTACCCCCAATGGTTAAGCATTTCTTCCCCCAAATTCCAACCAGGTAGGAACTCCAGTTTACTGTTTACCTCTGTGGAGACCTTGTGACAGTTAAAACAAGGATCACCCAGATTTTGCAAAGAAATGTCTTAACTAGAGACACTTTTCTCACAGACAAAGCACAGGATTTACATACCTATGGAAAAACAGTAAGAGCCTGAACGCAACACTTCTCTCTCCAGTGTCCTCAACACTCCAAGAGCTTTTTGGAGTTTGGTGTCTTTTTGGAGTCCCAGGATCCTTTCACATTCCTCCCTTCTTGCTCAGCTATCAGCCACCTAGCTCAAGAAGATCTGGTATTTAAACAGAATTCTGGATTTCTCATCAGCTGATTAGCTGCTTAACTCCAACCCCATTCCTTCCATTCAGGTCTACATTGTGAAAAGTGGTTTTCCTAGATTGCAGCTACCCTATTGTTTCCTGGTGGACCTATATGAATGGAGGGTCCTCAAGACTGAGGACTCTTGATGACTTTCCCATTTTTAGGCCTTCTACTAGGTGTAAATATTTCTCTTATTATCTTGAGGGGTGTCAGAACACAAAAGAGCTTACACTTAAAAAGATGAAGTCTGCAGATCAATAGGCATTTACAGACATCTACTAGTCTGTCATAATGTCCCTTCCATGTAATGGTGTGGTGCACATCTTTGGGCACAAGGTTGGTTTATGATATTGAAAGTGAGAGAGGGGACTCAGTGACTCAAACACTCCAGTTGCTCAGCAACATTCAGCACTTTGTAGAACAATCAGCTTCCAAGAGTGGAAATACTGCTAGATCTACCTGAAATACTGTATGGGTATGTCCACACATAGGTTTTAAGTCAAAATAACGCTGGTTATTTCTTTTTTAAAATCATTAGGTCCACATGATATTTTCTTATTTTGAAATGACGAGCTCCACCATTTTGAAATAAGGGAAGTTATAGCGACTCAATAAAACCTTGTTTTATATCAAAATGACACTTAGATCAAAATCACCAAATCGAAATAGCCCTGTTAGGATGTGTTATTTCGATTTGGTGGTTGTTTTGATCTAACACTTTTCCCCTTCTCCTTCCTGGGGTGCCTTTCTCTTTTCATGTATTGGGTGGAGGCATGACCCTTCTAGGAACCATCTTGGCACATTTCCCATGGTGCTCCTCTCCTAAATCGAACTAGCAAGTCGTGTCCCTGGACATGCTAGTTCAATTTGAGTTTTTTGGTGTGGACCTGTTAAATCATATAAATTAAATCTATTTAATGATTATATAACAATTCAATTAGATCGCTTTAAGTTAAATTGCTTTAACTGCCTATGTTTAGACACAGCCTATGGGTTGCATTGCCCAAGAAAGTCCCATTGCCCTTGAATCTGTTACATATGTGTAACCTTAGCATTTAGTGCTTACTGAGGTTCCATGGTAATTCATGTTCTCAAGTCAGACAGATAACTGCTTATTTCCCAGGTGGAGCTCACTTACAAGAGACAAATCTTTCACCAATCCAGGTGTGTAGCTATACTATAGTGAAAACATTACTGAAATAATGAGAACAAGGACAGAGGAACTCTAAACTGTAGGCCTAAACTCACAGAATATGAAGCTTTGTTCTAAGTTAACAGACTTTGTCCTGTTGATTTTCTTTCAGACATGGGTGTTCGGCTGCCAATAACATGCCTGCTAGATAATAGCCAGTTTTAAAGCATTATCCTGAAGGGCCACAGCTCTGGCAAGTATCTGATGTTAGTGGTCAGGATGCTGACTTTAATCTACTGAATGAACCAAGAGAAACTGGCTTATTGGCACCAGGAAGCTGCAGAGAAGAGAAAGTATGTGCTTCTGGTTACCTACATTTCAAAGTAAACCAAAGCTTGGGAAGGAATTAGAAAGGGAAAGAAGAGCAAACTGCGACTGAGGGAGGAATCAGTGAGTCGCCTGGCAGTCTTGAGGCAGCCTTTCAAGGATCAGCAACTTGGATAAAAGCCAACGTATCACTTCTAATCTTTGGCTTTTTGTTGGACTTAACAAGGACTTTAAAATGATTCCAGTTGCAGCTGACAGGCCCCATATGGATCCTGGTTTGAAACCTCCTCCTCAGTTCAACATCAAATAGTCTGGGACTGTCAAGAGCCCATGAGGGGACTTGAGAAGGGGAAAACAGAAAGCGCACATAGACCCAAGTGCATACAGACACGATGGATGAAAACGTTCTACTCGGTATCATTGCTGTGTTACGGCAGGACACGTGGCTTTGTGATGTCATAGACAACTTCTGCCCATTTGCCTTCTCCTTGATGCTCACTACTCGGCTGAGTAGACTTCCCTCTATGAGTTCAGTCTACAGATTTCTTTTATTTAAAGCCTTTTCATTCCAAACTTTGATAGTAAAGTGAGAATATTCTCCTTCAAGCATCAAAAATATCTCCCTTGTCTTTGTTTAACACTGGCTTGTCTCTAATCTCCCTAAGCTACATCACAATGCAAGAACAAAGGCATCTGACCTGTATCCATGGCAACCTTCAAATTCTACACCTTTGCCTTTTGCATAAAAAGCTCCCTCCTCAACCCACACAAATATTAAATATGTTTAACCAGGGAAGCTGGATTCCATATTCTTACAAGAGCTTCTGCGTCCACCTCATCTGCCAAGGGAACTCCTTCCTGCTCATTCCATGACAGCTTTTTGTTATTATTCTCAGCATGTTACCAAGGCTAATATCTTGCGGTAGCTCATTAGATGCCCCAAAGGGTAGTGCTTGATTCAGAAAAACATAGAAGGAATGTGAGCAGAGTTGGTAAAATGACAGATCACCTGATAATG
The DNA here is from genome assembly GCA_007922195.1 of Podocnemis expansa. Classification (NCBI taxonomy): domain Eukaryota; kingdom Metazoa; phylum Chordata; order Testudines; family Podocnemididae; genus Podocnemis; species Podocnemis expansa. Next base: position 25,318,607 of record ML681991.1, read on the forward strand.
GTTTATGTGCTGGGGCTTGAATAACCAAGCCTTGCATCTTCCTAGCTACTGTTCACCATTTAAATGGATGCTGGAAGATTCAAAAAATCAACAAAAACAAAAGGGTAGGTGCATCATCTCTATGGAGTATGATAACTGAAGATGAATGACTATATAATTTCTTTAAAATGGAGCAGATCCCTGAATAAATGTAGGTAGCCGAACTTACTACCTCAGTGGTTCCATTCTTGTAACTTTTGTCATCCACCTAATATTTGTTACATTAACTCACTGCATCACATCTGGGGTTAGGTTTCAGTCCCGTACCTGAGTGCCTGTGTGGAGGCCCATAGATATTAATCAGCTTAGCATAGCCACAGGAGGATAGCTGCTCTCAGTCAGCTGCAGGATTGAGGCCTAAATGCTGGTGTGAGGAGAGTTCTCTCTCATTCTGTTTGCTTTGGATGCTGTTACAAAAATAAACAATCGCATCCTCCTTGGTATAACCCACTGCAAGCAATGAGGCTACATCAGGAGTGAATTTGTCCCCACATATTTAGAAAAGCAACAGCTACAAAATGCAAACCTCTCCATGTGTTAGTCATGATATCTTTGACTATTCAAACTGAAATGTTCTGACTATTTCATTGGACTGTTCCCCATAAGTGCCGCCATCATGGGGATTATGGGATGGGAGAAGGAGTTGGAAGTAAGATCTTAGTTTTGTCTATGTCTAAGTCAGGGCTTTGTAATATCTTGCTGATAGAAGTCTAAATGCAGGAGCTAACTTCAGTAACCTGGCACTGTTCTGTTAGCCACAGGCAAGGGTCCTTTCATGACCAAATTGTGATGTGGTAACAATCATGTTATTGCATAATGAAGCTATGGTCATGCCATTATTGCAGGGCTGTATACATCATGCTAAACAATAGTTACAGATGATAACACAATGGTATTCATTGGAATACTTCATGCAGACAAACAAGAATCAATGGTCTGCTTAATTTCTCTTCAGCAGAGTTGTATGTAAGGGGCCTGATCCAAATCCATTGTAATATATGGAAAGGCTTCCATCAACTTCAAGGGTCTTTTTATTGGGTTCATTGTACTTTGCAGAGGTATCTACTGGGAGACCAAAAGATGCATTTAATTTGCAGAGAATAGAGCAGATTGTAACTAAACATTTTCAACAGAGAGGTGTGGCTTGTGGAGACTACACATCCTGTTATCCGCACACTAGGGCATCCCACCTTTACCCAAATCCGTTGCTGTCTCTTTATAGATTTTGCTGCCTAGCTCGAGAACAAGGCTTAAGCTTAGCCAAAAGACAAGGCCTCAGGCCTTACAATCCCAGCATGCAGTGCTACATTTCAATCCACTCAAGAGCAGAAATGGATGTGCCAAAATACTCTCTCAGGACTGACTGGGCTGCTGCTCTCAGTTCTAACTTGAAGCAAAACATTTGGAAATATACTGATACAGGCAATCTGTGTTTCTGAGATATTTCCAGCCCTGCTTTTCAGATCCATAATGTTCAAAGAAATGGTCAAACAGAAGCTCTAAAAATGCAATTAGACCGAAGAAAAGCAATGTCAGCTAATGGCTAGAGATGAGGAAGAGCCCCCATGACTCCTCACTTCTGTACCTGGTTCTGCCACTAATTCCCTGAACAAGTCACATCATCTTCCACGCCTTAGTTTCCCCATCAATAGAATGGGGTTAATTAATAATCCTTGCCTACCTCCCAGGGTGTTCTGAGGTTTAATAAATTCATTCTTTCAAAGAGCTTTGAAATCCTGGGATGAAATATGCTACTGAAGTACTCACAGTAATTGATTTACCTTAGAGACCTGGCCAACTTCTCTTTCATTCAAACGGGTTATTGTAGCGGCTAAGGCCGGGTGAACTATTAACCAGCACAGAATGGCTCATGCTTCTGCCTGTGCAGTCCCTATATTGCTGGTATCTAACTCATTGCCCTGTTAGCACTGCCAGACACTCCAAGTCTGAGAGGCTCGAAATTCTATTCAGTGATATTCTATACACTGCTGTGTTGACTATCACCTGAATGCTGTCCCCAGACCCACCAGCAAACTTTCCTTAAAGACTGTGTGTAGCAAAGGGTGCCAGTTGCTGGTCATGGCCGCTGCACTTGTGGCGCAAATTTCTTGCCTGCCCAAAACAAAGCCTGCAAGTTACAAATCACATGTGAGTATGCAGTAGAAAAGGAAAGCAGGGAGGAGAATGCTAAATAAATGGCATAGCATGTACTAGTTCCTCTCTCCAGCTGGGAAGGTACTTCAGATTTGGACATCATGGCAGGAAAAAGATGCTGTCTTCTCTTTCACCCTTTGCTCTTTGCCTTCTCTCCCTCTTCCCCTCCCGTGTGAAAAGTCCAGAGTCAGCAGAATTCCAAATACCCTGCTGGTGCCATGTTTATATAGCATGTCCTCCTCGCTTAATTGCTTGACAACAGCTTTAGGAGAAAAAAAAAGACAGAAAAAGTGAACAGCTTGTTTTTTTGGATACAATACAACTTTTTTTTTTTGTTATGTTATGTTATGTTAGCAAAAGGAAACAGAGCCCTTTAACAATCAGCTATTCCCAACTTGTAGACTTGGAAGGTGTATTCTGGGAAAGTGCATGATAAAAGGGACCTTCATTTCATTCCCTTGTCTTAATTTAAATTATAGACACTAATGACTGATGATGATACTTCATTTTGCTTCATTGTTCTCTTTTGTGAGAAGAACAGTGGCGGGGGGTGGGCTATGCTTCATTTGCAGGTCTAAAACAGGGAGCCAAACTGTAGATATTAACTTATGTACATTGTAGTTGTGGCTCAGAAGACATTGTGTTTGTCTCTGGCTATTTTTTGTTTGTTTGAATGGGACATAACTTCCCCCATAGAATGCTGTCAGAAGTTCTTCCAAGACATGCTACTAACTGACTCAAAGAGCTATTTAAATGTTACAAAAATGACAACAACTTCCTTCTTTGGCACTACAAATAAGGAGTCCTGTGGCACTTAAAGACTAACAATTTTATTTATTGCACAAGCTTTCATGGGAGAAAAATTCACTTCTGTTTATCAAAGAATAGACTACAATAGCCCGTGATTTCATCAGCCAGATTTTTGACTCTCAGTTCTCCAAAGTGCTATAATGAAACGAGTTAGATGCTGTTCAGGCAAAATCAACAACCATTCTAGCCACAGCAGTTCCTTGCACACAAACTTCAGCTGAGGTGATAAGTTTGGACATTTCAATCAAAGAAGCAACCAGGAGTTCTCATCAAGCACTATCAGAACCATTTTGGCTGCACAAGAATGGGCTTTTCTCTAGAGAGACATACTTCTTCCTAGCTGGGGACTTGCTGAAGACATCCTAGGGAAGAAGTTTCTCATAGTATTTTGGAAATTATCCTTCCAGATCTTTCTAGGGAGCTAGACGTATGCGAAGGTAGCCAAAGCAAACATACATACATATTAGAGTTAACTTTTTTTAAGCCCTCTCATTAGTCAAATGTCTTGATAGGCTCTTAGTTTACTCCCCTGGTCCTAATCCTGATCTCATTCTCTGGGCTTCATAAATACTCCAGAAACAATCACACATGCCCCCGGTTGTCAATTTCCAATACACTTCTGAAAAAGCTCTCCATGTTCAATGCTTTTCACTGCAGTGAAAAATTAAATTAAATTGTGTTTTCATGTATTTCTCTCCAAAATGATTTATCTGTAGCTTCCCAGTTCTGGGTATGTAGCAGAAGTATGATATGACATCCTGCCATCTTTTCATTTTTGGGCTGGGGAACTCTTCTCCTGGAAACAGCAAGGTTCTAACCTGAAAACAAAATGAAACTAAAAAACATGATATGGGAGAATTCAAATGGGCTTAAGCTCAATGGACGCTACCTGTGCAATATCCAGCTGTTTTCAGAAGAAACATTAGCTGTCATAACTCGCTGGCATGATTTGGGGGTGGTATGAGAAGACCCATCACAGACTGCTTTCTGCATCATAAACCGACAGCCAAATCAATGTGTTTGCTTCTTCCGTGCTTTCCCATGCAGTGGCCCATGGAGATGTGGCCTAATTTAGCCCAGGATCTTCTTTTTCCTGCTACATTTATTTCTCAGTTCTCAGTCATGCATGAAGAGGGTTAATTAATAGCATGATGTAGAAATGTACAGAATTAGGAGAATCACCTTTTTCCAATTACTCTATCTGGGGCACAGAAACACCTGTTAAATACAAGCTATATTGGAAAGATGTCACATCTGTACATACCTTTTCACATTGTGGGTTGTGAATTGTGGTGTCAATGTGAGTTATGTTGTGATAGTGCCAGGCACAGACAGCCATCATGTGGGAAGCTCTTATGCAAGCTTCCTCCGCCTGGCTCTGCCAAAGTGTCTCATTACTACACCGGCATCACCCTTAGCACTTCCAATCATGGAACTAAGCAATGCAATCTTGATCTACTCTATCCCGTCATTCTCATCCTTGGCACCCAATCAGCTCTGCCACTCTTTGTCCTGATCTGCATAACTTGATATTCCTCAGTGCCCACACCCCATACCCTAAGAATAGCTTTGCCAGTGTACTTCTACTAGACCTGTACAAGATAGTTGTAATAAAATTACAAACACTCTACCCGTGGTGCTTTTTGACTATATTGAATCTCTGAGAAAATGTAGCATTCTTATCAAATTTTTCACATTCACGAAATTATTGCATCAATGGGCGCTAGAATCCCCATCACCCCCCACCCCAACCCTCAAGTTTGGATGTCAGTTCAGTTTGTCTGCTATGAATTTTCAAGGCTTGAGTCAGGCCATGTGACTTTAGTTACATCGTATTGGCCCATGTTCCCTGGTTGGCTCCTGCACCCCATGGGATCTGTAGGGTTAGCAGGAGCCATTTTAACATTTTAACTTTTTTTCTCTGCAGAAGAGGCCTCTGATAAGCTGCTGTCTCTTACCAAGGCAAAAGAAATCTGTGCTGTTTTTACAAGCAAAACAGCTTGGGAGAGGATTATGATTTCTATGAATTGCAGCGTTCCACTTCTTATATAAGCTCACTGCTTTGCACCATACCACAGCCTCATCTGGCCAACCACTTCTAAATTTCTGTTCTGACGTGCTTCTGCCATTAGCATGGGCCTAGTGTGTCTTTTACTTGACTGCGGCCTGACTGACCATGGCCTTGCTTAATCCTCCTTGATCTGAAAGAACTGACTGATTGAAGTTTTATTGCCACAGTTTAATCCCCATGATTTTCAGCCAGGGAACTGCTTGCAGCTCCCCCCTTTTACTTTGCCAGTATTCAAGACTGCAAATAAGCCTCTGGTTTATTATTAGCACAATATACTGTTTTATAAGGGGACCACAGCTGCCTGAGAAAATTCAGTGTTCTCTCCTGCAGCATTTGACTATCAGAAGCACTGTATGCACCACAGATGGGTAGTTCTCAGCAGAAGTGGGTCTCCAATAACAAAAGCTCTCCAAAAAGGCACCAGTATTACAGGGCCATGACCAGACATGCTACCCAGTCCCAAGGGCTATAATAGCAACCTTCTTCCAAGGAGGTTGTTCTACCTGCAGACCATGGAGATTTGCGACCCACAAGGGTCGACTTGGCTGCTCCAGTCCCAGATCTCATCTCACAAGACCCCAGCTGCATTACGGACTAGGCTACCCATCAACAAACTCATTTTGGCCCAGATTCTCTAGTGATATAACTCTCTTGACTTGGACTTGTGACTTTGATCAGTGTTTAAATGCACCTCCTCCCTCAAGAAAGATTGAATCAGAATGAAGTATGCAAGGTCACGAATAATCAGCCCTGACAATGGGATTTTACAATTTGAGACACGATTTTGATTGCTAGAGAAAAATGTCTTGGTTCTTCCTCCCTGCACAGGATTCACAGGGAAAGCAGGAGAGACAGTAAAATCAGACGAGGAAAAACTGTTAACGACAAGATTTGCCAAATAAGTGAGCGCATTCAGTGGCCTGGAAAATGAGCCCGCGAGTGATATAAGAGCTTTCTGAATCCTGCATGCTCAAGGAAACATTTAATATATCTTGAAGCAAAAATATGCCTTGGCTCTTGGTGCTGGTGTAAATATTTGTGTTCGCAAATGTTGGCAAATATTTGAGACATCTATGTTGTTTAACCAAGAGCTTTGTCTCTCAGACTCCATCTCCCTGTTTGGTCTCCTTTATAATCACATTAGCCTAGAAGAATTTTCTTGGTATTTGTGTAGAGGATAGGATCAGAATCATTTCCATTTGTTCCCTGACAGGACCTTTCAGATCAGGACCGGCAAAGGCCATTGGGAAGTCTGGATAAAATCATGTGCAGCATCAGTTTATTTTCTGATAACATCTCAGCTGGAGGGAAGACTGGATTAATCTGCATTTGCAAGTATGGTCATGCAGAAGGTCTTTCCTTCTCAGTAATTTCAGTGATTCTGTTGATTGCTGATATTCTTCAAAACTGACTGGGGACAGGGACAAAATCCTTAACTGTCTTTATGTTTTGTGTGCTGACAGTTCATGTTTCTGTTACAAGCTCTAAAACAAAAGCTCAGTGTCCAGGCTCTTCTCAGTTTGCTACGAGGTTCTGAGGAAAGTGAGTTGCTAAAAGAGCAAGAGTTAGAGTAACATCATATTGGGAATGTAGCACAGAGAACCTTATCCTTGAGCCCATTGTCTCTGTGCCTCTCTGATATGGGGATGTGCTTTGTTTTTTCAATGCATATTCTCTTCTGTTTAACTCAGAAGCTTCCAAACCTGGTAGGCATGAGTCTTGGGATGTTATCTGCAAACACCATACAATCAAGTATGAAAAGTTCCCTGCCCACACTGTGTCCAGGTCCTTTCAAGAGTCCACATCTCCACCCCATCAGTCTTACATCCTTGCAGTGATGTCATAGCTACCATCATTGAAGGAAACTTCTGAGAATGTATAGGTAAATATTATCTATCCCACTTCTTAATGAAAGTAGGGAGAGCTTTGAAGAGGAAGTGTTTACAAGTTCTAAGTCACTGGTTTGAATTCTGTCAAGTAACCAAGATGTTCCCAGCTCTAGACTGTTTGGGGACCAGTGTGAAGTGTGCTGCAGCAGGGCATCAGTTCAACTCCTAGCAGACAAGAGTCTACAGAATAAAATTCACCATTGCAGCTGACAGTATTAGGAGACAAACTTATAACTGAATGAACATGGAGACTAGTGGTGGATAAAATCATGTGAATAAAATAAAAGCAATGCCAATCCTTTAGCCCTGCTTTGTGAGGACTCAAAAAAAAGTCAGGTTAACTTGTAAACATGTGTGTCGGGAGGAAGGGTGACTGCACTGGTGAATTTTGTGAAGAAGCAAGTGTGACACAAGAAAATTCTGCAGGGCCTGTAGACCTATTTGTTTAAGTGGGAGATGTTTAAATAAGTTTAGATAAGCAACTAAACTTTTAGGTGCTTATCGGCACCTCCAGAGTTTTGAAAGGTCAGCCATCACTGATGGAGACAGAACTATCTTTTCCCCCTAGAGGTGCGTACCTTATAGCTGAGGTTGAATAAACAAGCCTGTAATAAAGGTCCTTTACTAAATCACTGAAGTATAAACACAGCCTGCATTTTTGTGATTATAAACCCATGAATACAGGACACACTCCTGGGAACGGCCTTGATATATTTTCTCTTTGATTCCTACCTCTCGGGAAGATTAAATAGTGTCATCGTCAGGTTAATACATAATGACCCTGGTGTCTCGAGACATTATTGCATTGCAAATAAGATTGACATTTACATATTTCTCAATTGCCCAAGGGTACAGAAGACATGTTGGACAAAACTGCACAGGGAGTGAGCTGGGATGCAGCATCACCGTGTCGTACATGGCAAGCAGAGGGCAAGGCAGAGTGTTAATGGATCAGCGAAGAGGATGACTCTCTTAATGAGCCTGCTTAAGCCCTCTGGCCACAGTGACGAAACAATTGTCAGTCAGCAATGTGCACATATATTAGAAGAGTCCCCTAGAGATAAGATGAGTGTAAAGGCCAGCCCTCACCCCAAGGGGTAATGGAGCCACCTCCAGTTAGTTTGCTCCTGCTGGGTCACCAGAAGTGGAGCAGCTGCGCACTTTCTAGGCCAAAGTTGGATTTAAAATGAAAACCTGGTTCCTCTGTACTAATGGTTGTGCTGGTGGCCTGTGATAGATGTGGGAGCAGACTGGGAGATTTGGTTTTCCCTTCTAGCCTTAACTTCTGTGACTACGATTCCTACACAGCCATAGGCTGCCGTGGCAGAAGTGATTTCTGGTTTGTAAAACCATATCATCCTCACAGCTAAGGCCAGGACTGAAGTCCTGATAGCAGCACTGCCCTTGAGTCAGACGCAAAGGGCCTCAAGAAGCAATGCAACTTGCCCCCTTCACTCATAAAGGCTGACCTTGCTCCTTCACAGCATTGCTAGCCTCAGCGAGATTGGGGAAAGAAGGACTGCATGCACTCTGATTCCACCGTCAGTACATGAGACTCCCAGATTGGCCCATGCCATGGAAATCTGGAACCATGTCTGACTGGACACCTCTTTGCATGGGGTGAGTCCCATGACTCACTGCAATACAACCCAAGCTACCATGTTTACAAGACAATTCATGTGCTATGTCTAAGTTGTGCTTTCTCCCTGCAGAGCTCCTTCTGCAGCAGAACTTCAAGCTGGAGCCATTACTGGCTGTTTGGCAGGCCTTCGTGCTTTGTCTGAAGGGACTCATGAGTCAAAGCACCCTGGGCCAGCAAGGCTGGGAAGAGAGCTGAAGGGGCAGCATCCCTAGTTGCTGAAAGAAATAGCACCTTGCAGACCACAGTGACATCCTTTGTCTATGATTTGGTTTGGCATTCAGGCAATTGATTCCTTTTGCATATCTTAAGAGGCGTGGAAAATATGCACATGTTGCCAAAGTGCAGTTAAGTATTTTCCCATAATCAGGGATCCCAGTGGCAAATTTTTTCTGTACCACATGTCCGTTGGTAACTGATGATTGTCATTTGCTCCTAGCTCTGCTATTTCTGTTACTTCCCCAGCATTCTGCACCAGTTCTTTCCACTTCACCATCGGAGGCCACCCCCCATAAAAAGTCAGCTATGGGGTGCAACACAAGAGAAACAAGGGTCCCTATTCTCTTGCCAGACTTTTAATATAGCAAGGGTGTAACAAGCAAGATGAATCTGCTTGGACAATTCAAAAAATGTACACACATTTTATATGCTTTTATATTAATATGATGATAGAAACTTAAATGGAAGATCCACACCTAGCCACTAAATCTAACAATGATCCTGTTTTTTCTAGTAGTAATATTTCAGGCAAGGCCTGTGTGGCCCAGAAAAGAATAAAAAAGTTCTACAATTCCCCACGTCTGCTTATCAGCTCCTTCTCCTCAGGTTCCCCTGCCCAAGAGAGTCAAGACCCCAAAATCTTCATTGTTTCTTCACCCTGCCCCTGATTCTATGGGTCATGATCAAAGAACAGAAATAATACCATGTGACTTGCCAGCTAGGTGACCAGTCACAAGTGAGGCGGTTTGACCAATGAATCCGAAGTCATGATCATGCCCTGCAAGGTATTTGTGAAGAAAACATTTATCCCATAAATTTAAATTATGACAAGGTTTCTGTCTGCTCACAGTTATCCTGCAGGCTTAAAGAAGCAGCTAGAGTCATCAGACATATTATTTGCTGTCAACTATTCACTCACTTTTATTTCTCAGTGGGCCTCGTGTCTCCCAGTTGTTTGTGGTGATTGATTCTGCATTTAGTGCCTGATCTGAAGCCTACAGGAGTCAATAGAAAGACCCCCTTTACTTAATGGGCTTTGGATCATATTCTAAGCAAAGATTTGGTGGTTTTTGTATATTCCAGTGTAGTAAAATCATGTGCTAATATCTGTACAGGACCTCTAGCAATTTAGCTTTTTGCTACTTCCAAACTGTTTTTTTCCTGGTGCACTGAATGCTGTTTTTTGTGGAGTTAGTCTATGATTTTTTTTTTTTTAGCACCGTTAATTTCTTGGAAAAACTGGTTTTATCATGACTCTGGGGCCTGGCACTGAAGCTGCCAAGATGGAGAATGTTTTTATCAAAGTTCTGGTTTCAATCTTCTCATGATTTGGGATGGTATGGGTGCATGGTATCTAGACTGAGAGTACCAGAATTGAGCAACAGCTTTTGCATGTGGATTAGCAGAGAGGGAATCCTCCTAGACCTTCTCTGCCAATCAGTGTGCAAAACTCGAATCAGTCCTCATGCACAGCCACCAGAGGAAGCTGACATTTCAGAAGGATGGAAGGTAAGGAGAAAGAGAATATTATGAAGTCCCTTTTCCTGCTCGACAGAATTACAGCAAAATTATAGTTCAAGGCAACAATGTAAAGGAAAGATAGATAGCTGTGGCGCTGTTTTATTTAGGGACCTGGGGGAAGCACTGGAACCAGGAAGTCCCCTCCCCCTTGTGATAAGGGAGACCTGGCCACCCACGAACAACTAAAATCCAGGCGTCCATATGTAAAAATCTGGTGCCAGAAGTGTAATTCTCATAGTTCGGCAACCCCTAACTCCCACATTTCACTCCTCTCTCTCCCCCCTCTCCCCCAAGTATAGCCAGCTGACTTTTTTCACAACCAGGAAACCATCAAACAATCTCTTCATCTAAATTCTCCCTCTTTAAAGGGCTCTGTCAAAGGCATTTACTCCCAAAGTCTGATCTCCTATGCTGTTAAAAATGGTTAGTCCAGTCTCCCAGTAGGGAATGGCCTCCAGGTTGCAAATATCTGTGTTTTGTTAAGTAAATAATCATGTAAAATAAAATATCCACCTAAATGTCAAAATGAAAAAACAAGCCACTTGGTTCTGTACAAACACAAAAACAGTGCTGTTTGTATCCCCCTGCTGGTTATGGAGTTACAGGTGATTTGATGCTATTTCCAAGACCATGTGTTGATATTCTGGTGATTCTAATAGACAAGCTGGGAAATAAATAAACAAAAGACATGGATCCATTTCACTCCTGTTTGATGGGTGAGTTGGGGGGAAATCAATGTTTGAGCAAAGGAAAGAGAACAAAACCAAAAGCATGTCTTATTCCAATTTATAAGATGGTTTTCAAAATAAATAGCTACCAGGAAATATAAATATACCTTGTTGCCCCTTTTCAAAACCTTCCATCAGCAGGGCACAGGGTGACAGAAGTATTCTTCTAATGCTACAGGGTCCTACAGAGCCTAAAGGCTGATAAGGACATTAGGGTGGAGACATCTTCTGGGTGTCTAGCCATAAGCGTCCTCTTGGGAGTTGCTGGTTGCTGAGTTTTTCTGACATCTGGCTCCAGTTGTGCATGCAAAATATTGAAGAGCTCCTAAGCTCTTAGAGAAATCTCTCGGTCTGTGACTTTCCCCAGGCCACAGAGTGAGTTAGCGACAGATTTGGGCACTGAACCCAAGTATCCTGGCTCTTAGCCTGCCCACCGTAGCAACTAGACTGTATAGCTGCTCCTCTCCCTGTCACCAACTCTAGTATTGCTAATTTCTCATCGGCTTGTAGGACTTCACATTTTCAGCAATAGGTGTTATAAACCTACTGAGAAAACAGATGAACTTGATTGCCACCTTTCCCCTTCCTTGAAGAGTAATGCACCCTGTAGGTGTTTCAGCCTGAGGCCTGATTTGGCTGTACCAGAACCTGCTCCCTCCAAGCCCAGAGCAAAGCCGAGAAGTGACCTACCCAATGCACAATGACAGCCTGAGGTCACCATGCTTCTTGGTGCAGCGGAAGCTGCTAAAAGTGAGCACGCATAGGAAAGCCATCCACAGTGGTGCTCTGACGGACAGATTGCTGCCATGCCTAAGATTCTGAGCTGAGTTGTGGCTGAGAGTTGCTGGGATTCATTTCTCAGACATTTATTCATGTATAATTGCCTGTCTGGCTGTCTTAAAGCTAATGACTGGATGTGAAGATTTCCAGTTAAGGTCTGTGAGAAGGTAATTACATTGCAATCTCACTCTACAACTATTCCTTGAACACAGATAAACTTGTTTGAGTGGGTTTGCACGTCACAGGAATCAGCTATATTACAGAGCCAAGGCATGGCAGAAGAGATAAGAGAATGTTTTCACTGCTGCTTTTTATCCGGTGGCCTGTTAAAAGCTTTTCCTGAGGGAGTGAGTAACCACAGCAGGGGTTAACGCATCAGCTTCTCACCTCTGGAGATCTGGGCTTAAGCTTGCCTCTGGTCACAAAGGAGAAGTCTGGTGGGTCCCTCTAACCCAGGCCTCAGTGGAGGTTTATGCAAATACTCCAGCACATGTTAGCACCAGTCCACATGACTAGCAGCCTTTTTTGCTCAAGAAGGTCTCATGATGTGTTACAAGCGATTCTGCAGATAGAGACTGAAGTAGTCGGGCAGAAGTGGGTGGAGGACGCAATTCTGGAATAGTAGCGAGGAGGCTGTAGTACAGGATGTATCAGCAGAGATGAGCGTGGATAGCCAGGTCTAGAATAGCAGAGGTCAAGATTAAGGTGCACTGGCAGAGCTGGGTAGGGCTAACTGTGGAAGGCAGCACCTAGGTGTATTGCTAGAGATGTATATGGGCAGCTTCCACTATCTCCTGATGAACCAAGCATGGCTCCAGCCAGCCCTATCAGACACTCAGCCTCGTAAAAGTCACCCGAATGTTAAAAGGCAAACTAAGACTAAGCATTCACTTTGAACATCAGTAAAATGCTAATAACTTCAGCAGGAACAAGGTCTTCTTCCAGGCCTGGTCACTTAGAACCATGATCTCTAGACAACAAACAGCCTACAAACACTTGGTTCCTCTATGAATTTTGGGTAGGAAACATATCTCTTAGGGAGTCTATACAAGAAATCCTGTGCCCATGTTTCATCCCTGGTGCAGAAGTAGTGGCACAAGCCAGGATCTAGGCTCTGGTATAGACTGGACACAGGCGCATTACCACCATGGAACTGCATGATAGTGCAGGGAACTCGGTACTAAATTCCTAGTGTACACAAGGCCTCAAAGCTCATCCAAGTGCCTGCTGTTCCCGTCATCACCTTAGGGCTCTTTAGTCTTCTCTGGAGGCCAGGCCAGGACACTTACTTTCACCTTGCAAGTAAAGCTCTGTCCCTCTTCAGAGGCACGAGCCATTGCCCTGAGATCATCCCTCAGCCCAATCAAGCTGTTAAAGCCTCTCAAATCTTTCTTGCTCGGCAGCACTTCATATAAATCCAGTAATGCGTGTATCACTCTGGCTGCCAACTGCTTGTTTTTGTTGGGAGGGAGGGGTCGCTCAGTGGCTATTATTACAGTCACTGCTCCATTTCCCAAGGGGCTCCCTGCAACTGCCAAGCTGCCAGAAAACATCTTGAGGAAGGAGGCATGTTTCAGGCCTCTGGGAGTTGAGCTAGCAAATGTGGTGCACTGGGTAAGGATTAGCAGCCCATTAAGAAGGGGGGTTGGGATTGCGTTAACCACGTCCTTCCCTTCAGCCTTTGCAGATGCCTGTAACTGTGCAGGAGAGCACTGCAGAGACTGCACAAACTCAGAGCATAGTTGGTGCTGCAGAGTCAAAGTCACACCATTAAATATCAATAAAGGCTAGAAGGCACTGAGTAGCACTTCCCTAAGGGAAACAAATCATTCCCTGGGATGAACCCCAACTGACTCATTCTACGTTTCATTTGCTTGATGTAGACACAGCCAAAAGAGCACTTTTTGGCATGAATAAAACATGCTTCTTGAGTAGCAGCAATGACTAGTTTGTCAACAAGAGTTTCTGAATGTGGCAGTAGCTATTAATCTGTTCCTCAGTCTCAGTAGAGCCTTAGAGGCTGCAGCAGGTCCAGCCCTTTGGGGATGGAAAAGACTGTCAGGTCCTGTTGAGCTACTACAGGAAGCTCTGCCTAATGAGTGGAGCAGCTACAGCTCAGGAGAAGAGCATCTGCCCTCTGGATTCTAATCTCAGCCCCTTGACTTATTTATTGTCTTAGGCCTGAACAACATTACAAAGTTAGCTTGAAATACACTGCCTTGTGTTGATCCAATTGTGCATGCATCTATATTTAAATTTGTCTTCCACTTATGTGAGCTCTCCATTTCAGGACAGCTCACTGAATAGCGACAAACTGTATGGTGAAATGCTCACCCATGGTGTGCCTCAAAACAAGTATATGAGCATGTGCAGTGATGTCACTGGGAATGGCTTCTCTCCAGTCTTCTTCCCTGCAGAAACAGCACTGACTCCATTAGCTAGGCTCTACCTTTTCCAAATTCTTTTATTTTCAGTTTCTTCCACCATTTCCACAATAATCCCTGGGCAACATTCCATTTACTACACTACAATGCTTTTTGCACCCCTCCCCAGGACCTGAGGGGAACAGAGGCTCCCTCCCATGAGGCCTTCATGTAACTCAGTTCAAGTAGCCCTGATCCCCTCTCTCCCCTTGGCACTTCCTTCCTGACTCTTTATCAGCCTTGGGCTGCTGGGCTAATTGACTCCTCATCTCATCTGGCCAGCCAGCCTGATTGTCTGATTACCTCCATCAGCTTTCCCCAGGGAAACAAATTGACATCTGAGTGGTCAGAGTGCAGGCTCACCTGATCACTTCTTGCACTGTCACAAGCACTGACAGATGGAGCCAGCTATGCACGCCCACAAGCAATGCTCTAACCATGGCGGCTTTGTATTGACATAGTTTGAGTTTGCAAAAGTTTGTAGTGTAGACACGCCCAAAACTCAGCCAAATCACTTCACCCCTCTGTGCCTCAGTTTGGGGATATTGATGCTGACATCATGGACTGAATCATGGAGCTTAATTCACAAACTATGTCTGTCAAATGCTTAAAGAGCCTCAGATGGGAAGTGCTGAGAAAGGGCAAACTCACTGTTATCATTTATATGTAGGCACTGTGGCCTGGTTCTGCACCCAGTTCAGACTTCCTTGGCCAGAATCATGATGGGTAGAACCACAGGGTTAGAAGGGACCATGAGGGTCATCTAGTCTACCCCCTGGCAAGATGCAAGATTTGTTGGCTCTAAACCACCCAGGACAAATAGCTAACCAGCCTCCTTTTGACACATGGTCCTGAAATGGGCTCAGTGATGAGAGCGTTCTCAGTACTTTTGACCCAATTTAGCAAAACACTCACACATGTGCCTATTTGGAAACCACTGAACTCAACTGGATTTAGGAACATGTTTGAATGCTTTGAATCAGTGCTAAAGCAGGTAAAAAAATATCCAGCTGAACATTTTTCCACTTGAAAAGGCATTTAGTTAAAGCCAAAACTTTCTGTGGGATCATTTAGAAAAGGAATCAAAAGAAAGTATTTCAATAAGGTTGCGAGTTTCCCTTTTGATGCTTTTAGAACAGACTACTCACTTTTGGGTTTTTAAATTACTTTTGTTTTAAAACATATATGATTACAAATTTGAATTGAAACACTTTTAAAGCTGAAATTGAAACAAAATGTTTTGATATGGTCAAAAGGAAATGTTTTCATGGACCCCAAATGAATGGTTTTTGTTTTACAGAAACTTTCAAAATTTCATTCCATTTCAGGGTGGAAACAAATTGAAATGTTGGAATTTCCCACAAAATGAAAATTCAAGTTCCCACATGGCCAATCAGATCATTAGGACTGGTATGGACAACACACCCATCTGCAACAAAACCTTAGAGAGCATTTAGGCTAGAGGCTGTCCTGCATGTATATAGGCAAAGTTTAAGTTCAGAAGGGCCCATTATTATCATCTAGTCTGCAATGCAGCTTACAGAACCTCACCTACCCAGATGTAATAGAGCACTGATCTCTGGATGAGCTATTGAAGTCCTCGAATAATGGTTCAAAGACCTCATGGTACAGAGAATCCACCTGCAAGAGACCAGTGCCCTATGCTGCAAAAATATTCCAGGCAAAATAGGACCTTGTTAATTCCCTGGTGTGTTGGTATTTAACACCCATCTTACACATGTGGGTTTTCTGTGGTTTGCCATGGCAGCTGGGGAAAGACTTGATTGAATTAAAAGCAAATTTTATGCGCCTAAATCATTAAAATGACACAAACCAACCAAATCCCTGAAAGGGCTTGTAACCACAAACCACATTTCTCCATTGAAAAGAAAGCTGATTATACTTTTTATACTTGTTCTAAGTATTAAAAATTACTTACCAAGGTGACAAATTTATTGCTACAGTAATTACACAATTACTTTATTACATGCCAACTGTGTAAGAAAAAAATATATATATTAAAAAATCCTTGACATCTAAACCAAATAGGCCAGCAAAGAATTACTGAGGGCAGTAAATAAACGAGACACATATAATTATTTATTTGGATGGAATCTAGAATTTCATAGTAAAAAATCTCCTGTCATTCTCAAGTTCTCTTAGCACTATGCAGGTGGTATTGCCAAGTGGTTGCAGTGTTTTAAGGCAGTTTCATTGTGGCTAGGGATGCCCCACAATCAGCAAAGAAGCTACAATTCCTAAATGGAGTTAAATGTTGGAAACCATGGGCAGGTCTTCACTGATGGCGGCTTGCTACCATCAAGTTGAAGTTCCTGATGAACTGCTTGGGTCTGGGTAGACCCGCTCATTTGATAAGGAGGTTTGATCCCAGCACAACATCTTGACAGCTGGATATAAGCCTGCCTGACCTTGTAATGCTGGAAACCCAATAGAAAGGCATTAGGGTTACTGCTAGAACTAAGGGGAACTGCCTGTGAATAGGCCATGCCAGGCTGAGTGAAAAACAAAATGTAAGCAAATAGCTTACCTTAAACAACACCAAGGCCCTGATTTAGCACAGTAGATGTGTAACATTGAGCACATGAACAATAATACTCAGTTCTTACACAGTGCCTGCCTTTTAAGCCCAATGAATTCAGTGGGACTACTCCCAAAGTCAAAACTATATTTGTGCTTAAGAGCCTTGCAGAAGCAGAACCAAAAGGAGGGAAAAAAGCCTAGCAATGAAGACAAAGGAGACAGAAGACCTGAATTCTATGCTTTGCTTAACTACTAAAGCTGAGCACCATTATCCTTTAATGAATGAGGGCATAATCTCCTGTGTGACCTAGCCTGAGACATTTATTAGGTCTGCTAGTGTCTCAGTTTGAATATTTGTAATGCATCTTCAAGCAAAAAACACTATAGAAATGCAAAGCATTGTTCTATGTGGTGACCAGTTAATTAGTTCTTTCATTTTTTTTCCATTGCAGTGTCTACTTATGGGAATAATTTTTTTCTAAATATGCAGCTTTTTACTTTTGCCTCTCTAAAGAGGACCTATGCCACTTTGAAACTGCCACTGAACCCTCTCAGTAACAGGCTAGATGTGTAAATGACAGATAATCAGATTTTAAAACAAAATAATTGCAAATCGCTTCTTTCATCACTTACCTGCCAAGACATGAGATCAGGATACTGGGTTTTTCTTCTGTGAGCTGATAATTTCTCAGAGACCTCAAGCAGAACATTTGTCCTACGTTCATGATCACATAAACACATGTCGGGAAACACAAAACCTTGAACTCAAGTCTTGGCAGGTAAATAAAACAAACTTTTTTAAAACTTTGGCTTTTCACCCCTGAAGTGCTGTTTGTTTACTTCTTGTTCTTCACTTAATTTAGATAGCCAGCCTACCTCAGTCAGTTTCACTTCCTGGTTCTAATGCGCTTACAAGGATGTGCGTGTGTTCAGGATCTCAGCAGGGCAAGAAAAGGTTTAACCGCCCAAACTGTTTTCATTCAAATGAAAAACTAAATAATTAACGGGAGGATTCCTAGTCTTTTATAGCAATGTGTGTTTTTCAGATCCTAGTTTTACATATATCTGAGCCTACAATTTAAAGCCTAAACTAAGTTGGTAGATTCCTTTTTCAAACATATTTACAAAAGCTTTGATGTTCATCTTCACTGTATGTATAGAGGGCAGCCAGCACGCCTGCATTACAAAATCTAAACTTGGCCTGGCTGGCTCTGCTGCCCTTTTTCCTAATTATTGCTGTTGCCCTTTTATGGTGAGTGTTCCATTTTTGCAAAAAGGGAATTTGGTCTCTTTGATGATTAGTTGATTAAGTGAAAGCCGAATGAATGAGAACTCAAAGTGGAGGGCTTGGCAGTGCAGATCAGGGCTGGGCTACTGCATGGAGGTATCTGGTCCCAGTCTGTCTCAGTGGTGCTTTTGTTGCCTCAAATTGGCCCAGTCTCTCAAACACATAGTGTCTTGTCAAAGGCAGAACAGGACAAGAGCCAGAAAGGAGAGATGCAAAGAGAGGAATGGGGAGTGGACTGTGGGAAGCTCTAATTGCCCCTGTTGCCTTAGGGGGTTCCAAATGACCTGGACACTAATTGCTAATAAATGTTCGTGCTGAGTTGCTTTTATTTTTCCAGTAAGATAGAATAACAAGGAAAATATGTGAAAGTCCCTGGACTTCAAGGGTGTGTTTTTCTTTCATTTGTATTTACCTAATTATGCTGTCACAGATCACTGGAAATTACTCTCTTCTCCCTCCTAAAAATGTCTGAATAAACACAGTGGAGATTCTGACTATGCCAGACACTACAAACTGCGACAAAGGGAATATGGGAGAGGTGCCTTTCACAGAACAAGGACCTTTGGGAGCTCCTCAACACCAGGGAAAAAGTGCAGGGACTCAACAAGAAAGGAAGTGATGTGAAATAAAATAACAGCAACCATTCGAAAATGATAATGGCTAGAAAACGGTGTAAATCTCACTCCTTCAGACTTATCATTCCTGTTCCTTTTGGGTATGTCTACACTAGGAAAAGTTAGTTCAAATTTGTTAATTCGAACTAATAAGTTTGGGTTTAGTTCAAACTAACCTTGAACTTATTAGTTTAAATTAACAAAGCATACTAATTTGACTTAACGTTAAGTCGAATTGGTTCACTTTCTTAATTCAAACTAACTGCCCTTAATTCAACTTTATTAAATTCAAACTAAGGATGAATCCTAGTCTACACCGTCCTTAGTTTGAATTAAGGATTGAACTGAGGGCTTAGTTCAAACTAACCAGAGGTTTTACTAATTCAAACTAAGCTTTCATTAATGCAAATTAAGGAATTCCTTACTTCGAACTAATGAAACTCTGGTGTAGACAGGTACTAAGTTAGTTTGAATTAAGCCTCCTTAATTTGAACTAACTTGCAAGTGTAGACATACCCTTTGCGTCTTCAGGCACAATCTGCTCACTTTGCCAAGAATAAATAGGTTTCTTTTCCCCCAGCTGAGTAACTAAAGCCAGCAAAGTATGAGCTGGATTGTGTTCTGCTTCACATGTTATCAAAAGGACTGCTTGCTGTGGTGATCCAGTGATGGAATTTATGACTGCTGATTATGGAAGAAAGAACTTCACTAGATTCTCTCGATTTTCTGATCAGGGTGGAAATTTAAAAAGTCACCATTTTGACTCAGTACAGTAAGCCCACTGGCCCTGGAGTCATGAAGGGAAAATGAGGATGTGCTCCTTCCAGGTCATTTTTTTCAGAGCATAATCACACTTTCAGAAGGCTACATTCGTGGATATTGTCTGGTAGGGAGGCAGCCATAGCCATAGTTTATTTCTGTCAATGGGGGAGGAGGCAGTTGTAGTCAGACAGATGAAGCCATGCGAAGTTAGGGAAATTCCATCTTGCCTGAGGCTGGTAGTTTGGGGGATGGAGAGAACAACCTCCCCCACCTGTCCAAACTATACCCATGGAGGAAGTTAATGATGCTGATTTATATCTGTAGCCTTACCAGTGGGCACAGTGGCTATCAGACACATTGACATCATGGGTCCTGCCCAGAAGAGCTCACAGTCTAAAGCCAAAGTCTGACACTGTCACTCCAATGAAGCAAAATAAACAAGGTAGCCCTACTGAAGTCAGAGGAATCGCTCCTGGAATATGGTGCTCCTCCTTCACAAGGTGCAAAGGTAGCAGAATTTGGCCAATAACTAGAAGTTAGGGGAGGAGATGCTTAGAGAGGCCTGAAACAGGTGGATCTAGAATAGGGATCTCAAACATGCGGTCCACGGGCGGCATGCGGCCCCAAAAGCTATTTCCTGCGGTCCGCAGTGACACGATTGTTTCCAATATTTGCAATGTCACTGTATGGAAAGGTTTCAGTGGTGTGATCCTTGGGCTAACATACTAATCCTCATGCGGCCCTCTACTAGTCCTCAGGTGGCCCTCATGGTGATTTGAGTTTGAGACCCCTGCTCTAGAAGAATGGCTGTATTCCCAGGTTGCAGCAGTGTGAAATGTACTGTGGCTTGGGCACACTCGCACAGGATTCCAGTGGGTACAGCCTGCGAAGTGGCCAGACTCTGTCAGATCCAGCCCAGAGACTCAGACATGGGAAATTACTGCCATCTCTCCAGCATGTAACAAACTCCTACACTGGAATCTATGGCCTGTGTTAAGCAGACAAGATGATAACAATGATCCATTCTGGCCTTGGCATCTGTGAGAAGAAGTGATACAGGGTAGGCTAAACCCACAGGAACAGGGATCCTCTTACAAAGAAATATCCGGCCAATAGTACCTTTCTGATTTACATCACTGTCCTCTGTGTAGTCCTGTGTTCAGTATTTGGCACAAGAGTCAAACTGGACAGGCTGTATGACTGATATTATTTAGCTTTGTGTTTCCTTTCAAGTCATCTGATAAGATAGCAACCAATCAGATGAGGATGATTATTTTGTCAGATTCTAATTAAATTGTTCATTTACCTGTAAGGAACAGCTGAGGCCAGGCTGGGCTAGAACCAAGGCTTGTCTTCACGCTTGACATGCCTTTCACTGGAGTAGATTGCAGAGAGTAATAAAGGTGAATGTGTCAGATTAAGCAATGGAATGAGGAGGTCAGATTTTAGGTGCCTGGAGGAGAGGGAGGGGACCAGGTTAAACCATTACTGTTTGGTTTGTGTATGAACTGGGTGTAGATTGCACAGGCTAAGGGGCAGACAACCAGACATGCTAATTAAGGAAGGTGCCAACCCTCGAGTGTTTGTAACCAGTTTGTTGCATGGAAAGTTTGCAGTTTAGCAGATTTTATGGGAAAGGAAAGAAGGAGAAGGGAAGCTCACAGGTTGTGCTTTCTTCCCAGGAACCTAAATAAAAGTTAAATAACAGGACAAACAGCTGGGCCACCCTCTCCTAGAAGATAGCTTCTCCAAGGCTCTCTGTTCCACAGATGTTTATTAGTCCAAAACCTCTAGAGATGCCTGATGGAGTTGTCTGCTACACAATGGAGGTGTTCACTGCAGAGATAAAGCTCATCTGTGCAGGACACACAACCTTGTCCTGGGCTGGTCAAAGTTTGTGAATGAACTCTCATAGGAATTGAGAATCAACAAAAACTTCATCACTTTTGCTGCAAGTGAAAGGCATAGCTCTCCCATCTCGCTTTTGCTAACATAAACACATAGCAAAGATCACATATAATTTAATTTAAAGAAAATTTTTAAAAAACCCTTATACCACATATAATTTCTCCCTGGGGAGTGGATTATAAAAAAAGAATGAACCACACAAGACAAATGTTAGTCCTGTCATTTAATGCATCACTGGATGGCACTATGATGCTGTGGTGATGAAGGGCTAAACACCTGTATAGAATAGAATAGAATAGAATAGAATTGACAACCTCTTGAAAGATCCAGGATTCAGGAATTTGTAAGCTAAGTCTGCATTGTATTCAAATCTGAGTGGAACTGGTCCACATTTAATTTGTCTTTAAGACTGCTGTAATCATATACATCCATGCAAGGCTTTGTTTGTATTGTTTCCAAAAGTGGAACATAATTCAAGTTACAGCCTAATAACAATCAGCAGAAAAACCTTGGCAGTTCCGTTATGGCCACATCAAAAACGTTAGGCTAAATGGGTTGTCTCGGAAGGCAGGTTATAGTAGATGAATGTGCTGTGTTCTTCTAGATGGCTGTGCAATTCCGAAGGACAGTGGTAATGAGTGATTCTGTTATAGTAGATGGGTGGGTTTATGTACATATTGAATGGGTGCTCTGTGCTGAATGCTTGTGCAGTTTTAAATGGATGGATGGATGGATGGAGAACTATGGACATGACATGATCTGCAAACCCATGCAGTGAGTAATTGGAGTTATGAGGTTGAACAGGGCCTCTTCTCCTGAGCAAGGCTTTGCCTTAGTTTAGATGCATATGCTGTTACGTGTATGTGCTCTGTTAGAAGATCTCTTTGGAATGGGTGCTCTTTATAAGAGTGATACACCATCAGGGGTAGATGTATCATGCTCCCCAATGTGATTTTCCTCTTAGTTTGTAATACAAATGACTTCAGGATAACAGGACCATCATCTTGTTATACACCCTTTGAGAAAAGGGAGACACAAAGCATCAAGTCAACATTATGCCAAAAGCTTTCATAGAATTTCCTCTGTGTTTCAGTTTAGTACAAAAAACTGGTTTGGCTCCTTTATATTCTGCATGCCTCACAGCTTCAGCCCCAGAGGTAAAATATCAAAAGATCAGTTTTCCTTTTCCATGTACAGTTTCAGGTCTGAGGATTTCCTCCTCTTTCTCCAGCTCTAACCAAGTTAATTCTGGAGGTTGAAATGGATGAAGAGAGGAAGTATCAAATTAGTGTGAGCTTGTGATTAGGACCTATCTGGAGCTGGGGGGAGAGTTTTGCAGTCTAACATATACTTATTATTAATATGTTAACGAGCAATCTTAAACACAATGTAGGTTCATTGGCTTAAAACCTGGTCAAAAGCAAATCTTGTTCTTAGAGGCTCAGTGTCAGTGTACGGTGGCAAATTAGCTAAATTGTCACCTTTTCCCTGCCAAGACCAAGGTGATTCCTGTTTATGATTGCCCTAGAGTTCTTTGTTTTTATCACAGTGAATTTCATGTAGGTGAAAAGTACACAGCAGATGGCATAGGAAAGTCATGGTTTCTAATGAGCCATCAGAACAGGGACACAATGGGAATTAGCGGAGCAAGATTCCTTGTACTCCATCAATATGAATCTGCCCTGGCCTGTAGAAAGCATTTCTAGGGGAGGGAAGAGTTTAGTCTTCATTCCAATATATTATAGGATATAGAAATTTGTACCTCTAGGTTTCCGTGAGAAGTAAGTATCTATTAAAGTACTTAGGTTGCCTTCATCACTGTAGGGGTTGAGCACCTCATGGCCATTAATGGATTCTACCCTAACAGCATCCCTCTAAGATATGAAAGTGCGGTCATCTCCATTTCACAGGTGGGAAACTGAGATACAGAGGGACTAATGCACAGATCCTCAAAGGTACCAAGGCTCCAAATTTTCATTGTTGGGCCTACAGGACTTGGCCTTAGAACATGTAGGAAATCTTTGACCAAGCAAGGAATTTAAGCTGGTCCTGAGGTCCAGTCTAGAGTCCTGTCCATGAGTGCAGACTTCCTCCCACTGGGGAGACCGACATCATCACAACAAGACAAGCTGTTTGGTGAGCAATGAATTGAGAAGGTCTGCCTGCCTTTGCTGGTAGTTTCAGCAAAGAAGCCAAGGACTGGGTGGGCTTGGAGACCGACCCCCTCCTTTGTCCCCCAGCAAAAGTTGAGGACCGTTGACTGGTGCCAGCATGTGTGAGGTGCTTGCTCTGCCAGCACCCCATTCTCCATCTGTTCTGTGCACAGAGAACTCCATTTCCAGGGCTGTCACTCCGCTTCATTTCCCTAATTCTAAATTGACATTTTAAAAAATGATCTATCCTACGCGCTCCCTTAATCTATTTTAAACATGTTGAATGGGCTATTGAGAGATGACTCCAGTAATCTGACTACAGGGCATTAATTCTCTAGGATGTCCTGTACTGATCAACTGAAACAGCATCATCCATTACAAAAATCCACGTGTAGAGCTTTTTACTTTTCTTTTTAAGCTTTGTGTAACAATAATGACTTTGGCATGGGACATTTCCAGGGGGACTAATGAGTTGTCAAGGTTACCCTCAGGTGCAAAGGGGACTGTCAGCCCTTCCCAGTCAGTCATTAATCTTTAAGAGATGCCCTGTCTCTCAGACCTTATTGCCTAAATACCTTTAACACATATTGTGTCATCCTATACATTTTATACAACATTAAAGTAAGCCAAGTGTGTGGTATTGTAACCACAGCTGTATAAAGGGGAGGAGAATAGTGCATGGGGGAGGCGGCTTTGGGAGGACATCACATCCAGCATTTGGATAATATTTAAAATAGACTATATTGAATTAGATTTAAACCATGCTGCACCATAGGATGCATTATAAATATAACAATTAACTATTTCAGTCGCCTTTGAATGCATCTTTTGGAAATCCTGACCCAATTCACATATGTGTGTGCCATGCGGTGCATGAAACACATATCCGTCTCTCTTAAACGCCTCAATATTCTTTCCATGTGTTCCCCTTGCAGAGCAGAGCAGAGCCGCAGCGACGGACAAGCAAGCCTGGCACCGTATTACATTACTAAAGTATTCCAGCCCCATTCTCACCCACAGAAATGATCTGGTTCCTTTAAAAATTAAAACCATTTTACTCTATTTTATTTCTGCCCTCTCTCCCCCCTTCCCCCTGCCTGCTCTGCTCTCCCCCTCCCCCCACAGCTCTTCCGCTGGGATGTGTGGGTTTGCAATATTGCTGCTGATTATCCGCGCTCACTAATGACACAATAGGCAAATTACACGTCTCTCTTCATAATGAATTGGAATTGATGGCCATGGTGAGCTAAGAGCTCAAAAGCAGCAAAGAACCTGTCAGGGTTACTAGACTTCTGCTGTCACCAGGACAACATAACAGGGCAACGACCTATAGCCTTTTGGGTAACCCTGTGACATCTGACATCATTTATCAGGGGCGCTTACAGTTTCTAAAACCTCATTCCACTCATTCTCTCGCTCCCCTCTCTCTCCTCCTACACCAAAATCCAACACTCCTGGCTAAAAGTTCTTCTGCAAGGAGGTTCTGCACAGGTTTTGCTTCAGACAACACAGCCATTAGGCTGCTTTTAGTTTCCCTGTGGATCCTATTAGCTGAAGAATTTGTTCCTTTTGGAGGACTCTTTTTATTATTTTAAATTAATACATTTCAAAATATTTTTTTGCTTTGAGATGAAGATGAAGATAGGTGGCTGTAATACACACACATACGCTAGCTTGGTCACTTTCTCTCTCTTACATACATATACTTCTACGCACTTTTAAAATATATATTTTAAAAAGATCAGTAAGTCAATATATTCCCTCTTTGCACAAAGTTCCCTGGAACATGAGCCTCCCAGAAGACTCAGGTCTCTGTTCTTTCCTCAGCGTCAGAAGACTCGCTTCATGTTAATTCTGCCTCATCTGTTATTTCTCCCCAGACTCAAGTGAAGACATGGACTCAGCATTCCAGATGAATGAGGGTGGCTTCTCAGATTGGCTTCCTTCTATAGCTGTTGAGGACTGATGCAGTGTTGTGGGCCCTTTTGAAGAAAGGTCCCTGAACAAGCACATTTTTACATTTGCTTTTTCACTGGATGACCCTTTTTTTAAAATACTACTGATTCGTAATTAGAAGCCAGACCATTTTGATTAATGGTGAAAGACCCGGGGCGGGTGCGGGGGGAGGCACATAAGGCACCTTAGTCACAGTTGTAATCCTCAATAGGGGTATAATCAGTCAATGTTTGGCTTTCCTTTTGAGGGAGAGACACTTCTGAAACGAAAAGATCTTTCTATATCCTACCATTTGATAACTTACCCTCGGGATCCCTGCCTTCTGACCAAGAAGGATGCTCAGGAATTTGCCTACAGAACCACCAGCATTGCTCTTAAATCAGACAAAGTGTGGTGCTAGTGAACAATGCAGTTTACTCTTTCCGTGCTTCATACCTTGCTCATGATAATGTCCACACGGCAAATAAAAAACCAGTGGCTGATGCATGCCAGCTGGCTCAGGCTAATGAGGCTTGGGCTGAAGGGCTGTTTAATTGTAGAGAAGATTTCTGTGCTCAGGCTGCAGCCCAAGCTTTGGGATCCTCCTATGTCACAGGGCCCAAGAGGCCAGGCTCCACTCTGGGTCTGAAATCCTACATTGCAATTAAACAGCCTGAAACCTGAGCCTCAAAAGCCTGAGTCAGCTGGCACTGGTCAGTCCTGGGTGTCTAACTGCAGGGTAGACACACTCCCAGGTTTTCAATACTGTAAGACGGCTGGTGTCTGGGTAACAGCCAATAACTTGGTGCTTAGATATTATTATGGTGGGTTCATTAGAAGTCGGATTAGAAAGACAGAGCAGAAGAAAGACAAAGAGGTAGCTGGAGAAGATTCAATTAAATGTGCAATCTAACTGAGAACTTTAATTCAGAAACGTTGCAGAGATAGCTGACTTTGGCAATGCTACCCACCCCTTGGATTGCCACCCAACTGATTCACCCACCAGTAGTGCAGGTGTGTTTTAAGATTGCAATGGGGAACTTCAACAGATCTGTAGATCACCCCCAAAGTTAGAAGGCTATTCCAAATTACTGGACCAACAGCACCAGTAACACTGGACTGGAAATCTCTTGAAGAACATCTGTTCCTTGGTGTTTGAGACTCACCCAAATCATAGAAATGTAAGGCTGGAAAAGACATTGATACATTAGTCATTCTGGACCCCTGCCTAGAGACGACTAAGTATTATCTAGTTCATTGCTGAGAGCTATTTGCCTGCTCTTAAAAACTTGCAAAAATGGAGATTCTGCAGCCTCCCTAGGCAATTTGTTCCAGTGCTTAATTGCCCTGACAGGTGGGAAGTTTTCCTAATGCCCAATATAAATCTCCATTGCTGCAATTTAAGCCCATTACTTCTTGTCCTGTCCTTAGTGGTTAAAGAGAACAACCTATCACCTCCCTCTTTACAATAATCTTTTACCTACTCAAAGACTGTTATCATGGTCCTCTTCAGTCTGATCTTCTGAAGACAAAACAAACACAATTTTTCAGTCTTTCCTCATAAGTCATGTTTTCTAGAACTTCAGTCATTTTTTTTTTTTGTTCACCTCTGGACTTTCTCCACTTTTTCCACGTCTTGCCTGAAGTGTGGTATCCAGAACCAGAAACTCTAGGTGAGGCCTCATCAGTGCAGATTAGAGCAGAAGGGTGACTTCTTGTGTCTTGCTCACAACAGTTCTGCTAATACACTGAAGAATTCAAAAGGGGGAGCCATGTCTGTCTAATTCAGAACAGCAAACAGGGAGTCCTGTAGTACTTAAAAGACTAACAAATTTATTTATTGCATGAGCTTTCATGGGAGAAAATTACTTTTTTTTCAGCAGCATTACATTGTTGATTCATAGTTTGTGCTCCACTATAGCTCCAAAGTATTTTTTTCTATAATGCGCCTTCCTAGGCAGTCATGCCCCATTTTGTATTTGTGCAATTCATTATTCCTTTAGAAGTGTAATACTTTGCATGTGTTCTTTATGTATTTCATCCTATTTATTTCAGACCATCTCTAGTTTTGGCCGGTGCTGGCAAATGCAGAGACCACAGCAACAAAATGTTGGAATTTGGAGGAGATAAGGAACCATTCTGGATCTCAGGAAAGGATCCAGAAGGACCATATAAAGCTCAAGAATATATGCAATTCTTACTGATAATTGGGAGAGGAGTTATTAGAGAAAAAGGCTAGGAATACAAAGATCTGGTTTCAAGGAACTGAAATAGGGGGACCAAAATTCCAGTCTGGGATTTCCTTTTCTGTTTCAAGTTAAAAAAAAAACTTTCTGTCTTCTTCTCTCTACACTGAGGAATAGAGAACCAGGAAGGTGTATGAATGTGGCACTATTTAGGCACAGAATATTTTGCTAACTTGCATGATATCCATGCGATACTCACAAGTTGGGCACACAGTGCTTACAGATTTTAACACAGTGACCCCAAGAAAGTATCTTTCATTTTAGACAAACACAAGGAGATCATCCCTATGCATCTGTCTGTGAGGCCTCTCCAGAGGGGATATGTAGAGAGCAGTCACCTAGTCAAATAGTTCCCTAAAACATGGCATGCCTGGCTCTGAATGACATGCGCTCAGAACTGTCACCCAATAAGCTGCATAGTTGCATCTCATGGCCTAAGGGCACCACTTTTTGGAAACTCAGATAAGTCTGTAACAGTCTTGCTTCTCCAGTAAGGAGTTCCAATTCACTGGGCTGACAGAGAATTACAGGGTGGCCTGTTAGGCACTGGAAATAAACCTCCAGATTCTTAAGTAGGATTTAGGAACAATCCTAGAAGATACTGGGCCCCGGGGATTCCACCCCAAGTTTTAAACAGAGCCCAGCGCATGCTGGGATAGGATTTTGGAAACTTGGACAATGAAGATAACTTTGCAGTGGCACCATCGTCAGTAAAGGTCACTGCTCAGTCTCAGGTTTATAGTTAAAAACTTCCTACCAAAACCACAACGGAAACATGGATATCCCTTCATCATACACTAAAAACACCAGTATTAGACCCTGTAACTGGAAGGAGTTTCCTTTCCAAGCCCAGCGTTGTTCCCATAGAAGACAATGGCTGTCATCTTTTTCTGCCTTTGATTTCAGTGGGAGCAGGACTGCCTTGTAAAGAGTTAACTGAATGAAGTTAACTGTGAAAGCCAAATGCCTGTTTCTCTGCTTTGTTAAAATTTTGTAGTGAAACAAAACAAAACAATGCAAATTTGGTAACTGTTCTCCCACAGTCAAATCCAACACTGATTCATTACCATTCACGGATTGAAGCAATAATGGCCTGACCACAGATCATTTCCTGGGGATTAGCAGCAGGACAGGAAGAGCTCAAAGCTTGAGGTGCAGTCCAGAAGAATCCAAATGCTCATTTATCCCCAAGGAGTATCCAGCCATGAGGTCATTACTGTTCTAACTTAATTGGTGCAATTATAAGATTAAAATACACTATACTAACTTAATGATTGTATTCAGATAGCATGATGAGAATTGTAGTGGGGGGGAGAAGAGAGAGAATGATCTATGTTTACTCCTTTGCAGCATTCCCAAAACCTCTAATTTCAGACATGCCATGTCCATTCCTTCCTATATGAAACAGGCAATACTGGAAAATTAAGTCCTAGAACACCAGTCAGTCATATAGTGAGAATGACTATGACTAGAAATTACTTATTGGGAAAACTATTGTCCTAAATAAACAGGCACAGCTCCTACTGGCCTCAGCATCTGTGGCTGATACCATCAGACTGCATCAGCTTCATTGTCTTCCTGAGGTTTCTTGTTTCCTGCTGGTTCCCACACAACCCCCTCTGGAAAGAAGCACTAGTGCATGGGGGAGGTGATGGCGAGAACCAACAAGGCCCCCATTCTGCCTCCACAGCTGGTGACATAAGGTGTCAAGAGTATTTTAGAGCCTGTCTGCTGATTCTGAGATAAACTAAAGATGTTGACTACAGTTCATTAACACCAAAAGCTGTTCTACTCACCATTTAGTGGTTTCTTTCATTTCAAAGATCATAGAATCATAGAATCATAAGGTTGGAAGGGACCTCATGAGGTCATCTAGTCCAACCCCCTGCCAAAAAAGCAGGACCACTCCCACTAAATTATCCCAGACAGGGTTTTCTCCAGCCGGGACTTAAACATCTCCAAAGACGGAGATTCCACCACCTCCCTAGATAGCCCATTCCAATGCTTCACCACTCGCCTAGTAAGAAAGTTTTTCCTAATACCCACTCTCGACCTCCCCAGCT
Source organism: Podocnemis expansa (assembly GCA_007922195.1). Lineage (NCBI taxonomy): Eukaryota > Metazoa > Chordata > Testudines > Podocnemididae > Podocnemis > Podocnemis expansa. The sequence continues at coordinate 25,348,390 of ML681991.1, forward strand.
GCAACTTGAAACCATTGCTCCTTATTCTGTCCTCTGTTACTACTGAGAACAGCCAAGCTCCGTTGTCCTTGGAGCATCTCTTCAAGTAGCTGAAGGTTGCTAACAAATCCTCCCTCAGTCTTCTCTTCTGCAGGCTAAATAAGCCTAGTTCCTTCAGTCCTTCTTCACAGGACTTGTGCTCCAGCCCCTTGATCATTTTTGTTGCCCTCCGCTGGACTCTTTCTAATTTGTCCACATTCTTTTTGTAGTGGGGAACCCAAAACTGGACAAAGTATTCCAGATGCAGCCTCACCAGTGCCGAATAGAGGGGAATGGTCACATCCCTCGATCTCCTACCAACACTTCTTCTGATGCAGCCCAGTATGCCTTTGGCCTTTGTGGCAGGAAGAGCACATTGCTGACTCATATCCAGCTTCCCATCCAGTGCAATAATCTAACTGTGCCCCTGTCCTTGAATTACAGCAATGTTCTCCATCTGTGTCCTGTTGTTTCTGTCCCTAATCCCCTCCTATATCACTTCTGTGAATCAGATTTTCCTGATAAGAACTTCAGGTGACTAGGCAACTAAGGCTTTTTTCTGGCTGTAGAGTGAAATGCATTTCTCCAGATCAGTGAAATAGTCATCTAAGTTTCACCCCAGTTAATAATTGAAAAAAATCATCAAACCAGTCACTTACTGAAAACTCTCTATCCCTGTAATAGGTGCTCTTGGGACTCTTTTGTTTCATGTTATTGAACTGAGTTTCTGGCTGACCCTAATCAACTAGGATGGGATTCTCCTACTAACAGGAAACCTTGTAAGGAGGAACCTCTGGACTTCCTATTTCTTCCTGGGACTGGAAGAAAAGTGCAAAAACATCATAAGCAAGGGAGCTCATGGAATATTTCTGAGCAACCTAGAATCAGGCTGTATTGGAAATGCCACAAGAAAAGTCCAACCTCACAAGATTTCTAGCTCACAGAAACCTGGATAGCTTCAGATAACAACTCTTAATATTGCTGCTGATCTGAGTAGCAATTTCCAAAGGGATAGCCATGTTAGAATTGTTTGGGGCTCACCATGCCTCTTCCTATTCTGATGGTACGTAGATACAGCTGGCTGAGAATGAGCTAGCAAACCACGTATGTACCCAATATCCATGCCAGGCTTGTACTACCTACAGTGATTCCTTGTCTTCTCTGCTGTTGTCACCCATCTAAGCTGAAATCAAGGCTCGCCTATGCACAGCTTTTGCTTGGTAGACATTTCCTTAGTTTCAAATTGCAGCAAATCTCAGGGCAGACCATTCTGCTGTTTTTTTTTTTTAATGGATATGCCGTCTCACTGTGTAATCAGATACCTTACTTGTGATTAGAGTTAAGTAAGAAATGATTTTCCCATCCTGCTACACTTTTAGGCTATGTCCACACATACATCATTATTTCGAAATAAGTTATTTCAAAATGAGTTATTTTGAAATAAAGTCCTTATTTCAAAATAAGTTAATTCGAATTAAGGGAAAGCCTGCTATCGAAACGGCTGTTATTTCAAATGGTTATTTTGAAATAAGGCCGTTTGGACATGTTGTTTCGAAACTGTTGTTTTGAAACAATGGTGTTGTTTCAAAACAACATGTCCAAATGGTGTTATTTCGAAATAACCATTTGAAATAACAGCCGTTTCAATATGAATGAGGTTTAAGCTGTTTTGAAATGATGGTTCTTATTTTGAAATGACAAAGCCCGTCATTCAAAATAAGAAAACGTCGTGTGGACCTAATCTTTTTTATTTTGAAATAACCAGTGTTATTTTGAAATAAAAGAGACATGTGGACATACCCTTAGAGATTTTTTTAAAAATTCCACTTCTGGAATCAGGACCAAAAAAAAAAAAAAATCAAAATCTCAAAACATTTTTGTGAGCTGAAAATCAGGGGGAGGAGGAGAGAAATGGTCCAGGTAAATCAAAATATTTTGTTTCAATAACTTCAAAATGTTTTAATTTTGTTTTCATCTGTTATTTTTTTCTAAAATGAGCCGCAGTTTCTAAATAAAAAGTCATTTTGATCCAGAGAACAGTAATTTTTCATTTTGAAAATATCCACACATAATGTTTTGACAAACTTCAAATGTCTTTTCAAAAAATGTCCATACTGAAGAGCTGCAGTGTGAATCAATCAGCATTTTCCAACGAAAGCCCCCTTTTGTTGAAAAATTCTGAATCAGTTATATTCAGGATATCAGTTATCAGCCATGTATCTGAGCACTCTTCACTGAAGATAGCTCTAAAAGGGAAGAGGGAGAAGAGAAATTAAAGAGCAGGCTGTAAGCTTAGACTAAAAAGCATTGACATATGGAAAAAATAGACCTCTTCCACAGCATGGCAAAATGTTTCATAAAAGGCATTGCATGCACATGTAGGTTATATATGACCATGAGGAAAGTACACTTAGAATATTATCATATTGGCCAGTGTTCCTATTTGCAATCCAAAATATGACGCATGTAACATATACGACACCAGTGCTCTGCCAGGTAGTTTATAGATAGGAAAACTGGCCAATTTGGTAATGATATTTTAGATACTATTATTTATAATATTTAAAACACACTGTGTTAGAAATGTTAACAAATAGAGTAATGTTTGCAGCTAGTCTTGGAAAGACAATTAGGGTGCAAGTTGTTTGTCAGAGGGGTCAGGAAGGAATATTTTCTCCCACCTACAGCATTATACAACTGACTGAGTATGTCATGAAGTGAGAAACATTGCCTGCTATGAGTTGGCTACTATTGGAGATAAGATACCAGAATTGATGGAGGAATGGTTTGATCCAGTCAGATAAATTCTATGTTCTCGTTATAAGTGTGTTTTCCCATGTAGCAGATAATACATCTCCATTGTTGAGGTGTTCATTCCAGGTTGCCTATTATTCTGCAGAATAGCAATAAATGCCTTCACTCATTAAAATGAATAAGGTCAGAAAGCTATACCATTTGTTTGTGTTAGTTGGCAACTGGTCCATAAAAATCAGGATCCCACTTCTAGGAGTAGACAGTAATAAATGCTTCAGAGGAAGGGATAGTAAAACCTTAATGCACCTGCCAGTTGTTCAATGCTCCACACATTAGCAGGGAAATAATCCCTTTCTGACTCTATATGGTGTTTAAAGGTGAATAACAGAACATTTGTTTCAATAAGAATACTTTCAGGGAGGAAGGGAAGAGACTGAAGGGAAGGTACAATGTGGGAAGTGTGCTCCTTTCCTTTTGCAGAAATGTGCAGCGCACATTGCAAGGCAGGAAAGTATTAGTCAGTTCTGTCTCCCCACTGACACAAGTGTCATAGATGGAGTTGTTGTCAGGCAACGTTACCCCCACTGGCGGCTCTATCTCGTCAGATGTTTTGACCCTGATGACCACAAGGCAACATTCCTGACTTCTGGTTTTAATGTACCTATTTATGATACATGTGTGTGTATTTAACAGGTCTAGCCAATAAAATGATCTATTGTCAAAGAAAGAAAGAAAGAAAGAAAAAAAAATCATCATTACTTAGTTCACAGCCGTGACATCATCAGGTCATATTTCACGGACATGATGTCACTGCTGCGCAATATGACTTTTTATGTTCAAAGGGTTTTTATTAATGCTGAGTTTTTCCATGCATGGTCAACACATCTGGAAGCTGGAAACCCCAGAGTCCAGAACTATTCACAATATTTAGCAGACAGAATTACGACCCACAGTATTTCTTTGCTAGAGAGAGAACAGAGAACAATCAAGGGAACCAGTAGTAACAACCAACTGTTAAATCAAAGCATGGTATAAAAAAAGGAAACTGAGAGAGAAGAACAAGAAACAGAGAGAGACAATGAGATGTATCAGGCTATGGCATCATCTCCCCAGGGAGGTGGCGGATATTCCATCACCTAGACATTTAACGCTGAAGTAGACAAAATGTTAGAAACGTTACAGTAAGGAGCATTCATCCATTAGCCCCTGAGAGATGGGCCTGATGCGACTGAGTTGGTCTTTCTCATAACTCACTAGACAGCCATGTGGTTTTTTATCAATAGGATTGCCGTATGGAAATACAGCGGCAATTGGGGGAGGCAGCTGGGAAGCTATCAAGGGGAAAGGGTACATGAACTGAAATCACTGGGTAGGAGAGAATAAAGGAAGGAAAGGAAAATGGGGGGGGGGTTGGATGTACAGATGGTGTTTGTATGGGTGAGAGTGGAGTGGGAGAGAAGGTTTAAGAGTAGCATGAGGGACACACCTTCAAAGTTCAAAGGAGCATGTGGCAGACTCAGTCCCTGGTTATATGATATTTCGCTTCATTGTAAATTATGAGGCTGCAACTCCATCTTGATGCTCTGGGGACACACCTGTAATGTGTGTAATTCACAGCTGCCTGCTAGTCCCCTCCATACCGTTCCCAGCTACCCCTCCAGGACATTCTCTCCATAGACAAAACTATGTGATCAACAGAGCTGAGGCAATGTGACAAAAGAATTTTTGTGACTACTTGTTTAGGGTTTTAATTAATATGTCCCAGCATCCTGGGTATCCCTTTTGGGCTTTCTTTCCAAAAATGCATGCACAACTTAATTTCACTACCAAAAAAATACTCCCAGTCAGTAAATTTGAAATGTTCTTTCCATGAACATTCAAAATAGACGTTTAAATACCAGAAGTACCATAAAGAAATCTGGGGACAGAAAATAATGTCTGGTGGCTGATGTGGCCAGTCACATTTTTAATAGGTAACAATATATAGGAGACCACTTTTGATAAATTTCATTGAATTGGAGACAATTTCTGAAAATGACAATCTCTGCATAGAAACAAAGCAGGGAAATTTGTCAGCTGAATGATGTTACCAACTATTCGTTCAGCTGCAATGTCAAGCTTCCAAGAGCTGTGAATGGCTGCTGCCTTTGGAGAACCTGCATGCTAAGATCCCTAGAGTCTGTAAAGGATCTGAGTTGATTTCTCTTATGGAAGGGGTCACTGCTTGCTTTAGAGAAACAGGACAGCTTAGGTGGCCTCCATCCGCACAGGAAAGGAGACAGAAAGAGAGAAAGATTCCAGAATGAAGACTGACAAGAGGATGAGATAAAGTGGCCATATAAAAGGATGACAGATATAATTTTACAGAGCATCACTGTGAAAAGCTAATTTATACACAGATGAGTCCATGACAAGCTCAGTGGAGGATGGCAGATGAGCAGGGAATGAAGAGCACTTCATTTATCCTCTGCAACAGGAGGGAAGTTCAGGCACCATTCCCTGAGCCCTTTTCTTTTCTTTCTCTTTGCAAATATATTAAAGTTTATCTGATTCTGAAAATTAATGGAAATTAATTTTAAAAAAAAACAAACCACCAAGTCTGCCAGAATTATTGTGTCCCCACAATTAAGGATCATGAGATGGCAGGCCACCTTTGCAAAAAGATGTCCCTGAAATACTCATGCGCAACAGAGAACCTAAAATGGGGTACCCTGCCTCTTGCCCTACTGGGTTCATTGGGAGATTTGCCATTGTCTCCAGTGGAACCAGGATTTTACCCCTGGTTCCTTCAGGCCTGAGCATTGAATGAGTCTCTTCTTTTTGCTGTCTATGGACTGACTGATGCGGGCAGAGGCTGCCTCAACTCTTCAGCCCCCAACAAGGAAAGTTGCTTCTGTTCTCACTTTTCATTCCTTTCTCTTTTTTCCTCCCTGCCCTCTGCTCTGAAGCTGCCATTTGGAGGAAGCATTCAACATTCCCAGAAATTTCCCCCCTGGATATCCCCCATGATATTTAATTATCCTTCAGGTCCTAGCAGCAAGCTGTGCACTGGCCTGCTCTGGACCCAGCACACCTTTCAGTTAATCTCTCAGCAGGGGATGCCAGCAAAGCAGAGCAGCCAAGACTTTCCCTGGACCTTGGAGGCTGGCTTTGACTGCCTTTTCCTACCCATTTCAGAATGTCTGGCAGAACAGTGATCCCAAGGAGACTATCACAACTCTAGGAGTCACAGCCTCTGACAGTTTAAAAGTGGGGGAAAAATCAAAAGCAGGCCAGGAACATCTGCAGTCAGAATAACTGGGGTGGCCCTAAAACCTGGATGTGACCTGGATACAATGGAGCTCATCTCAGCCATGACATATGGCTTGGAGAGGTTTCTTGCGGTAAACAGCATTGTGCTCCCATGCTGGTGAGAATCGGAGCACAGTCCTGCATCTGTTTTTCTCCATATTTATTCTGCATTCACCAACAGGGGTCTCCAGTCATGAAGAGCGCACACGTCCACAGCCAAAAAGACCTCTCTATCCCGTGTTTCCTTCTCCCGCTCTTCAGAGCATAGAAGGCAACGGTACATAGTAGGAACTAACTGGAAAATCTGCATTCAGTTAACCCTTACTCTCTCCATGCAACATGGGTGACTGTCATTATCCTTGGTTTCCAAAGGGAGGAATGGGGAAACAAAAGGGAGGGTCTTACTTGAGATCATAAGTGGAACTGGAGCAACACTAGGATTAAAAGTCAAGAGCTTCCAGCTATCTAGGTCAGTGGTCGTCAAACTTTTTTTTCTCCCAACCCAGCTCTGGACCCCTCTACCAGGCAGTGAGTCCTCCATCGTGGGAGGGATGGTCTGCCCCCCTCCCGGGAGCAGCGCCGGCTGGCAGGGGAGCAAGGGGCAGCCGCCCCCACCCCAAGCAGTGCTGTCCGGCAGGGGAGGGAGGGGCAGCAGCCCCCCCTCTGGAGCAGAGCAATGCTGTGACTGAGTACCTGCGGGTCTGCGACCCACTACTGGGTTGCAGCCCAAACTTTAATGATCACTGGTCTAGGCTGTGTAGAGATGACTAAGCCACGCTTACTTCTCTCCCAGGCACTCATTCGCTACGTCTACAGTGGGAATTTAGTTAGAATTAAGGAGGATTAATTCAAACTAAATTAGTGCACGTCCATACTGGCTTTCATCAGTTCAAACTAAGAAATTCCTTAGCTTGAACTAAGGAAAGCGTACTTCAAAATAATAAAACCTGTCTTTAATTCGAATTAACTGTTAGTTTGACCTTATTCAAAGTAACCCAATGTAGATGTGTTAGTTTGAACTAACCATTAGTTTGAATTAAACGTGGTTCAACCTTCTTCCTCCCAGGGTGCATGGCACCAGGGAGAAAGTGCCTTCCTCTTTTTATGGGATTGGGTTGGGGGATGGCACTTCTTGGGTGCCACATTGCCACACTTCTCATGGTGCCCCCCCTCCTAAGCTGAACTAGCAAGTCCTGTGCATGGAAATGGTAGTTTGATTTAGGTTTCTAGTGCGGACATGCTAGTTTGAACTAAGTTCATTTGAATTAATCAAAATTAGTTCCCACTAATTAATTTAAACTAACTTAGGTCAAACTAGCATTCTCAAGTGTAGACATAGCCATTCATCTTTGGGATCTTTCCTTGTTTTTTTCCAGGCTGTTTCAGTTAGAATATGGACAGAGGCAGGAGGAGAGTTGAGCAAACTTTTCCTTATGTCTTTGAGAATCTTAGTTTCAGGTCAAATATTGGGAATCGGTTCAGGTTGTTTCATATTTTATCCAGACCAGTTGCTCCATCACCAGAGAGTTATTATAACTGACCAGTGTCTGCAGAGTGAAAAATCCCAAAAGTCAGAGAGCTAGTGAATTCAGTTGGATGGGGGGTTCTCCTCCCAGCTGTCTCAGGGACTCCCTCATTACTGGCTGTCCCTCCAGACCCCGGAGCTGAATGGCAGCAAAGCCTGGTTTCCTGTTCACTGCTAGCTACCCCAGGCTGCCCCCTTGCAGGATCACTGTTCTCCTGCTGCCAGAGAAGCAGTAATAATAATAAAGACCCTCTGTTGCTGAATACTGAGAGCTTTTGGCAGGCCCTTCTCACACAATTATCATCACTCATCAAGCAGGGTGTTCACAGATTGAACATGCTGTTTAATATTTGGAACAACAGACTGAAACCAATATGGCCCTCCTGTTCTATCAGCTCAAAGTGGCTTCCAACCAAGATCCAGCCAGTATGGCTTCTCCCAGTTTGACAAAAGAGAGAAGACTCTCAGTTGAGATTAGTTTACAATGGCTTGTACCAGTTCAATCTGTGGTAAGCAAGGGGTAAAACTGTGTCATGTTTCTAGCTAATAGAGCCACTGCCTACAAACCACTCTAGGGTCCTGATCACTGCTGTGATCATGTGCAAGTTGCATACATGCACATATATTATGAGACCACCTGCTGGACAGAATTCTGCACCACCCGATTTCATCTCTGGCACCTGGACATTGCTGGCCTGCAGCCATTGCCTGCTTGATTCCTGTGACACCATATAAAAAGAAAGATGACAATGCTCATACTAACATATCACCACTGATGTATCTACATTATTGCAACCACTGATGTGTCACCACCGTTGCCCAGTTGTGAAAATTCTTGTACAAAGTAGGCCTTGCAAGGTATCCCTGGAAAAGTGGTTATCTGTTGAACAATCCTGTCTTTTTTTATATTTGTGTATTATTTTTGTTTATGTTGTGTACAAAGTTATGAATTTTGGTATGTGTTTGTGTCTTAAACATGTGTTCTAGAGTGACACCCACAAGACAGATTTACATCAAATCCAGCCTGCTGTGGTTGAAGGGCCACTAAGGAGAATCAGTTCTTCTGAGGGACCCCTCCTGAGGATGCCTCAGTGAACATGTAGACAACGGAGGCCCAGAGACTTAGGACATCTGATCCCTAACTCTGTTTGAGATAGAAACTTTCCACGTACATGGACTGGGGGGGGGGGGATAAACTGGAGACCGTGACATCACCTCTTTGCCTCTTTCCTGGTCCATATCTCTGGGCTGTTATTTCTAACGAAAGGAGAGCTTTGAGTAATGGACCGAGGGCTCCAATATTTGGGATGAGCTACAGACTTACTACAAACTGGTGGATTTAATATCACTTATATCCTCTGGACTGACAACCTCTGAAATCAGCTGTAAAATATAAAATTCACTTTAACCATTTAATAACTCTCTTTTATTTATATTAAGAAACCTTTAGATTTTAGTTCATTAAAGTATTGGCTACTCACAGTTTTGAGGTAAGAGCTGAAGTATATATTGACCTGGGGTAAGTGGCTGATTCTCTGGAACTGGAAGAACTTAATACATGTAATTTCTGCTTTTAATAATCATTTATCACAGAAGTCTGGTTTGTCTGGATGGTGCATGAGGAGCTAGAGGGCCTGAAAGGAACGGTCTGTGGTTTCGTAATAACAGCACAGTATTTTGGAAGCACACATTTGTTACTGGCATGGTGAAATCTTATGATAGACTATATCAGCAATTTGGGGTATGTGGCCTGTATTCTGGCAGTCTGACCTGAGATTGGCACCCTTAGCTGTGTTCCATACCAGGCAATATGATAAGGCGATCAGGTGCATCATTTCAACCTGATCTGCTGCTTTTATGGTCAGAGCTGGACTATTGGGATTTTACTGGAAGTAGCAAAGCCTGGGAAGCAGAAAGGAAGGCATTAACCCTACATATCAACTGCCCTGAAAAAGGCACTAATATTGTCAGGACATAGCCAGGCTGTGTCTTATTTACAGCTCCAAGGCTTGGTATACCTGTAAAATTACACAGGTGAAACTAAAGGTTTCATTCTAAATTAAATCTCATTGCTGTCAGTAGAGCTTCCCACCTACTAGTGAGGAGGGGCGTGCTAAACAGTATGACTAGATTTAAACTCATCTAAGTGCATCCACACAGTAGTTTGCTTCAATTAAATGAAATTGGTTTTAAAACCAGTATAGTGAGTTAAGTCACTAATGGTGTTAAGTTAAATCAGAATAATTCTTGCATATAGACAAGTCCTACAACCACTGTACAAATGATAGTGAGAGCATGGTGTGAGATGCTGCTCCTTCTGCAATGAAGCACAGCAGTTAGTAAAAAAAGGCATTTTTAAATCAGCAGGATATCAACATTTTAAAACCTTCTGGACAATTTGCATCTAAGAGCTCTAAAAGAACTGGCTGATGAGCTCACCTGGATCATTAATGTTGCTACAGGGCTGTATTAGTGCCCACTATGACATTTTGGGCCCAGCACATGATGGAGATAACAGCCTCAAAACACCCTGTCTTTTGGGAGAGCCCCAGGTACCATCTGTCACAGTCCCATATGGAATAGTTCTTGGTCCTCCACCATTTACAATTTTATTAATCATCTTGAAGAAAATGAAATCATTTGTAGGGGGTAAACTATTGGCGTGGCAAATAATGAAGAGGGCAGGTAACTGATTCAGAGCAATCTCGATTGCAGGCAAATAATATGCATTTAGTGCAGCTAAATGTATGTATTTATCTGGGAACAAGGAACGTAGGCCATATTTACAAGATGGAGAACTATATCCTAGGAAGCAGCAATTCTGAAAAGGATTTTGTAGTCACAATGGATAATCATCTGAACATGAGCTCCCATTGAGATCCTGTGGCCAAATGTGGCAATGCAATTTTTGGATGTATAAACGGAATTCTTGATTAAGTGCAGAGAGGTTATTTTACTTTCATATTTGGCACTGTTGCTAGAAATCTGTAGGTAGTTTTGGTATCCACAGTTCTAGAAGGATACTGGTAAACCAGAGAGAGTTCAGAGAAGAGCCACAGGAATGATTAAAGGATTAGAAAATCTGTTTTTCAGTGACAAACTCAAGAAACAAATTATTCTGATGAAGAGCAAATTAGGGGTGACCAGATTAAGCATCTATATGGGTAACAAATGTTTAATCATGGCCTTGTCAGCCCAGCAGAGAACGGTATAACATGAGCCAATAGCAGAAAGCTGAAACTAGACAAATTCAGACAGGAAATAAGTGAAATTTAACTGCAAGAGTAATTAAGCATTGGAACAATTTATCAAACATTGAGGTGAATTTTCCATTACTGACAATTTTTAAATCAAGACTGGGTCTTTTTCTAAAAGATTGGCTCTAGGAATTATTTTGGGGAAGTTCTCTGGCCCATGTTGTATAGGAAGTCAGATTAAATGATCACAACGGTTTCTTTTGGTCTCAGACTCTGTGAATCTGTTATCTAATCCCATTAGCCTCTGACTGTCCCTGGGTTTTCAAAGCCATTTCCAGTTTACTTGCTATACCACTATTTTAGTCTCCTAACTCACCTCCATTCATTATCCCAGGAACTGAGAGCAGACTACTTGGAGGAATCTAGTACAGAGATGAGCAAGGACACGATGCTTTAGCCAAATATCTGTAGTGTGGAGGAGCTTTAATCAGAGGTCTGAGCTATCAACAGCACCTGATAGCATCCATGCTCTTTAACCTTACAGTGCCACAGAGCCAATAGTAGAGTCCTATAGCATTTGAGTTCCTGGGAGACTCCACTGTGAGCACAGTACCTGGCTTCTGTTTAGCAATGTTTGCTTTGCCTCGAATCACTGCGAAGGAAATAAGCCTGCAAAGAGGCTAGAGGCCCACTAAAGAAACAGATTTTGGAAACAGACTTGCTGTTAAGGGAATAATGTATTTGTGCAGCAAGGTTCTGCATTAAATAGGTTTCTATTGTACAAGCATTTTTGTAAAAAAAGAAAATCCATTCCACTCTCTTCTTTTATTTTCTCTTAAGCACCAGATCTTATCAACAAAGCCTCCTTCCTTTCTGGACAGCCCGCGGGATGCTGAATGACAGCGCTGGGGATGAAAAGGACAGGTCCTTTTGAATGCCAGCAACTGAAATGCACCACAGTTGCTCCAAAGTTGATTTATGCAATATGAGTTTCTTCTTCGTTTTCCACTGCTGTGGATTCCACTCCCCACAGCTGCTGCAGCGCAAAGCTCTCAGTAATGTGTCTGACACAGCCGGGAATGTGCCTTTAGGATTGGACAACACCCTCAGAGGTCCGAAATTAACACAAATGCCCTCGGCACCAACTCCTCTCCTGCTGGGAAAGAATGGGAGATGCCACTCCCATGGTTACCAAGAGGCTCCTGCACCTTTGTTCTTTCCATGTTGCTCAGGGGGGTGCAGCCCCAGATGTAGGATGGTGGCTGCAGACATATGTGGCAGATGTTCATCCACTGCTCCCCTACCAAGCTATTCTCTCCCCACCCCCATTTTTCCAGGGCCTGCCTGGAGTTTCTGCCATCTGCAGAGAAGGAGAAAGAGCCCATGAGTCAGTCCACAGTAATCAAGGGGGAGAGGAAGCTGTTCAAACTCCCAAATTTAATCAAGATGGAGCAAAGAAATACCTGATGGACCAGCCACTTTTGAGGCTCTGTTTCCCTGCAGCTCTTAATAGCTACCTTCCACCTCCCTCTCCCCCCACGGACTGAGATCAAATGCCCAGTTTCTCAGTTGTGGGGACCACATAGCATTCCAGTGATCCATCGCAGAGCTGCTGGCCCAGGATTTAGGGGCCACTTGGGAGAGCTGGTAAAGCAAACTCATTTCATCATCTGCCGATCAAGCCCAGGAACTGCTGGGCTGAAAGGCCCTGAGCATAGCAGCAGCTCTTCTGACTCTCAGCCTCAGTAACCTGCATTTATGCTTTGTGAAATTTCAGTGAATAACTATCCTGGGTTTATGCTGTTTGGATTTGCTGGAATATGTATGTGCTGGGTGGAGAATTTCCCCCCTCTGAAGAAAATGATAAGGGGGGAGGAACCTCTATTTTTCTCCTAACAAAGACCCCACCGTTGGGTTTCCTGGGGTCGCACAGCTGCAGGCACACATGGAAAAGAAATGTATCTCTCCTCTGCACTGGAGATACACGTAATTCAATATATTACTCCCATGTGCAAGAAATCCACCAAACTGGCTCCATTTCAAATTACAGAAAAGTGCGGAGTACGAGCTAGGGAGTCAGATCCACTCGGAATTCACTCTGCAATTTATAAATTTTAAATAAGTTGGAATTTGGCCAAGGCAGCCAGGCCAACACCCTTGCTCTTGGGGAGTGCTCCATAAGCCTGTTAAGGAATGCAGGTAGCTAGAGCTTTGGCTTATGCCTCTCCTAATAGTAACGCCTCTGACCAGACGGTGCCACCTAACTCCATGGTGAGGTGTTGGTTCAGTGCTGATTCAGAGGCACTGAGAGGCAATAGCCCTGGGGCCTAGGGAAACAGCCATCAACACCATTCAGCAACACAGCACCCTTTAGTACCATGCTGGAGCACTGGAATCAGTGTCAGTAGGACGCCCAGAGCTAAAAAAAAAAAAAAAAAAAAAGCACAAAATAAATCTGTTAGTCTTAAAGTGCCACACAACTCCTTGTTGTGTTTCTAACATCATGCCAGGGCACTGGAGCCAGAAGAGACAACAAGGAAGAGGTTCTCCAGCATGTCTTTCTTACAGCCCACGCACCCCACAACTATGCACGGGTTGGATGCCTATTGACTGGAAGGGAAGATCTGCTCCAAGTGACCCCCAGCTTTCTTTCTGGCTGTACAGCAACCTTAGCACCGTGCTGGTGCTCTGGTTCAGACAAGCACCCTCTCCCCAGGCACCAGCAGCTTTTCTTGCAGCCTATATAAATGGGAACTCAACTGTGTTCATTGGACGTGGTTAAAATGTCTGTCTTCAATGAGCACTGCACCAAGCACCAGTGGGCCCTGCCCTTTGCTGGCAAGGAGAGAGACCAGGCATCTGATGGACAGGGATGTCTTGAGACTACTCACACATTCCTGAAGCTGGTCCAGTGGGTCCTGGTGCATGGAGCAGCATGTGAGGCAAACTTGCCTTGCCCCAGCCAGTCATCTCCCTGCCCCATGGATGCAGAGAGCTTCATTCTCCAAGGTCTCTCAATGTGTAACTTTCCACCAACACTGGAAATGGGATAAAAACTCCTTGACTCTGCGTTGTCTGCTCCCTAAGATCCCTCACCGACTCCAGGCTTGCTCCCAAACACAGCTTCTGCAGAGCAGTTCACACACAGAGACATCTCCCTCCACAGAGCACCATGTGCCAGTCTTGTCAAGCCATAAGGAGAAAGACTGACGAGGATGTGAGCTGCAGTTACCTCATCAGAGTGGTGCATGGATTTTTCCACTAAGAGAGGATTTCCCTCCTCCCTCTTGTTTTATAGAGAAGGAATTTGTGATAATTAGCTCTTACGGGGGATTTCACTGTTCTCTCTTCTCCTCTAAAGCATAGAACACTTATTACAACATATTGTTTAACATGGTATCCACATCCAGAGATTTTCCGTGTCTTGTGCATTTGACATGCAATGATCAAACCATGCTTCTGGACCAGAGTTGCCAACCCTCTATGTTTTTACGGTCAGTATAAAACTATGCCATTTTCCTGCTGTCCATGACTCCATAATTAAACGAAATCTCTCAGCATACAGGACTCAATCAGCCAGCACAGAGAAGCAGCAGTCCAGCAGCTCTGCACACTGAGCTGAGCAGTTGGATGCTGCCTCCTGGGTCTCAGCGCTGGAAGCCTTCCATTTCTCAGTCAGCCGGGCTGCCCAGCATACACAGACGTGAAAGTATTCTGGCACTGGGACTCGAGAGGCAGCATCCAACTGCAGGGGCAGCACTCCAGCACTGTGTAGGAAGCCCTGTTTGGGCCCAGTCTGATCCAGGGGACAGGATCCAGGGAGGACTGGGCCATGGGGCTGATGTGAAGGGGAGGGGCCAGACGCTCTCTGGCCTTACACTTAAGTCACCAGCGCTGAGCAATTGTTTTAATTGCTCTCCATGGCGGGGCCAGGAAAGGGTGAAATCGGGGGGAGGGCTTTTTACGGATACATGCCCGCCCCCTCCAGAGGAAGACTCACAGAGCCTTCAGTGGAGGCTGCCTCTGCACCCAGATGGCCTGGCTGAGCACTAGCAGAGCGCAGGCAAGAAAGATGCTCAGCAGGCTCCTCTGTGCTCCCTCAGGAGGGGAGGGATGCATGCACCATGCCACTTGTAACCCCCAATCTTGCCTGTGGTGAGAATCCCTGCCATGCCTCCCCAGAGCCTTCCCCATTGCTCCCCACCATACCCTGGCCCAGTATGCCTGCCTTTATCTTCCGCTTGCACAATTGCCTCATTTCCCTGTCTACCTTCCCATCTCTCTAGCCCGGCTGTTAGAAAAAAGTTCACCATGTCAGTAAAAAAACCCTCAAACTTCAGATCTGCATGCCAGTAAAAGCTAAAAGGCAGGGCCGGCAACCGTGCTCCAGACTCCAAGCCCTAAGTCCCCCGGCAGACCTGTGCCATGCCCTTGTCTCATCTGACTGTGTCTGCATCTTCCTCCTGCTGTCTCTATGCAGTCAAAACTGTGTGAGCTTGTAAAATAGGGCTCTTTATTTTCCTTCCCTTTGTAGCCTTATTGCGACTAGGAATCCTATCCATTTCCACTGTCACCATGACAGCAGCCCACCCGCTTTGGAGATAGAGAAGGAATTTTCCCCAGGTCCCTCTCCTTATGTTTTTGGTACATGAGCCTATAATTAGATTGGTTTTCCCAAGAGAGTGGAAGGGTAAATTCACAGGTGACTTCTGGACCCTGGCAGAGGCAGAGTTGTGGGCAGCACTTGGTACCAGCAGGGTGTTCACTGTTTGCACTGAAGGGGGAATAATGAAGGGAACAAGTTGGCTACACTGTGGCACAGAACAGGACTTGGGAAATGTGGAGGGACCCAGCTAGAGGCCTGAAACCTGATTTTGGGATCTGCAAGCCCCTTTTTCAGATCTGGAGGTGGGCAGCTTGCTTGCTCTCTCTTTTCTGTACTCTTCTGCCCTCATTAGATCTGATACCCTTGCCATATGCCTCTCACACACATGCCCTTGCCAGCCTTTCCGCTAGTGTCATTTGGCTCACAACTTAGACAATGGATCAGTTTCACCTGCCTTCCAATTGTAAGTGTTTAGCAGAATGTTCTCCAGCGAGGGTCATTAACCCTTTTCCTCCTGGTGGTCCTCTGCACCACTAACTCCACTGAAATCCCACATTATTGACCCACTCACTAGGTGATTGGAGCAAGATGGGAGAACTTTCACTCCCCCTTCCTAAACACACACACACGCACGCGCGCGTGCACACACACACACACACACAGTTGTGCTTACAACTGTGCTTACAACAGTTGTGCTCCAGGAGTGTTGAAAATGAACATGATTGGATTTAGAGTTCAGTTTAGACCTATTATAGAGACAGGTTTGAGCTGTGAACTTAGATCTCAACCTGATTCAAAGCCAGCTCTTGGAAGAACGCAGTTCCTTTGTTTCTGAACAGACCAGGCACTCACAGCAGATCTTGCCTAGAGTGCTACTGTATGCTTTGCCTGGTCATTCCCAGAGCAGTCAACAGCTCTTCTGGCAGGTCCTATCTGGAGACATCACGACACTCACTCTCAGAGGGCCCAATTGACAAGCAGTCTGTAGCTGGTTAGGATAACACTTAACCAAAGTGAGTCAGGAGCCAGTGGGCAACCATGATGAGAGCAGAGTAAGATTTGCAGAGCAGGCAGGTGGGGGTGAGTGGGTGCAGAGCAGGACGCCAGGACCCAGATGAAGGACATTTCCATGTTTTAAAGCTTTATTTGCTTTCATAATGATTTCTGAGTTTACACATGTATTGTAATTAATTTACTTGAGGAAGCCTTGGAGACACAGGGACTCTTCCAGTTAAAGACCTTTTGTTTCTAGCTCACAGCCTCCAGCTCTCTCGGTGCCATGAAGCAGGCTGTGCTGGCCAGCTGGACCCACGGCACATTTGTTTTGTGCAGGCCTCAGTGGAAAGGGGAGAGACCCCATGTATATCCCAAGGGCCTGATCCACACAAACCTCATCTATGAGCGTTTCAGCAAACACACCCTCGACAAATGGTGTAAGACCACTTTCCACATCCTACTAGTACCTACTCTTGCTGCGGCAGCAGGTGTAGAGATGAGTGCCCAGATACTAAAGGGTTAGCTGTCTTCTTTTGCCTCCGTGTTGACACCTGCACTAGGAGGTGCTCAATGCCACCAAGCCAGAGCCAGAGCACGCTACAGCACCGCCACCTTTTTATGCCATCAATTGCCCAGCTGAACACAAACTTGTCAGCGACAGAGGACCCTGCTCCCCAGAGAATCTAACATATTACTGCGTGCTATCTCATCCATCCTGCTGTGGTTCAGTGCAGGCCTGGTCCCAATGTTCCCCTCTGAAGGGAATCCAGTCCAGCTTTCAAATGTCCAATGTGAGGGAGCTGTCAAGAGTTCCCATGTGAGGAGACTATTCCACTGCTTGAACAGATCTCACTTGCAGCAGGATTTTCCTGATATTCAACCAACATTTTTTTTTGTGCCTCTTTTCATGCCTTTGTATTACTACTTATAACCCCTTGGACTAACCTAAAGAATTCCCCTCCTGCCTTGGCATTTGCATTCTTCAGATGCTTGCAGGTGATTACCATATCCCCTCCTGTTATCTGCTGGCCATGCCAGACATAGTTAGGATGTTCATGCAGTTAGATTCATATACGTTAACTTAGTTTTAGTGCAAAGATGAAAAACACTATGGGCTGTAAGTGCTTATTATTGTTACTATTATGGAGCTCTTTTAATCTCGCTGTATAAATCATGCTCTCCAGCCGCTTGATTATACTCGTGGGTCTTCTCTGAACTCCCTCCAATCTGTCAATATCTTTCCAGGAAAGTGGTGCCCAGAAGCAAATACAATATCCCAGATGTGAGCAGGGTGAGGCATTTCCAAAAGGACCCCCACATCCTCCGTACTGCCTCTCCTAAGTATGGAGTCCAAAGCACCAGCCTAGCTTGTGTGTGCATGTCAGAGTGACCTGCCAGGAGGTGAATCCATAGGCAGCAGAGCAGCGCCTGGTCCTGCTGCACGCCTGCAAAATGATAATGTTTCCAGAGTAATTTCAGACAATGCTTTGACGTTAACAGCCTCTCTGGTTGCACTGTCGTTTCCCATTAGAGGCCTTGGTAACTAGCACTTTATGAAGCTTTGCAGAATAATTTGTATGTTTAATACACCTCAAAAGCCCATGTTGGGCTGCAATTAAGGCAGGGGAGGGGTGAGGAAGGAGAGGAAAAACCTCCCTCCTGCTGGTTTCAAGGAACCTGCTGCTTTCAACAGAGTGGGTTATTTCGCTTGAGGATGCCAGGGAAGCTGGAACTGAAGCAAAAGCACAATTTGTCATTTGCAAGTGTAAGCTGGAGATTGGGCTGCTGAGAAGAGAAATGACAGAGCTGGGAGCCTCTTGGGGGAAATTACCATTTAAAGAACTGAGTTGCACTGGTCCAGTGTCAGATGTGCAATAATTCTAGCGGCCAGAGAGTTAGGGCACAAGAAATGGGTGCAGGAATGTAATATGGGAAGGCAAGGCAGGAAACCCTTGCTTATTTAGGAAGTCCTAAGAGGTGGCTCCATTGAAATGCTGCAGATAGAGACTAAAGCGAACTCTGGCTTCTCTGCGTAGAAGGAGCAAGGTTCACTTTTCACCAGTACAGCTTGTCATGAATCTGTTTGAATTTTTAAATGAATTTCCTTTTGCTGCATTTGATCCCCTTTTGTGTTCACTTTCTGCAAAGATTTAAGCAAAGGGCAGATTTCAAAGTCTTGGAAACAGGTATTTGTGGAAGGCAAATTTTAATAAAAACACACACAAACATTTACACCAAAAGTGTCTACAAACTCATCCAATCTGTGAACACAGGTAATACCACAGGGGTAGCTGTGTCAATCTGTGTACAGCAAAACCAATGAGAGTCCTGTGGCCCCTTAAAGACTGACTGATTTCTTCGGGCATAGCTTTTGTGGGCTACAACCCACTTCATCAGATGCATGATTGCATCTTTTTTTTTTTTTTTTGAGTAATATCATATGGTTCAGCTAACCAGTCCCAGCTAAACTACACAGTTCAAATATCTGAAAATTCATGATCAGCCCACAGAATTAACTACAGGAAAGCTATTTGAATCCATGCCAATAATTAATAGAATGGAATGGAAATTGTGACCTGTGCATGGATAGTCTGGGAGTAGAAAAATCCTGAATGAATTATCAGTTGAGAATTCTTCTCTTGGTTCTTCTAGGGCACAGTGTTGCACTATAGAATGAATGGAGCTATCCACTGATTTTAAATGGAGAAGGTTTTGGGGTTTAGTCGGAGAGTGATTAGCAATGAACTTGATAGTGCTCTGCATCTCCCTGCTGAAGTGCTCAGTTCAGTTTCTGCTACCTTTTTATTGTGGGATAAGAAGCCCAAGAGAAAGCACAGATGACTCAACAGGAATCCTTTGAGAATTAGCTAGTGATCTTCACTCACAAACTTGCTGAGGCTAACAGCCATCACTGGCCTAGTAGCACGGCAGGCCAGGCTAGACAAGTAACTTCTGACGCCAGGAACACTGCAGAAATAATTCCCAGGAAGGATGAATCACAGCAAGAACCAAACTGCAAGTTACAAGAATATGCAGATTTAATATTTTAAAACCTAATCAGCCTTAGGGCCTTGTGGGGACCAGACACTCCCATAAGCATTCAAAAAGTCAGGCTCTCCCCTGCAATATCTTTCTTTAAGGGCTGAATCCCAAGCTCCTGACTTTGCTTACTGAAGCAAGGCTCTGAATGACATGTATGGGAATTAGGTGAAGAAGGGACTAAGAGGGAATCAGTTCATAACTACATCTTCCCTCTTGGAGGTTGCATTAAGAATCCCAGCAAAAGCCTGTGCTGACTCCTGAGCAGAAAAGACATAAGACTATTCACTTGGTACTGCAGCTCAGCCTGGTGGCAATATGCATAACTTTACCCACAATCCCTTGCTATTTCCTTCTAGTCCAATGGTGCTTTTGGCAGCCTGCCTTTGCTGTAGCTCCTCCAGGTAAGTGTAATGCTGCTATTAGCTCCTTAATGTATTTGGCATATAGTTGCTAATTAAACTGGGACTCATAAATCAGAGAATTAACATTCTCCCTTCCCATACAGATGTTTATTTGCTAGCTTGACTCTGAAAGCCTTACTCCCCTATAGTATTTATGTGACTAGTCCCTGTGATTTTAGTACAGCCACTTGTTTGAGTAAGTGCTACTCAGTGGTGGGAAAATTAGCAGAACAATGCTCTTAATGCAGTTGTCGCCAGTAAAGATTTCCATGAAAACTTTCACCCCCCCCCCCCCAAAGAAACCTTCACAGCTTTTATTTTCAGAGATGGGGGTACAGGTCAAGGGGGTTCTCAGTTTTGACCTCATTTTCTTTTATCTGACCATGGAGCAGTATGAGTGGGTGTCAGCAGAGGAGGGAGCCATGGTCTTCCTGCAATCAGTCACGCTAACAATACAGTGAAGTTCTGCCACTGAAATATAAGGGTGTCCATTGGTTTGTCAAAAAGGTAGACAGCTTTCCCTTCTGGGCATGTCCTTGCTTGGTACAAGAGCAAATCTTTGTTGCTAAGTTCCCAATGCGTGGCTAAGACCAGAAGGCCTTTCTGGTGAATTGGGAAGGAAGTTATAAATCACCTAGATTTCCTGGGTCCCATCTATTCCAGCATCCTCAGGCGGTGGAGGATTCTGTCGCTTCTTCAGGGCGTCTGCTTTGCTGAGTTTTCTTCCTTTGCTCAACTCATATCATTCATTAAGCTTAGTTAAACTCCCTTGGACTACCCTAAACAATTTATCTCATGTTATGTACACCCTTCACATACTTCCAGATATTATTGTGTCTCCCTATTGCTGTCATTTAGCCCAGCTAGACAGAGTTAGCTCTTTTAATCTTTCCTTATAAATCAATCCCTTCAGCCATTTAATCATTTTTGTTGTTTTCCTCTGAATTCCCAACAAGATGGTCCATCTTATGAAGGCCTGATGCACAGCCATATATTTACCAAAACTTTAGCCTCATAATATAAAAACAAGGCTATATAATGCAGGTTGTAACCTAAACTACCCCTAGGCTCATGAAATGTGAAGTGCCCACGCTCTTAATTTATATGGCCCAGATTACCCTGCTTGCTCCCTGGTGAAGACTCAGTTCAGGGACACTGTAGGGTTATATTACAGCAGTGCAGAGTAATGTCTGTTCAGTGACCTGCATCCAATGAATTAGTGGGTCTCAGTCTAATTCCTAGAAGACAGCTCTCCACGCCACAAAACCCCAGACACAACTGTCTCAGCAGTCTCCAAGGCATAATGGAGCCATCACAGCTGACCTCTGCTCTCCCATTTATGAGACAAGGCAGTCCTAAAATGCCAAGGCACATTAGCAGGACAGTGTGGGAAGCTGGCACTGAGTTGGTTCTGCCTCAGTGTGGGGAAATGGGCTTGATGCTCATTTGAGGTCCCTTCCAGCCTTTTATGCCTCTGATTACTTTTGTGAATAAATGGAGTCCATCGTTCAGAGCTATCGAACTGGCTCCTTCCACCAGGGCTAACTTAGTTTGCTCTTACTTTTTCTGAACCCTATGCATCCTGGTCTGAACCTCCTGGGGCTTTTGTTTGCGCCCTCATGTCCAGCACCAGCCTACACCTTGTGAGAAGGTGTGAGGAGAGAATTGCTTTTTAATTGCTTTCTGGCCCAGCTTTATTGTATTTTGTTCAGAAGTGGGAGGTCTGTGGATGGTATTTGACAGCAAAGCCACCTGGCTGAGGGGGCCTGCCTGATAGCAGCAGGGCATATGGAAATTGTTCAGGCAGGCTTTGATCCTGGTAGAGGTGTTTGGATGGGGTCTTGAAAGGTGCTGTGAGAGGTGAGAAAGGGGAGGCAGTGGGGAGCTGTCCTTGCTCTGATCCCTCATGGGAAATGTTTAAACCCTCATTGTCACAACATCTCAGCTCTCCACCATTCCCCTCTCTCCCTTGAGGTAAAACAGCTCCACTTGTGAATTCACACCTACAAAACCCATGTGAAATTGGGCGGAGAGAACACGAGCCTGTTCTTTCAGAAGCTCAGAGAGCCTTGTTGTATCACTTCCAATACTAAAAAAACTATGGGGCAGCCAACAGATGGTGCTGGCATCCTTTTCTCCATTTTTATGTAAGATGAGAAAGAAAAGTGCAGTACTGTCCATGAAGGATGGGAGTCATTGGAGTGGGCATGTCCCACTTTGCATATTTGGAGGCAGAAAGGAGAGGAAATTGATATCCACGTTATGGCTTGTCTTCCACAGCAGGCTATGTTAATCTTAAAAATAGGTTACCTGAGGTGAGAGTCCAGGCTACAATTCAAGTCTCCTAATACCCTGACATTTGAGGGCAGGTCTTAGTGCACCCCACAATCTTGTCCTCAGTAAAACTTCTCTGTAATGATGAATTGCCCCACATGGCAGCTCCAAAATTGTGCGACCTTCATTATCAGCATCCGGAGGGCAAAAACCATCACAGGCTAAACTAAAACTAAAGATTTAGGTTGGCGGCCGAGGACAGTTTGGGTGGGGAGGTGAGTAGCGAGGGAGGGGGCAGGTGGCAGGAGAAATAAGGTCAGACACATGAGGAGGAAGTTTTCTTATGTTTTACTAGCAGCCCCTTCCCCAGGACTTGAAATTAGGGGGGTATAGGAGAAGGTGTGTGGTGGGTGTTGGGGGTGCTCACTAAATTGGTATAACACTGTTACTAGCTGACAACTGAGAGGAGTGTTGGGAAATTTGGGGGAGGGTGCGGGGGTGTTAAGGTCCCTGTTTACTAGTCAGTGTGGCAACCTTCTGGATGATTTCAGATGCTAGAATGGGAACGCGTGAGAAACCAAAGCCTCAAATCCCATTGTACTTCTGTTAAAGCTCAGGCTCTTAGAAGTCAGGGAGGAAAACCAAGAAAACATATTAAGAAAAACATCCCTTTCTTTCTCCTCCTCTTGCTCTGTCTGGTATTTACAAAGCTTGTATATGTCAGGAACTGTGCTGGGTCATTAAATGTCCTGCCTACTGGTTGCTGCTGGCACAGATGTCATGAGCAACTGTACAGAGATGTGCTCAAAGGCATTGGTTAGAGAAAGATAATTTGCCTCACTCCTGCCTGAGCATCTTCTAAAGAGATCACACGGTGCTTATTGTCACCATGTAAGATGGAATACTCATGCAGCGTCACTTCAGGCAAATGGGGTATTTAGATCTGGGGCAAAATATTGCACAGAAGGTGAAAGTGAGCCATTTCCCATCTAGTGGGCACAGCCCTCTGTGGCTGGGAAGGGAGGATGGACTGGAACTGTGATGTCTGATCCAGATCGAAAGTTTGAGTATGTCTAGATCCAGGGTCTCACTTTGGACCCGTCACTATCATCACTGGTTTCCCTTTCACCACACACAAGGGACTGCAATGGCTGTACAATAATCCAGAACTGGAATCAATCCACTATGTTGCCAGTAACAAAGCCATCCCTGCAGGGGACAAGAGAAAGGAAAACTCTGGAAATGCAAAGGGATCCTGTGAGAAATTTATTTTATTGAGACTGGTTCACCCATCTCCAAGGAACTCATTCAGCACAACCAACACCTAGAACGATTAAACTGAACACGTGATTGACTCTGCCTGTGGATTCTTCTTATTATTTATATGTACTGCATTGGTGCCTAGAATGGCTGTTCTGAATCCAGGGGACATTTGTTGTAGGCACTGTACAACACACAGTCCTCACTCTGAAGATCTTACTCTAAGACAGAGAGTGCATGAGAAATACAGGGTACCAAGGTGTAACTAGTATTCAGTTCCCCTTCTCTCCAAGCAACCACAGGAAAGTTGAGGACAGGCCATACTCCATCTTCCCACATTTGAAACTGAAATTCCATCAAGGCAGATGTAGTTAGTCTCTACAGCATACCTGTTTCATTCCAGATGGAGCCTTTGGCTCAATATCTTCATCAAAAGACCTCTGACAGTGTCCCAAATGGAGCCCCTCTCTCTGTTTCTTGACAGGGGTGATTGCTTCAGCAAACATGGGTTAGAGTTAGAGTTTCACCAATGTTTGGATTGGATGGATAGCAGAGTTTGTGTCTTCCAGCAACTTTCTTGCTCTCCCATTCCAGTTCTCTAATATTTATTATTTCCCTTTGTTATTCCCTTTTCATTACAAGAAAAAAGCCCTCCCACCTCCCACTAACCGGAAATGCTACCTTCGCAGGACTTGTTGAAAATGAGGAGCTGGTTTAGAAGCTCCTTTTACAACCAACCTGCTCATTTCCCAGTAAAAAGGGTGGCCAGTTTCATGCTATACTATACATGTAATGGGAACAGAAGCATGAGTTTGTGTTGACAGAGTCTGGTTAATGACAGACCAGAACCTCATTCTCTCCAGGAGCCCCAATTTCAAATCAGAAGCAATGTCATCTAACAAATGAGAGGAGACTTCTGGGCTCAGCTCTGTGGAGGAGTGGATGCAATTTTTTCAAGGATGGTACAGGCCAAGTGGCAATAAGAGGTTCCAGCCTGTTTGTAAACCTGCTAAAACTTCTGAAATAAAGATATAGTTAGAAAGTGATGGATGCCCCATCTTTTGGGGACATTTAAAACAAGACTAGACCAGAAGAAAACACTGGAGGAAAAATCCTCTATGGCTGGGATTAAATAGATGTGACCAAACAAGTCTTTTCCTTGTGTAATGTCTGAGATGTTTATTCACTCCTCCTGCTTAACACTTCATATCTCTCACTGTCAAGGCACTTTATGAATCTAGGTTAGGATCATTAGCCTCACTTTATAGATGAGAAATGGAGGCCCCAGGAGTGGAGGGAAGTTGTTTGCCTACAGTTACACAGCAAGGTGGTGCCAGAGCCATGTGTACAAGCAAAGTCTTCTGAGTCCCAGTCCATTGACCTATCCACTGGACCACGATGCAAGCCTTGGTTGCTGGAACAGAGATTAAATTTTAATATTTAAAACATTAAATGCTAACTACTCTGCCTTGAAAAAAGCTGAGCAGCAATGAGAACTTCATACATAAATAAGAGCAGGATCTTGCAGCCTGGTGGTTGGTTAGCACTTCATGCTACCTGGAGCGACTTTCAGCTCTGGTCTGTCTTTCTCCAGGAGCCATGTGGGGCTGAGAGTACCACAAGATGAGGAGGACGGTCTTCAAATCATTTATCTTGACCCTTCTGCCTGGTGAAAAAGCTGTGTAGATTAGCTAAAAGGGAATTCAGTTGAGGTCTCAGGTTGGAAAGCAGGCCACAATAAATGAGGCAGAGACTGTATCAAGTATGGGAATGGGGAGACACTGAAGGTCTGTCAGGGTCACACATTTCCTTCAACCTAAGGAGCAAACTGTACTCGCCATTTCCTTTCTATCAGGACTGGCGCATGGGGGAATCATTTCT
The DNA here is from genome assembly GCA_007922195.1 of Podocnemis expansa. NCBI lineage: Eukaryota > Metazoa > Chordata > Testudines > Podocnemididae > Podocnemis > Podocnemis expansa. The sequence continues at coordinate 25,373,635 of ML681991.1, forward strand.
TTCCCCACCAACTGAGAAAGGAGAATAGAGCAGGACTTCACCAGGAGGGAGTAGTTGCACCTGGATGGACGGCCTTCAGACAGAGCACATATCCCGCATCCTTCTGTCAGTGCACAGTGACTGCTGGCTGACCAACATCTCTGTCAGTCAAAATCAATATCTGAAAATGTTTATAAGCAGAAATGTCTCTGTTTCCCTTTGTGGTATGGACGCCAGAGCAGAGTGCATCCAGCATGAAAGGAAAATGGCAGGGCCTGGGTTGAGGCCCTTGGGTCAGGGTCAAAGTAGAAACAGAATAGATGTTACCCCATGACTGTTAGACACACAGTGCAGAGCTGCACCTGGCCAGGAGCAATGGGCAAGGGAAATCAGTGCTAACATAAACACTGCTGCTCTTGTCCCTGAATCTGGAAAGAGAATCTGCTCCTGTGTATTCCCTGAGCTGCCTGGCCTTTCTTCAGGGAAGTGGGGTGCTGGTGTGCTTTGATTTTATATCACTGACTCCTAAAAAATTCCCAGCTGTTCTTAAAAAATCCTACACCCACATATTCATGCTCACAACTCGCTCCGCGACACACACAACTGCTCAAGTGTGTGCACACATGCTACACACACAAACTCTCAACACACTAATGAACTCACAACACAAATAGATGCAACATGCATAAGCTCTCACTCAATGCACCCTCATTCAGACACACAAACCCATGTTAAATGCTTACACCACACCACTATATGCGCTCTCTCTCTTTGGCAGACTTGTGTAGATCTATATCCGGAATGTACGGGGTTTCAAGTTGCACACTTGGGAACCCAAGTTTCACTAATCAAGTGGCAAAACCTTCAAATCCAATAACAGATCAACGGTTACCCAATCCAATTATGGCTTTTTCTGAAGCTGACAACTTCCATCACACAAACCCTCCTGCTCACTCGGGGATCCCGTGTCCAAACCATTAGAAAACACAGCAAAGTCAACTACAGACACTTGGAAACGGCAGTAGTTCAGAAGCCTATACTCAAGTGTGCTCTCTCCGCCTCCCCTCCCAACACACACACAGCAGGCCCGCTTCCCCCAAATCCTCCGCTTTCATGGAAACTCTATCTCTGCAAACACTTGGTCCCTTTATATCTTTCTCCTTTTTTATTGGAAGGCCTTGAGGGAGAGAAACAGAGAGAGGGCTGGCACTTTTTCCTCTCTCTTGCTCTAAAATAAAGGGATGCAGCTGGTGAGGCAGCAGTTGCTGAAGCGATATAGATGGGGTGAGAAAGTCATTACCTGCCTTGAGTTTCATTGTGGGAATGAGAGCACCTTTCACTAGGAAATGCTTGTGTCTGAGGGGACTTTCAAGGGAGGCAGGGGGAAGGGGAAGGATAGAAAGCAGTCATAAAAAAAAAGGGAAGAAAGGAAAAGGGAAAAGTAAAGGAGGGAACATGGTTATGTGGGGTTTGGTTTTTTTTTATATGTAGACATGGAGAGTCTGAAATGAATTACCTGTCTCCAAAAACAGTGCATTAGGAGAAATAATCGATTGAGCACGCCATGCACTTTTATTTTATGGCCCTGTGAACACAGTCAGAGCTGGGGAGTTGGGGAGAGGGAAGAAGTTTATATTCAACAGCAGGGCTACCTTTAAAAATGGTGGGTTTCTTTATTTTATTTTATTTTATTTTATTTTATTATCCCTCTCTGGGGACTTTTCCTTCCATTCTGTTTGGGGGGAGAAGAACTGGATTGTGTTTCTCTTGTTCTCAAATAAAAGGAATGACATCAGCCCACCATATTTAAGCCTCTTTCTTCCTGCTGTAGTTCTTCCTCCCCTTCCTGGCTGTTAAGTAATTTGGAGTTTAATGAGTTTTTTATGTGCTCATGGAAGACGCTTTTGGATAGTGAAGGGAGAAACAATTTCCTATAAGGCTTGAGTGGAAATATCCCTATTTATACAAGGCCAAGGACTGCAGTCTTCTCCCTTTGCCACCCAAAGGTCAGTCATATAATAACAAAACCCATGGCCATCTTCACCTTCACAGTTGTTTCTCTGTTCTGCACCAGTTAGAACTGCAAAGTAGTAGTGCAGATACATTTGGATCTCCCTGCTCTATAAGTATAGCATCCACTCACCTGTGCTAAAAGAGAACGTCAGTTAACTCTCAGACACATAGGGCTTATGTCTTACAGGAGAGCAGTTTCAATCCTACCCAGCAAAATGCATTATTGCATGCATGCACAAGCGTGTCCACAAACTGACCGGTTAACGAGTCAGCAGCACTCATTCTAACAGTGTGCCTAGTAGCTGTTTCGCAGCTTATGTGAGGAAGCTCCCCCATCATATGAATCATCATAAAATACCTCTTATTTCTGACCTCACCAGAGAAATGAGCTCCTGACCTGTGTGAACAAAAAGGCATGGGTCACATTTGAAGGTCTCCATAGGCAGATGTCAAATAACAAAGCACCCAGAGATATCTAGACGGAAATGGGAACTCAGGTCCCCGGACTCTCCCTTGGAATTTTGGAAAACACCTTAATTCAGCCAACACTCCTGTTGCCGTAGTCTCCACCTGCACCCTGGAAGCAGAGTGGGTGGGTACTCCTGGGTCTCTCACCACCTAAACAGCAGGCCCTGGCATGTGCTCATTGGAGCCTTTCTGGTTTTATTCTCTCATATTCTGTGGTTGATCCTTCAGTCCTTGGGACCTGTGCAAAATCCCGTTCTAAATTACCAGCAGATGCAAGTTTGGTAGTGCCTCACTGGGCCACATGAAAATGTCCCAGCAGAAATGGGGCCTCTTGCATTGAGCCTGTAACTCAACTACTTTGCTCCAGCTGTTTTCTACACTTCCTGTGTGAAATAGTGCTGCCTGTGAAAGCCTGTGCACAGCAGCGCTCCATCTCTCCAAATCCAGGCTCTCCTCAAGTGGGTACTGCTGACTTCTCACCACTAAGTGCTATGGGTTTGCATGCCCTGCTCAGGAACTGAAGCCCTACCTTCCCTTGCAACTCACACTTCTGGGACTCCAGCTTGGAAGCCATGCCCATTCCCTGTGAAGCCTGTTTCCCATCCATCTCTGCCCTGGCAGCAGATTGGGATTGGTGACTGCTGGAATCATCAATCTGCCCTGTGGCCCTCATTAAAACCAAAGCAACTTTTGTCTCAGTGGGGCTCCCTTCCAGGAAAAGGAAAGTGTGTGTGTGAATGCAAAGAGGGATCATAAGGAACAGAGAAAACAAAATTCATTTACAAAAGAGAGAAATTAAAAGATCATTTCCAGAGCTACAATACTAATAAAAAATAATAAATGAAATATGAGCCTCTCTGACAAGGTTTCCAGCCTAATAGTGACATTCACCGGGAGGATCATTAACTTCTCACAGGGGAACAGCCATTTAACTGGCATGGAAGCCCACGAGTTATTTCTTATTGTTTTATGGCTTGCTTGAGACTAGATTATAGCATCCCTTATGGGCCATGTTTACAGCTGCTTCTACCCTTAGAGAATCTGGACACCAGAACCTGCTGCGGGAGACTTTTGAACCTTCTGCTGCCCCCAAAGAAGATTAAATTTCAGCACGCATGCCCCAGACAGTTGGCCATAAAGTTTGTGATGTCCTGCTGGGTACAATTACATTACAGCCACAATGTTCCCAAAGCTGGCCTTACAGCTCCTGCAAGCCCTTTGGTGCAGGACTCCCCTAATCCTGGGGATCTATAAGTGTGCAGGAGAATCTCAGTTTCTGTTTAACTAAGGAATGTCTCCAGTCCTATTCCTTGAGGAGTAACTAACACAAACTGATCACAGGGGCTGGAAGTTTGATGCTGATTTCCTCTAAATCTCACAAGTCATGGTGCTAGGACTGAGGATCTGGGGTTCGGGGGGAACCATAGTCTTAGTTCCTTTGACTACTGTGTATTCCTTATATCAGTTCACAGTTGTAGGGGACAGGTGCAAAGCAGGTTACTATTAATGCACCAGGGCGGCTTCAGTCTACCTCCCAACTGCTGCTGCAGGCCAAGGGAGCTCATTTGCAGAACAGCCAGCATGATGTGACCTCTGACTTCAAAGAGAGTCAGGTCTGCTGCATTGCACCTCTGACACAGATATCTTCTGTGGTCTTGGTCAAGTTACATAGACCAAAACTTTCACATTTGGATGCTGAAAGTCAGTCATCCAATCCGAGAGTTGCTGAGGCACTGGGTAATTGGGGTTTCTGAAAATGAGGCCAGTTCTATTGAACTGCCTAAATACTGATGTAGGAACCTGACTTTATGCACTCCAATTTGAAAACATCACCTCTCTCTGTGCCTCAGTTTTCACTACAATAAAATAGAGATAATTCTACCTTATTGGGTAGGGATTTGTCAGAAACTGAAGTTAGCAAAGTGTTACTTATGTCCTGAAACCCTCCAGAATAAACACAAACCCCTCCACTGGCTGGACACCCACTGACCCCAAGATCCACAGTTTATTTGGATAGTTATCCCTTGGCAGCTATACAGAGAAATTTCCATTTAGGATTTTCTCCCATGAAAGCTCATGCCATAAATAAATTTGTTAGTCTTAAAAAGTGCCACAGGACTCCTTGCTTGTATACAGAGGATGTGGTTGAGCTCCATACCTGAGGAAGGAGACTACAATGGTGGGACCTAGAGATTCCCTCCCTGCCCAACACATTAGTTCCCTTATTAGTATTTCATTTTTTCGAGGCACAGTCACTGCAAATGAATGGTAGGGAAGTGGGATAAAACATAAAATCAGCATCTTTGTCTATAAACATAATCCATCTCCAGTTACTTGTTGATCTAGCCTTCATTGTAGGGCATGCAGGTTGGGTTAGCTAGACGTGACCAGTGGGCAGAATTACTAACGTGAGATCTAAGGCTTCTGAGCTCTTGGACCCTCTCAATAATCTTTTGCTTGTGTTGAACCATAATTAAAGTGTCACTGTGAAAATAAATCTTATTCCCAATAAACATTATGGAAGAAAATGTTAAATTATGGTTCCCTTTATCAAATGGTTGGCTGGTGCAGCTACCTTTCTTAATAACTCATGATAAAATATGTCATAAAATGATTTGGGAATTAAATCCTAATGGATGATGCTGTGACAAACTGATAATCTGCTTGCTTACAGGGAGTTAGGGCTTTTTGTTTTGTTTAAAAAATAAACCAGTGACTCTAGTGCTGATGTAAATGAGAAGCGGATAGCACAGGCTACTGGTCAGTCTAGTGTGAAAAGATGGAACTGGGCAAGTTTCCCCACACAGCTTTGCCAATGCACCCCAACCCAAACTTGTAACACCTCTGCCGTTCCAGTCCAAGGATCCCATCCACCTCAGCCAAAGAATATCTCTGACTAGCAGGCTCACACTGCTATTTCAGTAACTTCCCAACCCAACACAAACACAAAACTCTGCTAGTGCTCTCTGATCCAGACCTGGACCACTCCCTGCTACTCCCAAATTAGGATCACACTCAACCTCGTCTACCATATTGCTGTTCCCGCCCCTGAGCTGCTGCATGGGTCTGCCAACGTGCCAAACCCAATAATATTCTATTCCTCAGCGCCTTACGTGCTGCTCAGTTGATGCTCCTCAGTCTCAACTATTATCTATCCACATGGCTGCAGTTCTCCATCAGTTCTGCCAGCACTCCTCACTCTTCCCGTATTCCTGTGGATATCTCATGTGAGCAGAGTCAGCAGTAGAATGGCTACTCTCCATCTGGGACTCCCCTGTTGTTGTTTGTGTTCACTGATTGAGTCTGCACCGGGATTAGATGAGGATTAAAATCCCTTGTTGTGGGATTTCCCCTTCTGCATGTCCCTTGGAAGAAGTGTTCACTAGTATGAAAGCAAGATGCAGCTCCCTGCATCTCAAGGCCTTATTTCATGTCATCTGCACTTTCCTCTATGTGCTGTCTTGTGTTCTTCTGCACCTCAACAATGCTCTTGCTCCAAAGTTCAAAACTTCACTGATTTAGCACTTCGGGAATGAGCCATGGCCACTGTAAGTCACATTAATGAATGGAGTCAGACATCATGGTTTCCACCTTATTCTCACCTAGAAACGTTTACAAGCAGTTCAAGGATTCTTATAAAAATACATATTCAGGAGCTGCAATACATATGCACTGGAACTCAAAAGAAAAGGACAAATTAAAAAGAAAAAAGAAAAACACCCCAGAAAAATATCACTCCGTTACACAGGTCACATTTAATTATCTCCTCTGAAAATTGAGTTCTCAGCAGGAGATGTAAATTTTTCACAGCAGAGATCTGCTGTCAGACACGCGTAGGGATTTTCCCTGAGGAGTCTTAGTCACAATCCCACTCTGACTCTTTGCTAAACCCATCAATAGTACCCTAAATGCTCTGACAGGGAGCTCACAGCCTCTGCTCTCTCAGATGCACATCATGTGTCATTGTATCCAGGGGCAGCCCACCCCTGGAAAGGAAAGATGATGGAAAACACTGTATTGACTGAGGCTCTGTTCACTTGGTGTACACTAAATAGGGAACAAAGGGTCGGAGGGTTTCCTGTTTCCTGAACAACTGGAAGAGAAACATCGTGGTTCCTTCCAGGCTGAGAAGGAGAAGAAGAGAGGTGAGGGGGTGATGATGGAAGACTTTTTCTAGCCCCTGAAGAAGCAAACCTCCTTTCATCAAGATATATCTTCCGCCCTCTCACTCGTCCCTGAAAGGAGGTTTGGCCATGATTAGCCTGAGGTCACAATTAACTCCTCTCCCTTACTCCAGGGAGCATACAGTTCATTAGTGATGATTTGTAAAACATGCTTTTTGCTGAAAAACAATAGGATGTCTGTCTATGAGATGTATCTCTCCTGGTACCTATCAATAGTTGTGGTCCTTTCATCACAGCTTTACGTCTAATTGCCTTAGGCCAGCATGCCACACAGCACTGAAATGTTCCTCCTAATTTCTGCTAAGCCAGGATGTGGGCTACTATAAACATCACACCTGGTGATCTGCTATTCACTCAGATGATTAAAGTGTCTATTATTGCCATTTGCGACACTGAGGAAACTCTGGTCACAAACTGGGGTATTTCACATATTCATAGATTTTAAGGTCAGAAGGGACCTGTATGATCACCTAGTCTGATCTTCTGCACAATGCAGGCCACCTAACCTCCTACCCACTCCTGCTACAGACCCTGATCTCTCATTGTTTGAAGGATCCCATTCAAATCCTTTTCCTAAAGTCCCTCCTTTGTCCCTTGGGAGAACCAAAAGCCTCATAGTTCTGAGGTCAGGAAACTCACTCAGGAATATGATAGTGCTGAGGCTGAGGAAATAACGTTACAACACGACAGCACTCAGCAGGACCGTAGCGGTTGCCAGTAGAACCCCATATAAAGTCACGCAGAAGTCTTCATTAAAAGCCCCTGGTTTTCACACACTCATAAATATCTGAAACATTTATATTTTGGCTTAAAATTTCCCATGCTTGGGCTCTGCCCAAAGGCAAGTATTTGAGGGGTAAACTTAGAGCAAATTCCCTTCAATATTTTGTGAGTTATCAGAAAATGGAAAGAATAGTCTTTTTCTAATGTCAAAAAAATTTAAACACACTTTTTGAACAGGGCTAAGGCAAAAATGGCTAAACTTTGTAACTTGAATCTTGGGTAGGATATAAGCCTTTACAGTGTGAGCATGAGCTTCAGCTAAAAGATATTTAAACGTTTAAGAATAAAAAGATGCAAGCCGATCTAGATAAATACTGTAAGCCAATGATCCATGACTATTCACTCGAATTTTAGAACCAATGAATTTAAATTCAGTTTGTTTGGTTTGGTCTTCCTGAATATTCCACCAAATGCATCAGGGATTTTAGCAGAAATAGTGAATATTAAGCAAATATTGCAGAACTTCTGTGGCAAACAAATTTCAGATTGGTAAGCATAAATATTTGCACTGGATTTCTCATTTGATGAAAAACTAACAAAGATTATATGATTTGCTCCCATGAAAGCTCATGTGATAAATAAATTTGTTAGTCTTTAAGTGCCACAGGACTCCTTGTTTGTTTTGCTGAACTAGACTAACACAACTACCCCTTTGGAACTCATTTGATGAGTTACATTCAGCCATTCAGGACACAGAAACATGCCATGTGGCCTATTTAGCCAATTAAAACAGCTTGAATTTTTCCTATCAAATACTTGAAGTAAACAGTTTAGACATAAGCTTGGGAAGAATAACTTGCTGGAATCATTCTGTTAAAAATTCTCAATAATGAATATATTAATTAAAATCACACTGTTGGCAGACAGTTCATGAACAGAAAGAGAGGACATATTTATTGAATAAATTACTATGAATTATTTGCCCAGTTCTAGTTAAAAGCAATTTAAATAATTGCTTCTGAGCAGGCTCTGTGGGAATTTTTACATTCCAATACACACGTGCATCCCCACTTTGTGACACCTCTTTCCTCCATATCTGGAGTAGCGCATTCATCTGTGTATTGTGTGAAGACCCAGTTTCTAATCCAATTCCCAGCTGCCTTAGTTTTCTGGCTCTAGTTTGTTCTGTGTGCGTGCATGTCCAACCCCCAGTCCATGATTCTGCAATATGTTCTAGGACTGCAGTTTAGTTTAGCATCATTGAGGTGCACTCAAAGAGATGGAGGCAAGCCCTGCTGTGCATTCTCAGTTTCTTCTGACCCAGTGAGAGCACTTCAGTGGGCAGACGTGATGAAGTGCTGTCCCAGGACTGCGTTGTGTATCAAAGCACCTTTTTGCTGATTCAGGCTTGTGCACAGCTCCTGCCAGCTCACCTGGTACTTATGCTCTCTACAGACAATGAGCCTGATTCAATTCTGTGCTGCAAGCCCAGCCGGCAGATGGGAGACTCTGTGAATTGGCTGGGTCCATGTGGGTTGTCCTGCCAGCAGTCAACAGACAAAACAATGTAACCATGGAAGAACACCGGCTATGATTAAAGAACTGAAGAGACTGATTTATGGCAAAAGATTAAAAGAGCTCAATATGTGTTGCTTGGCCAAACACCAGCCAAGGGGAGATATGATAATTGTCCACAAGTATGTGAGGAGAGTAAACAAGGGAGAAGAAAAATGATTAGGGCAGCCCCACAGGATATAACCAGCAGTAACTGGATAAACATAAGCAACAGAAAACTCAGGTGGAATATCAGGAAACATTCCCTAACATGAAATCTAGTAGATGATGGCCTAATCTCCCAGGAGAAACAGCAGGAGATCTGTAGTTTACATCATTTAATCTAGGCCAAAGACTATACTGTATGGAAGTACGACTGATAGTGGTGCTCAGACTTCCTGTGCGACTTTGGATAAGTCACTTACTTTTTCTGTGCCTCACTTTGTCATCTGGAAGGTTGTAAAGTGCTCAGATTCTATAATGATGGTGGCCTTAAAACAACCTAAAATAGATGGCTGTGGAGCAATCCCACACCGAGCTTTGTCATTTGTGTGGTTCTCAGGTATGTTCTTAAAGTAGCAACTGAATCTCATCTGTTTGCAGCTTCACACCTCCCAAAGAAAGAAATCACAGTGCAACAGAGTAATTGTTTGGGGTGCCTATGTGCAGAGGATCTATGTAAACATTACAGTGACAGGAAATATGGAGAACATAAAGAGGAGAAAAATGAAACTAATGCAAGGAAATTCAAAAATACCATGCCAGCCCCAAAACAGTAATTTGTGAAAGGGGAAAAATATGAAAATTAGTCCATTTTCCCCTGAATTTCAAAATTCCACCAACATTTCAAAATTCAAAAAATTTTAACCAGTTCTAAATTTTACACCAGTTTAAATCCTGGTGTAATCCCATAAACTATGGCTATCTAAGCTTTTTAGCTGAAATTGTTGTAAACTGAGCTGTAAGTCAATTCAGCTACCTCAGTTTTCAGTCCCTGGTAGAGAGGGTCGTAAGAGAAGAAGACCCAGCATTTCTTATTAGTCATCAAGGACAGAACAAGAATTCAACCCATTAAATTGCACTAGGCAAAATTAAGATTAAATAGCAGAGCAAAGTTTATAACTGTAAACTGAGCTCAGAAAATGGAAGAAGCTGCTCAGGGAGCTTCCTGTACCACTTTTGTTGGAAATAGTCAAAGATAAAACTCGCCACACAGACTACATAAACCTATAAATATGTTAGTCCTTACAAGTGCCACCAGACTCCTTGTTTGTTTTGCTGGACTAGACTAACACGACTTCCCCTTTGGAACTTAGATAAAACTAGACACACATCAGATGCGGATGTCACTGCTGTCCTAATGCAGGGAATAAGATGGACTTGGTAGAAAGCACTTCCAACCTTAATAATTCTACCCATTTATGACATCAAGGCATGATCCCTCTTCACTACAGTCCCCTTCTTTTGTACAGCATCTTTCATACAAATGCTTCTTCAGAATGCTTTACAGATGAAGCAATACAGTTTCAGACAACCCCAGTGGCAAGAGCTCAGGAACTCAAAAGTTATGGGAAATCTATGAGTTCCGGACAAACAATCCATAATAAATTGCTTCTGAGGAAATTCTTGGAAAAGGGGGAGTCCCCATGAAGATTTTAGATTTCTCCATTCAGAAGTCCACAGTTCTTAGGACAGTGTAAACTCAACCAGCATTTTGAATTGTTATTATTTCATGAAAGCACTTGAGCAAACATATAGTCCATCTACTTTCCTCTCTTTGTCTAAAAGCCATAAGCGCAAAGTACAGGTGGAGGTCTGTTGGAGGCTGAATCACAGGTAATTCAGCAGGTTCTCAAAGGGTCACCCTTTCCCTGCCTAGAAGCACTCTTCTTATGCACAGTTGTTGCTGTTGCAAAGAGAAGTAGGGAAATCTTCACTCAGGCAAACATGCTTGACTGCCTCTCACTCCTTTGCTTTAGTGCATGCTGAGGCCATTTCTTGTGCATTGGCTACTACCACTACTTGGCTGACCTATTAAGCAGGAAGTCTTCACACAGAACCACACAGGCATCCACAGCATAAGATCTCCAAAAAGGCATCAAAAAAGCAAACTAGTATAACATAAAGATAAAAGGGTGGGGCAAAAAACCCCACAGCAACAGACATCACCACCAAAGTCCCACCAAGAATTTTATCTGTACTCAAGCTAGAGAAAACACTTCTGTATGGACATCTGTACTGGTCACATCAAGTGGACCAAAAGGAAGCCAGATGAAGTGATTCTACCATAAAACTAGTGCCAAAAGAATCAGCTAGGCTTTGCTGCTCTCTCCTTTGCTATGTGTGAGCATTTAGCTGAAGAGAGACACTGCCTGTCAACAGTAAAAAGCTCTTTAAAAAAACAGTAGGGAACCAAGCTTCAGAGAGATTGATTATGACATGGTCTGAGTGTGGGGTGAGGAAAATGTCCTCTAACAGACAAGATATCTGGACTGATGGCTGGATAATCTGGGGGGGGGTCCTCTTTCTGAGTGGGCAACCCTGCATTCGTAATAAACAGGATCAGCTAAACTCAGGAGGATAGAGGGAAGAGACTGGAACCAGCTGCTAATCTCTCCATCAGACCCAGCTATTTGTAAGGCATTACTGCAATGTCAGCTGTGTATACGTTAGTGTTAAATGAAGTGGAAGGTATGCTCGAAATGCGATAAAAAGGTGGCTCAAGAAAGAGAGAGGAGCATGTGAGACAGAGAGAGGGACCCAGGGCCCTGCCCATGCCATGCTCTGTTAGTGCCTGCACGTAGTATGATGGGGAAATTCAGTAGGGCTGCAGTGACCCATAGTTCGCTGTCTCTCATGCCTCTACTGTATCCTAAAACACCCATTTATCTTGGGGCTGTGAGAAAGCTAATCTGCTACAGCCCCTGACCAACAGCAGATTCTTTCTCCCTTTGCCCTAACATAGCTGCCCCTTTCCACACATTTGCCACTGATCTGGCAGAGAGCATGAGCAGTCACCTGGAGCCTGTGTGAGTGAAGGCAAGGAACAATCTTGCCCTAAATAAAGAAATAATCCATATGCTAGGTGTATTTATGAGAAAACTCATAGACTCATAAACTCTAAGGTCAGAAGGGACCAGTATGATCATCTAGTCTGAGCTCCTGCACAATGCAGGCCTCAAAACCTCACCAGCCGCTCCAGTAATAAGCCTCTAACCTGTGACTGAGTTATTTAAGTCTTCAAATCATGATCTAAGACTTTAAGGTACAGACAGTTCACTGGTAGTTGAGCCATGCCCCAAGCTACAGAGGGAGGCGAAAAACCCCAAGAGCCCTAACCAATCAGCCCTGGGGGAAAAGTCCTTCCTGACCCCAACTATGGCAACCAGTTAAACCCTGAGCATATGGTCAAGTCTCACCAGCCAGTCACAATTCTCTGCAATAATTCAGAACCCACCCCATCTGCCTTCCTTTCTTAGGCCACAGGCATATCCACACCAGTAATCAAAGATCAAAGATCAGTCAGTTTCCAAAGTAGGCCATCCCATAATACCGTCCCCTCCATAAACTTAACAAGCTCAGTTTTGAAAGCAGTTATATTTTTGCCCCCACAGTTCCCCTTGGAAGGCTATTCCAGAACTTTATTCCTCTAATGGTTAGAAACCTATGTCTAATTTCAAGCCTATACTTCCTGATGGACAGTTTATATCCATTTGTTTTAGTGTCCACACTGGCGCTGTACTCAAATAATTCCTCTTCCTCCCTGATATTTATCCCTCTGATATATCTATAGAAAGCAATCATATCACCCCTCAACCTTCTTTTGGTTAGACTGAACAAGCTAAGCTCCTTGAGTCTCCTCTAACAAGGCAGGTTTTCCAGTCCACGGACCATTCGTGTAGCCATCCTCTGCACCAGTTCCAACTGGAATTCATCCTTTTTAAACATGGGGGACCAGAACAGCACACAATATTCCAGATGGGGCCTCACCTTTGCCTTGTACAGTGGCCCTAACACCTTCCTGTCTCTACTTGAAATACCTGTCCTGGTACATCCTAGAACCACACTAGCTTTTTTCACAGCCAATATCACATTGGTGGTTCACAGTCATCCTGTGATAAACCAGTACTCCCATATCCTTCTCCTCCTCAATCTGTTCCAACTGATGCAGCCCCAGCTTATAGGGAAATGTCTCGTTATTTGTCCCTAAATTTCATGCTATTCCTGATATTCCAGCTTACAAGGGCATCCAGATCTTTTTGTATGGTATTCCAATCCTTCTCTGTATTGGCAATACCTCCCAACTTGGTGTCATCTGCAAACTTTATTAGCACATTCCCACTTTTTGGGCTAAGGTCAGTGACAAAAAGGTTAAATAAGATTGGTCCCAAGACTGATCCCTGAGGGACTCCACTGGTAGCCTTCCCTCCAGCTTGACAGTTCATCCTTCCGTATGACCCGTAGCCTCCACTTAACCACTTCCTTATCCACTTTATTACATTCATATTAATTCCTATCTTCTGTAACTTAACTAATAATTCCCTGTGTGGAACTGTACCAAGTGCCTTGCTGAAATCTAAATAGATTAAGTCCACTACATTCCCGTTAGCTGAAAAAATCTATTATCCTCTCAAAAAAGGAGATCAGGTTGGTCTGGCACAATCTACCTTTTGTAAAGTCATGTTGTATTTTATCCCAGTTACCATTATCCTCAATATCCTCAGTATTTCCTTCTTCAAGATTTTCTCCAAGACCTTGCATACTACTGAGGTCAAACTAACAGGCCTTTAGTTAACAGAATCATTTTTATTCCCTTTCCTAAAAATAGGAACTATATTAGCGATTCTCCAGTCATATGGTACAATTCCCAAATTTACAGATTCATTACAAATCCTTGCTAGTGGGCTGGCAATTTCATGAGCCAGTTCCTTTAATATCCTCAGATGGAGATTATCCAGGCCCCCCAATTTAGTCCCATCCAGCATTTTGAGTTTGGCTTCTACCTCAGGTATGGTAATTTCCACTTTCATGTTCTCATTCTCATTAGCTACCCTAACTCTATCCCCCAGCTTGTCTTCACTCTCATTAAAAACAGAAGCAAACTACTTATTTAAACATTAAGCCAGGCCTAGGTTATCCTGGACCTCCACCCCATCCTCAGTTTTTAATGGTCCCACTTATTTCTTTGTTTTTGTCCTTTGTATATAGCTAAAGAACCTTTAATATTGGTTTTACTTCCCTTCACAAGGTTCAGCTCTGCTTGACTTTTTGCCTTTCTCACTTTGTCTCTACATTTTCTGACCCCCAAAAGCTAACTTTCCTTGCTGATCCCTCCCACTTTCTACTCCTCTTAGGCTCTGTGCTTGCTCCTAATCACACTTTCCAAGATGCTTACACATCCAGCTTAGTCTACAGCTCTTCCCTGTGAATTTTTTCCCCTTCCTTGGAACGTAGGCTTCACATAGTTCCTGCAACTTTGATTTGAAGCAGTTCCAGGCCCTTTTACCTTTATTAACAAATCATTTCCTGTTGTCACTTGGGATCTGTCACAGATAGCTGTTGTTCCACAAGAGACCACTTGTCGGGTTGACATCAGTAGGTGTCTATGTGCTACCCCTTTCTAAGTAGACAAGAAACCCAAATGGGCGACAGTGAGGTATGCTACCTTTTGGCTTCTTGTTCCTTTGTAGACTCTCTGATATGGATGGCCTTATTTCAACCCAGTTGCTTCTCTTTTCTAGCTTCTATGGGAATTGGTTGCCAAAAAGCTGCCATCTCCTCCTTCATCAGTTAAAAACTGGGTCGAAGCCTGCAGGCCATGAGGCGGAGACTAGGAAAGTGGACTTTTTTCCAGATGTGTGACATATTCATGGAGAGATGATCCAAATTTTTTACTCTGTTTCTCTTTAATTTGACCCTGGGCGGGTGGTCAGCCCAACCTGGAGTTTGTTAGAAGTAAATCCTGTTGTGTGTTCACAGTCTGCCCTTTCAGTTGCTGCAGAGGCAGAGAAGCTGTTGTGTTTTTATCGCTGTCACATTAGCAGTTGCTGTTTAATATTTGATGTTTAGTCTAGTTTGTCTGTGTCTTCCCTTTAGAATCAGCTTTATTCCAAACCAAGAAGAACATATTCTTAAATAGAAGTCAGATTCAGAGCTCAAAGCAAATTGATTTCAGACTGACCAAGCAGCTAACACTCTGTTCTACCAGAAACTTGGGTTCAATGTACTGCTTTAGTTTCTTTCACTTTTTGGACCTGCAGGAACTGCAAGGGCTTACCTCTGCACAGTGTGCTGTGAGGCAGGAGGTCTGGGTCTGATTCCAAGAACTGGGGTTGTTTTGTTTCCTGGACTGAACACTAAGGCGATGTCTACACTGGCAATTTAGTTTGAATTAAGGAGACTTAATTTGAACAAAATTAGTCCCTGTCTACACTGGACTTCCATTAAGTCAAATTAAGAAATTCCTTAATTTGACTTAATGAAAGCTTAGTTTGAATTAACAAGAATCTCCTAGCTAACTTTAAGTCGACTTAATAAACTTTGTTAATTCGACTTAATAAGGTCGAAGTTAGTTCAAATTAAAGTCGAACTTATTAGTTTGAATTAGCAAATTCAACCTAACTTTTTCTAGTGTAGACAAAGCCTGATAGACCTAAAGAGGCAACACAAACAGTCTTTGGTGATGAAAGGTTTGAATGATCTTG
This sequence comes from Podocnemis expansa, assembly GCA_007922195.1. Taxonomy (NCBI): domain Eukaryota; kingdom Metazoa; phylum Chordata; order Testudines; family Podocnemididae; genus Podocnemis; species Podocnemis expansa. The sequence goes on from ML681991.1 coordinate 25,389,260, forward strand.
CTTTGCCTTGCCTTGCCATTTGGATGAGGTAAGTAAGGTCTGGCTGGGCTTGAGAAAGATATATGGAACCCAGTTTGTAGTAACATCTATAAGCAAAAGTCACTGCATAAAAATACCAGCATCAGGAACCTTCAGAGATGTTTACAAAGCTTCCAGAAGAGAGACTTGTGGATGGGATTTCTCTAGAAAACATTGGCATGGAGATGAGTAGTTAAATCACCTTGTTTTATGTGTGAAATGTAGGGAGCAGGCCTAACAACTGAACTGTGCCAAAACAGGCAACCACAGCCACTGAACTTAAGGTTGAGGCTTGGCCCATAATGACTTGTGCTCCATGCCCTAGAAAAGTCACCAACTGCCCAAACAGCACATCTCTCGGGACCCATACAAGACAGGACGATGGGGGTGATCCTGAAAATTTCTGCTTCTCCCCTGACCAAGGTCCTGGCCAACCTTAAAGATTTCTGCCCTCCTCCCCCTTTCAGAAGCAGGAAATAGCCTCATGGGCCCTAAACTCCCCACCCCTACAGGGCTGCAGAGAGGACCATTTATGCCACCTCTGCAGGGCAATGGAGGAATAAGGGGCAAAGAGAAAGAGAGGAACAACTGTGGGCTGAAAGAAAACAATCTGAAGGGATAACAGGGTGCAAGCAGGGGCATTAGGAGGCAGAGATTGACAGGAAAAAGGGAACTGTGGGGGAAAGGCCCAGGAGAATGATGGAATTTGATGGGCGTCAAGGATGGAGATAAGAGTGTCAGGGTTCAGGAAGTGGAAGACATAGAGGATGAAGACAGAAAACTAAAGGGAGGGAAAAAATAGCTGGAACAAAGGGAATGGAAAGAAAATACAGTAGGAGATGGAGGAAATGAGGGAGGGAAAATTAAATGAAAACAGAAGGGAGAGAGAGCAAAGAGGGAGACGTAACACAAAGGGAAGCAAATTCCATGTTTCCCTTACTCATCTCCCTAAATATCCCAACCCATTGCCGATCAGGTGGCTCTCAGTCATACTTTCTACTTTACATTGACAACATTTATATTCCAAGGACAGGGAGAGTGAGGCACCAAGTTGTTCTTGCCTAGAGGCCCCAGCCCCTAAACACAGCCCTGTGTGTCATGTTCAGCTTCGCCTCAGATGCAGAGCACGCACTATACTGAACTTGGCAATGAATTGGACAAAGGCCATGACAGTGGGGGTGGTGCTACTGATGTGGGACAGGGGAGCGAGCACAAGTCGTCTTCCAAAAGACAGCATTGCTCAACCCCCTCCCACCATGGCCCTACCGCCTTAGTAACCTAGGAAGAGAGGCAGAGTTAATTTTTTTCCTGATGGTGGCAAGGGTAACTTGACCCTAAATGCCTGTCCTGACCTCTTCACCGAAACAGCCTGTTAGAGTGTCTGTTAACCAAGAGCTTTGCATCCAGGGCCAGACACCTAGGAGCCAGAGATGGCCAGGGAGGATTAGCAGCCAAAATATTCTGAGTCCATAAGAAATAACAGTACAATGGGGACCAAATCAGCAGAAAGTAATAGTCCTTTTTAGGCACACTAGTTCTAGCACTTTGATGTCCCCACAGCGTTGGAGCTTGGACAAGGGACAGCTGTGCAGGCAGAGATATGAATGGCTCTGCTTCAAATGAAGGATGCTTTCCTTACAGGAAGGGCTGGCATTGCTATTTCTGAAGTGCTACCACAGGACACCAGATGCAGCCAGTCCCCTGCTCCAAGGAGCTTGCAGTGCAAATAAGATGGATGTAGATGAATGAGTGGACACAGAGGAAGCACTGGAAAGTTCAGAAGTGGGAGGGACTGAGGATTTTGACTTTGTTATTTATATTAACAAACGTGTTTGTTCAACAAACATCATTCACAGGCCAGATGGAAAGCAGAACATAGGCAAACAACAGAAAGAGGCAAAAAGGGCTCTGGGGATTCATAATAAATCTCCAAAACTGGGAGCAGCAGTACAGGTCAGAACATAGTTCAGATAGAGATGGAATAGATTTAATTTCCAGTTTATGATGTTTGTTTTATTTATTTATTGCTATTTTACAGTCTTTAAACTTGTATCCCAGATATGACTCATTCTAAAGCAATTAAAAAAAGAAAGCTCTGTCGCAATGTATTTCTTTTCCTGAATGAGTCACAAATCAGACATAATTTTTGTATCATCCTCTGAATATCACTGTGTAAGGGTTTGCTGTTCACATCAGAAGACGGTCCATCTTGCTGCAGTGCCTCTTTGCAGAAATCACCTTTCCTCCAAGACAGAAAACTCTTAAGGGGGCTTTTTAAAAAGTGTAAACAGCCCCAAAGCTGCTACATGCCTAACTAAGATATCACTCAGATTACTGTGTGAAGCAAGTAGGCCACTGCCAACTAAACTGGGTCAAAGCTCACTCAGGCCTCAAGTCAAAAAATTCCACTGAGGCCCCAGTTCAGCAGAACATGTTCCAACTTACAGCATGTTGCTGCTCCTCCTGCTCAGCAAAGCTTTAAACTTAAAGCACATGCCCAAGTCTCAGGGCTAGTTTACCCTTAAAACTCATAGCAGCACAGCTGTCAGAGTGAGTTCTTGTATAGCCATGTTATATCAACAGGAAAGAGCTCTCTCACTGACATGGTAAAACCTACCTACACAAGTGGCAGAAGCCATTTTTTTTCTTTCGGTTCTCTCTCAAAAATGAAAATATTGCCCTCTAATGGGGGTGCCAAAGTCATAGTTCTCCTAGGACTCCAAAATCCTTTGGGCTAGCCCTGTATATTGGCAGAAACATATCTCTGCTGAAACAGCTCTGTGCCTACAAGTATTTATGCTGGCAAAATTTCTGTCACTCGGGTGTGTTTTTTCATGTGACAGAAGTTTTGCTGGCATACATGGTACTATAGAGAAGGCCTCCAACATGTGCTTTAGTGCTTTGCAGAGCAGGATGAGTTGCAGCACACACTTCAAAATTTTGCTGAACTAGAACCTCAGTTGAAACCGCGCCTAAGTTGATACCTCTCAATTTGGCTCCTTGATCACAACAATTCATCACACCCTTTTCTTGCTACTTAAAATTCTCAATTAAGAAAACTATCTTAATGAAAGAAATTGGGAACTGAATTTTGGTCCTTTTTATCACAGCTCGAGCTCAGGTTTTTGCTTCGGTTGAGTTATACCACTGTTAATGGAAAAGCCTCACTTCTCTGTAGTTTGGTGTTTGAAACTTTTGAGTTCTCAGCTTTGTTTCCTGCCTTTGCATGTTTCCCTTTCGCTGCCCTTGAAGTGTGTCCTTTTCACAGGTTTTACCCTTTAGCAGGGATGTGATTCAAAGGGCCTGGCTGGATTTCTGGGGTAGGTCTGGTTTGGAACTATCTTTCAACAGGTCTCAGTCTAAACAGGCTGCGCTGTCAGTGTTGAAACGCTCAGGACTCAATGCAAGAAAGTGCACCAGTATTTCTCATAATGGGAAGTCTGATTAAAGGAAACAGTGGTTCCCAAACTGTATTCCGGGAGCCAAAATTGGCTATTGAGGGCTTCAAAGTAGCCCTCAGCTCCCCCTCCAGTCTGGCTGCCTAAGGACCCAGGCAAAGTGTGTTTCCACAGAGCTAAAAGACAGACACTGGCTCCGTTCTGCAGCCAAAAGGAGATTAAGGCTCCCATCGCCTTGACTGGAGCAGGGAGCACTGCACAGTGCTCTGCCTAGGTGCTAGGGTCCTTGTGGGAGCCAGAGGGAAAGGAGAGAAGAACTGATTTTCTGTCCCTCTGGCTGTAGGTGGGAGTTACTGCCTAGGGACCCAGACAAAGTGCTCAGAGCTGCAAGATGCGTGCTGTTTCCCTACCACACACAGGGAGATGGGACATCAGCAAACAAGGAGGCAAACTGCTTTTAGGGGCAGGAGGCACTGCTGGCGGAGGCTGGTGGCCTTTCAGGGCTGTAAAAATGATACCTCTGGCCCTTGAGCCAAAAAGGTTGGGAACCACTGAAATGAGGCATCCCTGGTAGATCAGAGCGACCTCTTTCAAACTGTGGCAAAGACCCACCAGTTGGAGCAAGACCCCATTCCATATCTCTCAAGATGGGGCGTTGGAGTCAGTGAACGTGTAGTCCTGTAGGTTGCTCATTAATGTTCCCCTGAAGCTGCACTGGAGTCGGGTGGGGTGGACAATGTAATGAACCTGCAGCTCCCAGTACAGTTCCAAGGAGATTTCATTCAACTGCAAAGCAAGCAAGCAAGACAAGACAAAATCTACAAGATCATCTAGTCTAGTAATCTTTTTCAGTGAGCCCCTCAGCAAAGGTATGGACCAGGAGACGTATAACAGACCTGTGCCGGTTCTAAATCATATGAATCTGTGTAGAAGTCTCAGGAGAGTTAATGCCTGTACCATAGTGGGGGCTGTTATTTCATCTTTACAGCGCATTCTTCTCTGCAACTGTGCATTCCCGTCTTGGCCTCTGGAGCACGCTATGCTGCCGTTTAGCATCACTTGCTGCCTGCCATGCGATTGAGCTGATGGAATTCTTCTGGAGGAAGTGTAATCAGTCTGCTATTTAAGGCCTATTATCTCAGCTCTGCTACAGGCTTCCTGATAATTCCCTGAATTAGCCGGGCAGCTTTGTTCTTGAGTGTTTTTGTCAGATATCTTGGACTGCACCTCAGGGATGGGGGATGGGCTAGGAAGGGGCGGGAGGGGGCGGGGGAGGCACTGATGCTGCCTGTTTACAAGTTCCTAGGCAGGAACTACAAGGCTAATTAATTTCTCGTTAAGAAAGGAGTGGAAGGATAAGAAAACCATAAAGCTAGAGCTTTGGGAGATGCTGCAGTACCCAAAGACAAATATGCACACGTATGCTCACATGATTCTCTCTTTTAAAAGGAGATTCCCTTTCTGCCTCTGACACTTTGTTGTAAGATTCTCCTGTTTATTATTAACACTGAAAAACCTGTTATTTTCAGAACACTGGAATGATGCAATTGTTTGTGGCACAACCACGCCACCCCACCAGCCTTGCTGATACAGTCAGTTTCTGGAAATACCTCGGCTGAAGGGCCAGGGTGAAGATCAAGCCATCCCAACAAGCTCTGGAAGAACCAGGAGCACACATTCCTAGTCTGCTGCTGCAAGCCTAGACTCAGCATAAAACTTGGTCTGCATGTAAGTTTCAATCAATCAATCAATCAAATCATAGGGCTGGAAGGGACCTCGTGAGATCATCGAGTCCAACCCCAAGTTGAAATCAGAAGGAACCAGAGACTGAAGTGCCACTGACAGTAACTTGGTGACTGAACTTGAAGTGAGAACCAGCTCTCAGACAGTTCAGAGTAAGAAACAGAGCTCACACAACACTGGCTTTTCATGCAAGACTTGGAGCCAGAGCTAGGCTCAGTCAATCCTCCTGTCCTTCAATATTGTAATTTGTTGAGGTGGTGAAATCAAGAGCAGATTTTAGCTGTGGCTGCAATGCCTGCTCTTTCACTCTCTCTCACTGTCATCCCAAGGGTAAGAGGGAATTAGCCCCAGACAACACTACAATTGAATCTGGGGTCCTGCTAACATCCAGAACTGCACCAGCCTTATGTGTTCAGTGCAGCTAGTTTAGAATCTGCACAGTTGTTAAAAACCAGAGCTGGCTGAATACTGCAAACCCATCGCCATACATGCTTGTTTGGACTTGCACTTGAATTTCACAAGGGCCATACTCATGCCCCTTTGACAATTGCTTTGTGCAATTGGGTTGGACTGGCACAAATGATGGTAAAGAATAAACTTTGACCTCAATCTCCACCTATAGAGAACGTATGCTAATCAAGCCACAGAATTAGAGAAGCATATCACTGTCGACACCAGCAGTGGTAGAGGATCAGAGATGACACCCATGATTGATCAGGCCTCATAAGATGCTGGGATAGGAGCTTGGAGGCGTATCCATGTGCACAGAAATAGGGGCTGGGGGTGGAAAGCATTTGTTGCACTGCAACCTTTGTGAGTAACAGGAAGCAGAGACAGGCAAACTCAGGGTGCTGTTGATTTGGCAACACCACATAGACTGCAGAATTATTGTGGATCTGGGTCTCTCCTTATCTAACCTCACCAACTTGAAGGGGGATTCAGAAAATTAGATTCCAGTTCAAGTTAATTATGATTAGGAAGATGATTTAAAGCCCAGTTCAGGATCCCTTAGTCACAATGGCTATGTCTACACTACAGGGCTAGGTTAAGCTGGCTTAATAAAGTCTGCTTAAAGTAGACTTTATTAAGCCAGCTTAGCACGTCCACACTCAAACTGCCAGGAGACTGCCCACGTCCACACTGGCAGCTGGTAGGTTGTCCTAGGAGTGGTGCATTGTGGGTACCTGGCCCACAGTGTACCACAGCAGAGGTGCCCCTCTCTTCCAGCCACTTCAGGAAGTGAGTGACCACACCACCCTCCATACTGTGTGTGGCAACAGGGAGCCCAGGGAGCCTGATGTAGCCCAGCGATGTGCCAGCGCAGCACTCCACACCCTCCCTGTGTTGCCCTGACTCCTCTGGCTCTGGACCAGGTGCTGCAGGGCAACTGCCAGCGCAGGGGCAGGGCGCAGAAGTTGTTAAGACTTAAACACCAGGATACAGCACATAGAGGAAGGTGAAGTCAAATCACCATTATAATGGGGAAAAAAATCCATAGTCAGGATTTAATCCTGCTTTCACACAATCTAATCTTAAAGAAATAGCAACTTTCTTTCTTTTTTTCTTTCTTTCCATGTGCTATTTCCCAGTGTTTGAATCTTAACAACTGCTTTGATTTGCTGTTAGACGGCAACCTGATCCTATGTCTTACACTCTCCTGCATTAATTTGCTACCATTCTGTAAATTCCCCCATCTTCAAACTATCTGATGAAGTGAAATTTTTCTCCCATGAAAGCTCATCCAATAAATAAATTTGTTAGTCTTAAACAGTGCCTCTGGACTCCTTGTTTGTTTTACAACAATATCAGGGGGTTCCTTTCAGAAGGGGAGACAAACAGAGTTGGTCGGAGAGAGGGAGAGACAGGCAGGCTCAGGATGAAAAGGGCAAGGGGGAGACAGGGGTTTGGGCAGAGAAGGGGGAGACACCGAGAATTGGGCTGAGAATGGCAACGGAGACACACAGGTTTGAGTAGAGAAGGGGGAGACACCCAGGGTCAGGCAGAGAAGAGCAGAGGGGGACACACAGATTTGGGCAAAGAAGGGGGAGACGCTGAGGATTGGGCTGAGAAGAGCAAGGGCGGGGGGACACCGGTTTGGGCAGAGAAGGGGGAGACACATGGGTTTGGGCAGAGAAGGAACGAGGTAAGCAGGGTCAGGCTGAGAATGGGGGAGACATGCAGAGCAGACAAAGAACAGGGGAAACATGCGGGGTCAGGCCAAGAACGGGGAAGACATGCAGGTTCAGGCAAAGAACAGGGGAGACATGCAGGGTTAGGCACAGAACAGGGGAGACATGCGGGGTCGGGCAAAGAATGGGGGAGACATGCAGAGAGGCAAAGAACAGGGAAGGGATGTGGGGTGGGGCTAAGAACGGGGGAGACGTGGTGTCGGACAAAGAACAGGGGAGGCATTTGGGGTCGGGCTAAGAATGGGGGAGACATGCGGGGTTGGGCAAAGAACAGAGGAGACATGCAGAGTCAGGCAAAGAACAGGGGAGACATGCGGGGCGGGCTGAGAACAGGGGAAATTCCGGGTTGGGCTGTGATGCCCGGTCCGGCTCAGAACAGGGGAGATCAGTCAGGGAACGTGGGGAGTCTGGCTGTGGTCCACACAGCCGGGAACGCTCCCAGCTGTGTTGTGCCTTCTAGCCTACCTCCATCCCCATGTTTTCTGTGGTTGGGAGGCCAATTAAGTCGACTTAAGGCAACTTCCCCTCCACGTTGCCTTAAGTTGACTTAATAAAGTTGACTTAACTGTAAAGTCAACTTTATAAGCGGAAGTAATAATGTCGACTTTACCTGATGCTAAAGTCGACTTTATTGCCCTGCAATGGAGACAGGGCTTTGTTTAAGTCGACTTAAGGGCCCTTCAGTCGACTTAAACACACAGTGTAGACATACCCAATGAGTATGTCTACTCTGGAGCCTTAGGTCGACTTAGCCTTCCTTAAATCGACCTAAGGAAAACTCTGTCCACACTGGGAATTTATTAAGTCGACTTAAGTGCTTCCTTAAGGCTACTTAATAACACCACCTCTTAAGGTTGACTTAACACTTAAGTTGACCATATTAAGTTGACTTAAACCAGTGTAGATGGGGCATAGCCCTATTAAGTCAACTTAAGGGCTATACCCCACCTACACTGGCCTAAGTCGACTTAATAAGGTCAACTTAAGTGTTAAGTCAACCTAGCAGTTGCCAGGGTGAACATGGGCAGTCTACAGGAGTTTGAAATATGGACTCTCTAAGTTGACTTAACAAAGTCGACTTTAAGCTGACAAACTTAAAAGTTGACGTACCCAATGATTGTCATTACCACTGCAAGTAGCTATGTCTTATATGGGAGTAAGGGTTGTGAGCAATTCTTCCGAATGCTCAAACAGCCACCACTGTGGTCAGTGTGGGAGCCTAAGGCGAGCACTACTAGGGACAAGCAGACTCCGAGGCCAACCCACTTCTATCTGCCTTCTAAGTCTGCCAAACTGAAGCTTGACCTTGTGTGGCTTACCCATGGCCCCTGCCTGACCCAGCAGAACTAGTCTCTTGATATGGCTCTGATATCTCTTGAAATGCACTTTACTTGTGTATTTAAAGTATATGACACTCCATCATAAAGATTGCTTGACTTTTCTTTTGCACAGAGAGGTTGTGGTGTGACACAAGGGACTTAGACATCTTTTTTCCTTACATAGGATTTGCTTCATGCCATATATTTTTAATGTTGTGAAAATTGGCCCATTTCGTAGTGTTTGATGGACTATGTATTTTATAAGATACATTGTCTCAAGTATTTTAACAATGCAAACAATAAATTTTATCAAGCAAATAACGAATGCAGGGATATTAGGTATATATTTCTTCCATATGAACTTCAGAGTATGAAGTTGGAAAAATCAGCCATTCTGCTAGCCAACTGAAATGGTGTTATACACCTCAAGGTCACTCTAGAGGGGAAGGATGGAATATTGGCCCCTTGGGAAATGGGAGGCCAGTCTAGTGATAGATGCAGTATGAAACACAATCACATGACGAAGTAAAAATCTTGGCTTGATTTTTGACCATGTGGCTTGCTTCCTGGGTCGGTGGGAGCAGGGATGACATTTTTAAAGGCAACATAATCAGTATCCTGGAGCTGTCAGGGAAGGCTATTGGGCATACAGCTTCCGAAAGCATTCTTTAGCTAGGAGGGGTTTATTCTCACATGAGGTCTGATGGATTTGTTGGGGAAGCAAGATGGGATGGACTTGGAGAGAACAACAGGGATTAATCGGGAGGAAGGAACATCAGAGATACCCTCCCCTTGACACACATATTCATACACACACTTACTTCAGTTTCTTTTCTCATTTAAAGAAGGTTTTTCTAGTTTGAAATTCAGGCAGCTGCAGCTTTAGTGCACACGGTGCCTGACTTGGCCAGAGTTAGGAGCAGGGTTCACCCGTCTCAGCTGCTCCAAGTTACTGAGGGAAATCACGCAGCTCATTTTTCTGGCTCCAGAATGCCTTTTCCTTTGCATTCTCCATCTCTCAGATACTTCATCACCACATTTCCCACACACAACTCTGGCCATTTCACTTGTGTCACAGGGTTCCTTTACTAGGGAGTCTCAAGATGTTTTCACCTGGGGAAGCTGAGAAGCATATAATCAGGCACCCAGGTAATAAATTACCCACACTGGAGACAGCCCACTGGGGGGACCTTTATTCTTCCTCTCATCCCATTATGCTGAGCTAGTTTAGAACATCTGTGGTTGTTTTAAAATTGTAATTTAGGTCAAATCTTAGCAAGAAGCAGCTTATTAGCAACTTAATAGCCAAGGGAAAGAAGGAAGGGGCAGAGGTGGCTAGAAAGGGTGCAAATCATTCCTGAGAGCGGGATATTAAGGGTAAGATATGTCACTCCCAACACTTCTAGAGCCATTCCCCCTCTTTCTCTGAACTACTGTGCAGCACAGTGTATAAACCTGGGGGAACATATTGGCTTTTTTACCTCTGATCACAATTTCATTATCCTCTATTGGTAGCAGCCACTGTTTTGACAAAACAATTATAATTTATTTATCTGACAGCAACATTCAGGAACCCCATTTAAGAAACATGCCCCCCTTGTGCAAGGTGCTGTATAAACAGCACTGGAGGAGTCTCGTGAGAGACTGGGAAAGAGATGCCATGGTGCAGGCAGACTGATTTTGCAGACTGAGGGAAACTGTTACTATTGATAGCTGAACATAGTGATTGATGTTAATGCAGCAATTTCTCCAAAGGGCTCTCTAACTGTAGCTGATAGCAGAGAATAATTCATACCTTTAGCACATCCTGCTCCAGGCAGTGGGCTTGCAGCATGCCTCAGGCTTCAGGGGTTCATTCATAGGCCTGCTGCTTTGGCCCTGCCTCACCCATGGAAGGGTCCCACTTTCATTTGAGATATTATAAGGAGAAGTCAAGGTGCGGCCTGTGGTTGGGTCATTATAGAGCAAAAGTGACCAAAGCTGAGAGAACAGCAGCTCCAACTGGAGGGAGGGGAAACATAATTATCACTAATGCATTTGTAAATATTTAAGGTCAGTTTCTTCCTCCTTGCCGCAGAGCTGTAATCCCAGCACAATCATCTAGGTCAAGGTTTGCAATGAGATCACATGCTCTGAGTTCCCCTGCAACAGCCTTGAATACAGAATTATTAAATCACACTGGGAAGGAGAGCCAGAGTTTGCTCACAGGGGTACTAGGTCAGCCAGAATAGCTGGCTAATACACTGTGTTTGTCCCTTGGGCAACCCTGTATTACAGGTTTCCCAGTTTGAAAGATAGGGGCACCATTTAGCAGCGCATGAGTTCCCTGGGAGGCAGGACAAAAAAGACAGATGTATCAAGGTCCCATGGTCCAGTCTTCTCTGTGGGGTGGACCACTTATTTTATCACACACATTTCTACATTCCTCCACATTTTCTCCTCCCTCCATTTCTGGGCTCCAGTCTGGGGAGCTTCCTTCTCCATTTCAACTGGCATGGCGCTGTCACTTGGGAGCTGTACAATAGCCCCTTTTTCTCACCGGGGACAGTGGGTGCTACTTCCGGGCCCTCCTATCCCTTGCTGGGATGTTCAGGGACAGACTAGGCAACAGATTCAAATTCAGACCCTCCACATGCTGCCAGTAGACCCCTGGGGAACATTGCTGTTGTGATAACACTAGCAGGCACACTTGTCTTCTACAAAATGAGGGATGTGAGAGACCCATGACAGCTCCTACATTCATATTACGTATTCCCATGGCCCCCATTACATAATATCTGAACTCCTCACAGCATTCCCAAGAGACAGGCCGGCACTGTTATCTCCACTATACCAATGGGCAACTGAGGCCCAGATCCTCAAATTTAGGTTCTTAACTGCCACTGAAATCAGGAAGTGGTGTGTCAGTGCTGGGAAGCAAATCCAGGTCTCCTAAGTCTCAGGTTAGCACTCTGTTCATGAGGCCACCCTGCCAGCAGTCCAGGTGGACTCAGACATTCTCTAACAGTTTGATAACATTTGGTGAACATCCTTTTTCGTTTTCATTTCCATGTGGCCCTTGGAACCAGCCAGGTCCTAAAGAGGAAGAGCTGACGCACCACTATAAGGCATTATTCTCATGGTCCCCTTCCACCAGGTCAGTTAAGCTAAGGCAAAGCACCCAGGATCAGAAATCTCAGAAGAGCCTGTTTTGCTGGGGTCTGCCTCTCCTCCCCTGACACACATTCAGTAGCTGCCCCTGAGAGTGCATATAGATTGGATAAAGAACACTGGTATTTCTCTCACTCACCTACCTGCTCAGGACTCCTCTAGTTTTCTCCCAAACCCTGTTGGTATATAGCAGGGGTCTCAAACTCAAATCACCATGAGGGCTGCATGAGGACTAGTAGAAGGCCGCATAAGGATTAATATGGTAGGCCGAGGTCCGCACCACTAAAACCTTTCCGTACAATGATATTGCACATATCGGTAATGATTGTGTCATTGCAAGCCACAGGAAATAGTTTTAGGGGCTGCATACAGCCCACGGGTCACGTGTTTGAGACTCCTGGTACATAGGTTCAAGCCTAAAGAAGAGGCAAGACTGCAAAGGCTAACTTAAAAAAGGGTGCAACCTCAGTTAAAACTCAATGCAAGTCAGAGTGCTGACAAAGACCCTTTTCTTTCTGGCCACAGACCCCCTCCTGTCTCCAACTGCAGCACCCTCTATCACCTCACTTTATTAAGAGGAACAAAACAAAACAAACCATCCCACTGTTGGGCAGTAGCATTGTTGTTAGGGGGTATATTTGGGATAATTGATGCAGAATGTTTTTATAAGGGGATCCCCAATAACTTGAAATTACCCAGTCCACATCTGATAGCCACTTGGGTATTAACTAGTTAAGGCATGCTGAGAAAGAGAGGCTTATGGATATTTTGGAAGCTATAAATTTAAAATGTAGTGTTGCCTAATAAGGATAAATGAAAGTATTGGATACTAATCCTGGGAGCTGCAGCAATCACATTTTGATTTACTTTTAATTATTACTATATTTTTTCTTTGTGTAGATTTCCTAGCTCCATTCTCATCCACTTGGCTCTTCAGAAAGTGAAAAATAACCATATGCAAAATGAAAAAATCCTACCAAATGAACTGCCATGTAATATTCCTCTATATCAGCTCACCCACCGCATGTCCAATTCATAAACCCTCACAAAAAGGTGGTATTGAAACATTACTATTTGGTTAAAAACAAAACAAAACATTCTCTAGCAGACTCAGGGGGGAAGAGAATTTTAGAGTTGAGGCTCTTGCTAATAGCCGCCATCCATTTAAATCAAGGGAGGTCCAACTCTTTAGTTCATAGATTTGTGTATTTCTATAGCAGCACTGTGCCACGCACGCTGAGGTAGCACAGTACACGAATCAATCCAATGATAATGAATAACTGGTCACTGAAGTTGTGTTTGTTGTGTGAAAATTCTCATCCTTTTCATGTTCATCCCTTGTCATGTGAGCCAGAACACTAGCTACTCTTTCTTCCATAGAGCATACAATTCCGTTCCCTTTTCCATCCTGTTCACCCTGCTCAATGCTCCAAAAGTAGCATTTCTAACATTGTTGAATATATGTTGGCCGTATGTTTTCATCCAATGGACCACTGAGCACACCGTTCATCATTGGCTTTGATTAGCTGAGGACATCCCATTCCTTTCCCCATTTACAGCTCCCCAAGGATCCTATCCCTTTGACACGCTAACCAAAAGCGATTATCGCTTCATTTGTTCTGAGTGCCAAGTATGTCCCTCCCATGATTTATTGCTCATTATACAATTACTTTGTGTTATGAAGGACTGGTAGCATAATAGTTTCAGTGATTTTAGCCAAGTCTAGATTTAAGAAAATTGGAAAGATATACTTGACTTTAACATTAGTTAGCAAACAAGATTATTCTCCTCTTGATCTGTATTATTTACACTTAATTGTATTTCTGATGCTTGTAATACAGTGCGAGTGCAATCATTGGCAGTGAGACTGCAGGAATTTAAAAAAGGAAAATGAACGAGCACTCTTCTTTAGTGCAGAGTAGAAGAAGGGGGCTGCGCACAACAGTGAGCTGATGCAAGGATTTTTCTCCTTTTGAGATTTGAGTTCAAATCCTGAATTAGAACAGAGTTGAAATGACTTGGAGTATGATGCTAATCCCCTGACAATATTAACTGATGTTGCTAAGCTGCTGCACAGTTGTCGGTGCTTTCATTTCTGTAGAAGTCCAGATTTAGTATTTGTTTTACCTAATGGATGCCCCAGTAAGAAATGTAGTTAAAACGCCAATAAACATTCTGTTCTTTTTCACCATGCCAAGGACCATGGAACGCACCAATCATTCTTCCACACAGAGCCTTATTAAACGTACCATTGATTTTACCATCCCAAGCACCATTGCACGAATTATTCTCTCTCTGCAGCCATTATATGGAACCCAGCGTTCATTATTTACCATTGTTAGCAGGCCTTCAAACTCATAGATTATTTTCCCACTCTATGTGTAATTAACCAATAGACAGGCATGTTTTGCTGCATTTTGACTGACACAATCTGCCTGCAGTGGAGTTACACCTCTTTAACCTAGCTGAGGAAACAGACTCTTTCCCTCGAACCACTGAAAATGTCAGACTTGAAAAGCATCTGAGAGATTCACTTTTAAAAACAAACTAGAACTTTCTCTCTAGGGCAAGCAAGAGAGAATAATTAAAATTCCATGTACCATGCCATTAAATATAAATACAAATGGTGTTAATATCTCCAGTTAGTACAAGAGCGTTCCACAGCACCTTTAATTGTTTAATTAAATCACCAAGAGCTTGGGTTAGTGACAAGGAAATTCTTAATGGTGTCTTACTTGTACATTTCCATAAAATACAGTACAAGAATGTTGTTTATCTAATTAATCCCCAAGGTCAGAGATGTGTGAGGTTGTGTAATTTAGGCTCCTTTGCGTTTTGTTAGATTCACTTAGATGTACATACGCCCATTTCCTATATTGATGTGTGAGCTGAAGAAAGTCTAAGATGATGTATATCACATAGCAAAGAGCTGGAGGAAAGCATTAGTTGTATGTTGAAGAAGGGAATGGCATTCTTTAAATTGCCTGTTTACATGCTTGTGTTGGCTGCTTTTCTTCATGCACTTCTCTCCTCTGGCCCCTTGATGTATAAGTTACTTAAACTCAGTGGGCCAGATTCAGAGCTCGCACATAAAGGGCAAGAAAGTGTCAGTATAAGGTGGACTAGACCAGAGAGTCTCAGACACCCTGTGTGCGCCTGACAGATTTCAGGGGATTGTAACTATCTTCCCTTGATGCCTGGCTAGATGGGTCAGATGATCACAACTTTGTTCTCCTCTCACAGAGGGGGCCTGGAAAAGACTCAGAACCATTGGTCTGCAGGAGAGCTAAGTTAGCGTAAGGTACATAATGGAAGGTCCTAGAACAGGTGTGGGCAACGATATGCAAAGGTGGGACCGTGGTGGCAGCAGAGAGCTGGTCTGGGCCTGGGGCAAGGTGGAGAGTGGAGGGGTGCAGCCAGCAGAGGGGGCAAGTTGAGGGGAGCCAGCAGGGAATGACAGCCAGTGGAGGGGAAGCTAGCAGGGGAGGAAATGGGGTTTTGCTGGCAGGGGAGCTGGCGGAGGGAGAGCAGGTGAGAAGGAGCTGGTGGGGCATTTGAGTCACCCTGGAAGTGGAAGGGGGCAGTGCAGTGCTGCAGCACCAGCCAGGTGGACGCAAAAGAGGACAAGGGAGAGCAGGCCAGGGGAAGCAGGCCAGGCCCAGGCCTCAGGGGACTGGATCCCTGCCCACGGGCCTTATTTTGTCCACCCCTGAGCTAAGGATCTGTTTAATTGTTTTGTACGAGTTTAGACTCAGATTGCAGCCCAGGCTCTAGGACTTTCTGACCTCACAGGGTCCTGGAGCCCAATCTCAAGACCCAGCTCTGTGAGTCTCAGTCAGCTGGCCTGGGCCAACTGTGAGTGTCTAACTGCAGTGTAGACATACATACCCATCAGCTCCTTTCTGTGTTTGGCTCTTACGGACTGAGTGTATTTAGTAGCCATTCATCAGTTGAAGGTAGATGTGCTGCTGCTTTCCTAATAACTCAGGCTTGCAATGCCAGAAGGAAAACCAAGTTCTCTTTGCATCTTAATGGGACCTCTTATTTCTCCCACATTCCCTCTTTCACCCCTGCTTCACATCTGTATTTTTAAGCCATTATCCTCTAAGCCCAGAGAATTGCCATGCTGCTACTGAATTGGAGGAGAGTTCACTGGTGCATACCCTTGCCTTGCTGGGTTAGACATCAAAGACTGGCAATCGGGACTGAACGTTGGTCTGTACATGGCAGTGAAGAGCACTAATCAGCCTTGTGAGAGACATGGAGTGAAGCTCAGACCTGGGCCCCCAACAGGGCATTTTAAGGAACACTTGTTAGACACCTGAACTATGGTGCTGATGTCTCTCGGCCCCCACCTGACTGGAGGAGTAAGGGTCTAGGGTTGTAAATTGAGGTGTCCTGCCAGAGGACTACCAGAAGGCAGCTTCCACCCTGGCTCCACTCTAAGTTCCTGCTGAGGTGGAGAACAAGGATGGGGAGACTGGAGACCTGCCAGCTGTCCAAAGGGAAGAACTGCCTCCTGTGCCCTCTATACTGTCGCCTGTAGACCAACTGCAGCATTGACTGTGAAAATGAAAGCTCAGCTGAGCTTCCCACTATAGGAAAAAATAAATAAGTCTGTTAGTCTTTAACTGCCACAGGACTCCTTGCTTCTTTTGCTGAAGTAGACTAACACAGCTGCCCCTTTGGAACCACTTTAGGAAGCTGGCTACAGCTGCAGTGGCTGTTGGAGAGAGGAATGGGATTTAGTCAGAGTAAAACTGTATAGCAGGGGATGTTCTGAATCAGTGTCTGTACTACTTTTTAACCAGATCAGCTCCTGGTGCCCATTCTGTCACACTAGCCGTTATCAGATGATCAGTGATGCTAATGCCACTCATTAGAAATGTTAAAAAGGCAACTTTTCCTTCTCTTTTATTTCCTTCTCTTTAAAATAATTTTTTTTTAATGTTGGATCAGACCATTTCTATCATTTTGGATAGTAACTGTTCAGTCTGAATTCCTGGGCAAGCTGTCAAGTTGTCACAGATTGTACGTGTGTGCTGAGTGGATGGTTTTCCATTGTCCGCAAATCAGTAACAGATGTGAACATCCTGACAGCCACAAGGCTCCTGCTGCAGGCTGCACTGGAGGAAATAAAAGAGAAGCCGAACCCCCAGAGATACAGCAATTGGTTTTTCTCTCTCTCACAATGAAATATGCAAAATGCGAGGAACAATAGGAGAGTTATTAATAAAGAGGCGCAGCTGGGCAAATAATAACCCAGCCCCTTCTGATGCCAGCTTTGACCCCCAAATCATCCCCAAGCTGTGCTGTTTGCCTCTACTGGAAGTTCAATCTCTCTAAAAGAAAAATCAAGAAAGAAAAACTCCAGCCTATCACTGTTCTCCTAATTTCCCCTACTATTCCCCTCCTAATCCTTATAACATCCACTTCTTGTGTCTTATCTTCTCAGACCTATGGGACAAAGGTCTTCCTTTATGTACATACAGTGCCAAGCACAATCGGGCCCTACTCCTGCTTGAAGTTTCTGGGTATCACCATAATACATGTAACAGCTGGGCACATTCCACCATCCTTAATTGTGATGAGAAGTACATTATCTTACTTTGCATGGAGCTCCATTCATTTCACTGAAAATAGCAGGGGAGCAAAGTCCTCTTTGACATGAGTAAGGGGCGTCATTATCTAGCCTTAAAGCTTCCAGGAACCATCATGTCACAGCTCCGATTTTATTTCCATATTCTCTTGTGTGTTTTTATTCTTGCCTTTCTTCAGGCTTGATTCTCTTCTCACTTACGCCAGTGTAAATTAATAGTCACTACACTGCAGTCCTAGATCATAAACTTCAAAGTCAGAGGGGACCATTCTGATCTTCTCGTCTGACCTCCTGCATAATGCAGGCCACAGAACCTCACCCACTCACTCCTGTAATGTATCTCTGACCTATGACTAGTTACTAAAGTCCTCAAATAACAGTTTAAAGACTTCACAGTACAGCACATGATCCAAGTCCCATGATTAAAATGAGGTTAACACTACCAGTATATCTATACAGTTTCTAAGGCAGGGGGACACTTTTGATTATATAGTTTGATTGCGTGTATAATGGTGGCCATAGAATTTTGCCCAAGTTATTCCTAGAGAAGGTTTTTTAGATAAATGCGCAATTTTGATTTAAAAATTGCCAGCACTGGAGATTCCACCAAGACCCATGAAAAGTTATTCCAATGATTAATGACTCTGACTATTAAAATGTATGATTTATTTCAAGTCTGAATTTGTCTGGCTTCAAATTCCAGCATCAGATCATGTTATACCTTTCTCTGCTCAACTGAAAAGCCCATGAGTAAATGTTTTTTCCTTGTAAAGATACTTACAGACTGCAATTGATTTATCCCTTACATTTATTTTTTTAATTAATTAGGCTGAGCTCCTTAAATCTATCACTTTAAAAATTTCTTTTTCAATCACTCTCATAGCTCTTCTCGGATCTCTCTCATCTATCAACATCGGTCTTGAACTGTGAACTCCAAAACTGAAAACACTGTCCCAGCAGCAGTCCCATCATTGCCAAATATAGGCATAAACTACCTGTTTATTCTTACTCAAGAGCTTCTTCTTTATGCACTGCAGGATCTTGTTAGTCCTAATGGCCAGAGTGTCACACTGGGAATTGATTGTTCACCATGATCCTCAAATCCTCTTCAGCCTCACCACTTCCCAGGAAAAATTCCCCCATTGCATAAGTATAGTCCACATTCTTTTTTCCTTTTCTCCTACACCCATGTACATTTAGCCATATTAAAACCTACATTGTTTGCTTTGCCCAGCTTGCCAAGTGGCTCAGATGACTTGGTGCCAGATGTTACAATTCCCTACAATGTCCTTGGAAAACCTTACTGAATTAAGTATATTTGCACCATTATATTAAATGCAAAGGTTATGTGTTACTGGGGGCTTGGATTATATGTAACTTCTCTCAAGAAAGAAGCAGGGATGTGAACCATGAGAGATACTATGAACTTAAGTAACTACGTTGAACAATGAGCCAGACAAGAATAGACTTTTGAGGCAACCAATGTCAAGCAGTTGACTGTCACACGATGTGAATGCAATCCTCCAATCTCACCCCCTCAGTTATGCAAAAAAAAGCCAAAACAAAAATAAAGGCCTTTGGAAGCTCCACCTGAGGTGGGAATCATTCTCTGCTAATTAACTGTTTCCAGACCTTCGAGATCAAAAGCCCACACTGTAAAAAGAAACAGACTGATCAACTCGGTGAAGGTGCTTGCCTGAGCTAAGGCTGTTCTAAACCTGTAACCACACACACACAAACCCTCTTATGGGGTTTGAGGACTGTCATCTACCAGAGCTCTTTGTTGGAGTTTGGGGTAAGCTTATTAAAAGATGTGTAGATTCTTTTATTGCTTTTTACATTTCACATTAAGAGCTTGCTTAGAAAGGGCCGTGTGGAACTCACAACTGCTGGCAAGAATCTTGTTCATAGCCTTTGAGGATAAACAAATCACAGACCCTGGCTCCGTTAGACAGCCTAGCAGTAACACATGGTCAGGGAACTGCATAGCCTGGAAAAACCTGATCAGGAGGGAGAGAGAGACACAGGTCTGTACCCAAGAGAGGCAATGGCTGAGGAGCAAACTTAAAAGTGGGAGCCCCAGAGGCGAAATACAGCTGCAGTTGCTTCAGTAAGTTAAGGGTCTTTCCTCTCCATTATTTACTACTCCCCCCAGTTTTTTTCTCATCTGCCAACTTTGTCAGTGATGATTTTATGTTTTCTTCCAGGTCATTAACAGATATGGGAAGTCAGTGGTACCAAACCTGGGGCATAGGACCACCTTGGGGGTGGAGGGAGGCAGCGCAGTGCCAGAGATTGCAGGGCATCCATGAGGCTCCAGTATTACGGACGTCATGCAGTCCCTGAGCAATGCACTGGGTGCAGCAGCCTCAAGCTCCACGCCAGCCAGAGCAGAGGAGCAGCACACTCTTCCCCACCCCTCCGTTCTGCACTGGCCAGGCACCGCCGGAGAGGGGCAGTGCTGTGCCAGTGGTGGCCTGGAGCAGCCCAAGCCAATCTACCAGAACTCACCTCCATTATCCTCAATCCATGAGGGATAGAAAGAGGCCAGCCCATATGCACCAGAGAAAACTTAGTTTCTTACTCAGGTAAGTGTAATTTATTATTATACAATTTAGCATTATTGTTATCATTAATATGTCTTTATAGGGGTTTTATATGGTTTTTGGCTAGTGAGAGGATGGGTGGAGCAGAATGGGGTGCTGTGAGGGGTGGGAACATGTTTACCTAGTGTTAAAATATACCTGTTCAATGAGAGTTCCTGTTTATAATTAAATTTTGAGACCTATCAATTAACCCAGATTTTAATACACTTCAGGTGGGCCATGTTAATTTTATATCATTGTAGCTTTTTAAATCAAAAGGTTGTGCAGTACCAAGTCAAGTGCCATGTGGAAGTCTAAGTATATTACTTCAAGACTATTACCTTTGTCAACCAAATTTGTAATCTCATCAAAAAACAATATCAGATTAGTCAGATGGGATCTATTTTCCATAGCACCATGTCGATTGGCATTAATTATATTGCCCTCCTTTAGTTCTTTATTAATAGAGTTCCACATACATTGTATTGCCCAGGATCACTGTCATACTGACAGAGCTATAATCCCTGGGTCATCCTTTTAAAGTACTTTAAGTACTTTGAGGTGTAAATTCCAGCTGAAGGAGATATAGCTGTGCCATTTCTGATCAAACTAGCTCACTAAAAATAGAGTATAGCCATGGTGGCAAAAACAGCAGGAAGGATTAACTACCCAAATGTGGGGCTGGTGTCTCGGATGTGAGCCAACAGAGTAAAGCTGTTGCAAAAAAGGAACACCATTCTGGGATGTATTAACAGGAGTATTGTAAGTAAGACACGAGACGTGATTCTTCTGCTTTAGTCCACCTTGATTAGGCCTCAATGGGAGTACTGTGTCCAGTTCTGGGTGCCCCATTTCAGGAAAGATGTGGACAAATTGGAGAAAGTCCAGAGAAGAGCAACGTGAATAAGTAGAGGTCCGGAACACTTGACATATGAGGCAAGATTGCAAGAGCTGTGTTTGTTTAATCCAGGCATGGCCAAACTGTGGCTCAGGAGCCACATGTGGCTCTTGAATGAAAAACTGTGGCTCCTGGAAGAATGTCAGCAAATCAGTTTAGGAAAGCAGCCCCAGCCTAGGAGTTCAGGAGGGGGTTGGGGTGGTGGGGAGAAGTGCATCATGGTCAGGGATGGTGGGGAGAAGTGCGGCATGGTTGGGATTTTTAAAAACTTGTCACTAGCCTGCAGCCTTCAACATCGAGCAGCTGCTAAGTTTTTACTGTATAGGCCTAGTTTTCATGGTAATCTTAAGTAATTATTAGAGTCTGACATTAGTAGGATCAATATTTGCCCTCTTTCTATGATAAAATTAAAGTGTGCAATGAATTTTAAACTTAGTAATTTTGGAGTAGGTAAAAGTATAAGGCTATATGCCTCAGTGTGGCTCTCAAAGGTTTAATAATCAACTTTTGTGGTTCTTGAGTTCTGTAAGTTTGACCACCCTGGTTTAGTATGAAAAAGAGGAGCCTGAGAGGGAACATGGTAACAGTTTTCAAGTATCTAAGAGACTGCCATGAGGAGTAGGGAGAAAAACTGTTCTCCTATGATAGGGCAAGAAGCAATGGACTTAAATTACAACAAGGGAGGTTTAGGTTGGACATTAGAAGAAGGCTTAACTGTCAGAGGCTATGTCTAAACTACAAAAGTTAGTATGAATTAACAAAGTCAAACTAATAAGTTCAACCTTAATTCGAACTAAACCCAACCTTAGTAAGTCCACTTGACAAAGTGGACTAATTCAACTTAAACATTAAGTCAAATTAGTGCACTCTGTTAATTTGAACTAACTTTCCCAATTCAAATTTATTTAGTTTGAATTAAAATTTAATCCTGTTCCACATTGCCCTTAGTTCAAATTAAGAATTGAATTAAGCACTTAGTTCGAAAAATGCAGGTGTTACTAATTCAAACTAAGCTTTCATTAGTTAGAATTAAGGAATTCCTTAATTTGAACTAGTGAAAGTCTATGGTGGTGGGACCTAAATTAGTTTGAATTAAGGCCCCATAATTTGAACTAACTTGCCAGTGTAGATGCACCCTGGGTGATTAACCAAGTTGCCTAGGCAGGTTGTGGAATCTCCATCATTTGAAGTGTGTAAGAGCAGGTTAGACAAACACCTGTCAGGGATAGATTAAGAGAGTACTTGGTCCTGCCATGAGTGCAGGGAACTGGACTTGATGACATCTCATGTTCCCTTCCGGTTTCTATGATTCTGTGATTCCACGTGTAGCCCTACCCACCACTCAATTTTTAGTGATGTCCCCTAGCTGAAATTTACACTTCTAGCTCCAAGTGTAGACATAGCCTAAATTAATCAGATCAGGAACAAACTTTTGTAACTTACAGTTGGCCTCAACCAGTGTTTTTTAAAAATAGGAAAAAAAAGGCAAAATGCAGGCTGACATCATTGTTTGTCATATTTCAGACAAAAGCAAATATTTTTGGCTGAATTGTAAACCCATGACAATATGGGAGGGATATTTTACAACAATGCTAGAAGGCAATACTTGAATGAAGGGTTTTGTTGGAAACTTGGACTCTGTCTGCTACATTTCTCTTGCCTTAGACACGTTTACAGAATGTCAGTTGTATTCCCACACAGTGATGAAATTACACTTGCACTGAAATAATGCATCTGCAGAAGGACACATGCCTGCTCACACTTCTCTGAAGTATAATTTGCATTGAGAACACTTTTACAAAATTTCACACTCACTCCCACGCAGATGAATTTACCCTTGCAAATGAAAACCCCTCTTCACAATTTTTCTTACATTTCACGCCAAAAATTTCACTGTTCTTCATTTCATTGTCACTATCATTTCATTCATTTATGAAATCACACTTAAAATGAATCTTTCATCTACAAAGTTATGTGTGCACCTAGTCTCGCTTCTGCAAAATTACCATGGAGGCAAGTTGTGCAGCTGCAAAATTTCACTTTCATACCACATGTCTATGAAATTGTAGTAGTGCAAGTCCTAAACACCTATCCACTTGCATGTCAGGCTTCTAAGAAATTTCTGTCATATCACACGCATCTACGAAATCCAAACTAGTGCATCACTAATTCACCCTGTCTGTTTGAGACCTTCCCTGACAAACAGTTCCAGTGACCCAGTAATGTTATCTTAGTAAATCAAAAATGTAAACATTTAGGTTCAGGACTGTGCTGAATGGATTTGAAAATGAGTTATGGTAGGAGCCCGGCAAGGAGTCTGAGTTTGGTTTGGCAATCGCCTTCATTGCCTGGAACCTGCTTTTCAAGATTAAATATGATACTCTGCAATACGTCCAAAACGTCAATTAATCCAAGTCTCTCAGGTTTGCAATTACAGAATGCAAGTCATGTTCAGCATTTTATGAAACTGCTTTTTTTGGCACGGTCCATCTTTCTCTTATTGTAAAAAATAACTTTCAAATCAAAGCATTAAATCAAGGCAAATGCACTAGAAAGAGGCTCTTGCCGGAGCCTGGGCTGTAGCCTATTACGATACTATAAATGGAACTGGGGTCCAGGAGGTAGGAGGGAGCTGTTTTGCATTTAGAGGAATAAGAACACTAAATGACAAACCAGAGTGAAAGATTGTGAAGTGGTCTTGGTTCACAAATATCTAGTGCCACCATCATGGAAGTAAATCCCACAAATGTCTTCTTATAAAATTCTTCTTTGGAATTGGAGGAAGTCAGTCCACAGGAAATGCCTCTCCCATCCCATTAGAATCCAAAAAGTTCTGTCATGTCTCAGGTTTTATCATGTCAAAACAGCCACAAATAGTTTCTTTTAGGCTTTTCCTAGCTGTATGCCTCTTTGGCAAAAGATGCCACTGACTCCCTTCTTCCTTCTACAGGTCAGGGAGCTGAATTGAATACATTTGGGAACGCTGGCCGCAACTGTTTTACTTACAGCCCTGAGCATGGTGCAAAGTTATTTCATTCCTGATTCCAGGCAGGGCTCTGCCTCCATGGACTGATCAGCATCCTGGGGGAAAAAAAATTGTTATATTCCATGCGGAGGAAGGCACATTTCTATTTGGAGACTGCCCTGAATTTTAGGGGTTGGGAGTGTCTTTTCCTGAGAAGCCTGGGTTGTATTTTGATGGAGGGGATTATATATCTCTGCTGTTCACTCCCATTTGAGAAGTAACTTCCCTTCTTTTTATTAATCAACTGGCACTTCTTCTGCTGTATGAATTGTGTTGGTGCCAAACCTGATAACTCAGCAGGTTTTACAAACAACTGTTGTTCTGAGGGAACTTTCTTCAGATGAGATGTAAAACTGATCTCCAGACTGCTTCTGGCCATTTAAAATCCCATGGCTGTTTTCACAGAAGTACTGGTGTAAGTTCCAATGGCCATGACAAATTTCAGGGCAGGTAACGAATTCTACCTTCTCTTTCATTTACAGTTGGATTTATATTCTTCATTTTCCATCTTAAACAACAATGCTGTGTTGCAAAACAATGCAAAAACAGCTGCCACGTTCCCCATCCAACCCTTCAGAGGTGGGTCCACACCAGGCATTGGTGAAGTACTTCTAAAATGTGTATAAGCATGTTCTCATGTCTACACTCATTTCTTTTTTTCTGGTAAAGTTCTTCTGGATTCTCTCAGCTGGAGAGCTGTGAAATCATAAGTTTGTTGGCTAGCGAGATGGCTCAGCCTTGTTTTTTAAAATCACATTAGTAAAATCTTCCTACCAGACCAATATCTGAAGCCAGAATGAGCCATCCACTCTGAGGACAGTAAGAATAATCTCATCACATTTTCATTTTTCCATTTCAACATTCCATAACTGGGCCTCAGCGTCCAGAGTCATTAATCCAGCACCTTTCAACAGCACAAAATTCACTTACTGCAGAAAAAGTAAAATGTGGTCACCAAAACCACCATGAAAAAGGATCCAAATGAAGCTAAATTAGGGCTGAACCATAGCCACAACATTTAAAAAAGGACTAAAACAGGCTGTTTCTTTGGACCTGGTGCCAGACTGGGGCCCCGCTCAGGATGCACTTCCTGGGGAACCAGGTACACATTGTTAAAGATCATTTCCTGTTCTGTTGCAGATTTGGAGAATGGATTTACCACTGGGTTCTCTTTCACTCTTGCTGCCTCTTTCTCTTCACCCTTTTTCACAAATGGTTGAACAGCCAGATCAGCTGTAGTACTGGAGACTGCTCTGTCCAACTGGGGAGAACCCAGATGATTTCGCAAAAGGAATGGTGCTTAGCAAGCGAAGAGACAAACAGCTCCATTAAGCAGTTCCAACAGTAGACTTAAGGGAATATTAGAAAATAAGGAAGCGCAGAAAAAGCGAGTGATACTAGTTAAAACACAGGTAATAATTTCCTCTCAGTTGAAAGGGGTTTTAATTGCCAGTCACTCAAAGGTGATGTGTAAAACTAGCTTTAAGTGGGGAGTTCATTTAAAACACATGTGGTGACTCTTTAAGCTGCCAATGGAAGTGCAATTAAGCACAGGAGCCAGAAAAGGGGACCTACCAGAGCTGATACAGATGGCCTTGCATCACCAGCGCTCAAGATGAAAACCTTCCTAATTGCACAAGTTGAGAAACAGAGATGTTTGCCCTCTGGCTCTCTCTCTTATCAGTGTGAATCTTCAGAAACATATCATAGCTAAGCAGGCTTTGGTTACAAAGGAAAGTGAGCACCCTGGTTTAAACATTAATTGTATTTCTGTCTACCAATCATCTGGCTTTTTCTATATGTTTCACCTGCTTGTTCTGTTTGCGTGAGAGGGGCCTTTTTCTCCCCATCTGTCTGCCGATTTAATCATCTCAATATAACCATTCCACAGTTTGGAAATGGCTTGTACATATAGCCAAATAAAAATATTTAGGGACTGTCAGAGCAGTGTAAAAGGTGCCTTAATGTAAATGAACATCAGGCTTTTAGACTTTTCAATTCCTGATCTCAAAATAAATATCTGTCAATAAAATTCACATGTTCACTGTTTTGGAAATATACATGACTTTATTAAAAATAAAATCAAATCCAGTAAATCAAATAATGGGATTTTTATCAATGAGAGAAAGAGAGCGTGTGTAGTCATCCAGAAGTGTGACTATCAGTGAAAATCCCTTCAGCTCCTAAGGAAGGATGGATGGAGTGGTAAAATGCAGTTCTGGGATATGAGAGATATGGGCTCAATTTCTAGAACCTCAGGCAAGTCATTTTGTCTGTCTTTACCTTGGACCACCATCTGCAAATTGGAGATATAGCACTTCCCTTTCTTACAGTGAACTGTAAGGATAACTATATTAATGACTGGGAGATATTAAGATACTACGTTAACATGGGCCATATGAGTACCTTGGACAGATCGATTGGCAGACATCATTGTGAGTTTGCAATGAAAATATATAATTCTACCCCACCAATAATGGGGCCAAGTAGTGACAATTTGGATGGGGGGGGTTGTTTGTTTTTAATGAGGAGGACACTTGTCCACTGGGAACTGGACTGAGATCCTCAGCTCATTTCACAAAGGCTATCAGTTGGCTGTCAGGCAGTAAGAATATAAGAATGGCTATACTGGTTCAGACCAAGCATCCATCCAGTCCTGTGTCCTGTTATCTGATGGTGGCTTCAGAGGGAATGAAGTGAATAGGGAAATTACCAAGTGAGCCACCTTCTGTTGTCCAATCCAAGCTTCTGGTTCACAGTCACCACTGAACTGGTCTGTATTGGAATTGGAGATCTAGAACTGAAGACTCCCAATGTTGCCCTGCTGTGTCAAAAATCCCCAGTGAACAGATAAATCTGAATTGTCCTTTATTTCTGTTTGATAATGGTGCTCAGATATATACTGCCTACTACACCTGACTGCTTAGCTGTTATCTCAGCTGATGATGTGAATCTAATCTGAATGATAGTGTGTTGCTTGTTAATTTAAACCCCTTGTGGTGGCACTTGATGTTACTCTAGAACTAATGTGACAGGTCTGTCTAGAGCATTGCTCACAGACAAAGCCTACGTCTTCACTGCAGTTCAAAGCCTAGGGTTGTGTTGCAGGGCTTGGGCTAAGAGACTGTTTAATTGTGATTCAGATGTTGGGGCTTGGGCTGGAGCCCAAACTCAAGGACCCTGTGAGGTGAGAGGGTCCCAGAGCTCAAGCTGCATCTCAAGCCTGAACGTCTACACCACAATTAAATTGCCCCTTATCCAGAGCCATGTGCTGGCATCAGGCAAGCAACAGGTATCTAACTGCAGTGTAGACATACCCAAAGAGAGCTGGGGGGAAGGGAGGGCAGGGATGGCATTAAACATCTGCTTTGGATGCTTACCTTTGTCTACATGAAGGATCAAAGGAGATGTCCTGGGAATTGCATTGCTATCTCAGGCACTTGATAGTAGTTTACCAGAATACAATGCAACCTGAACTGATGATGAGAGTAAGGGGCCAAGAAGCTGATTCTGAATCCAGCTACCTACTCAACTGGCTAGCCAAGAACAGGACAGCTAACTTTCTGGAGCAGGCTGATCACACCCATGGTGTCACGAGATGCTGCTACTCTAAGAACGTTGGTAGCAAAAGAGTGGTGCCTGGTAGGCCAAAATGTCATGATACTGGGTGGTGCTAGAGAGAAAGTCAAATTTATTAAGTCGACTTAACACGTTTTAGATAGGGTTATCTACACTATAGGCTTTGCTAATTCAACTTAGTAAAGTTGACTTAACAGAGCCCTCCAATGTGAACACAGCCTTTAAGTAGACTTTGTTAAGTCAACTAAACTCTTAAGTCCACTTCATTAAGTCAATTTAACTGAGCCCTCTAGTATAGACATAGCCTAAGTGACGTGACTGATATCTGTCACGTATGGTCCATTCTCTCTCCCTTTATCTCTCCTAATGGAGATAGCTGAGTGCTTTAGATTGGGCATGGTGTTGAGGTTTTCTTAGTGTTGTGTTGTGCTGTGCTGTGCTGTGTTTTGAGGTACAAGCTGCTGTGTGTTTACCTGAGAGAAGAAAATGCAGAAGAATTTTGGAATGCTGTGTTCAGTTTGGATTCCTTGTTACCAGAAAGATATTGACAAACTATAGGGAGTTTAGGAAAGAGCTACACAAATTATCAAGAGGTGACAGAGTCATTGTATAAGGAAAGATTTAAAGAGCAACATCTGTTCAGCTTGGATAACTGGTGACTAAAGGAAGCAAAGATAATGGTCTGCAAATATTTGAAGAGTCTGAGTACCATAAAGGAAGGAGAATTATATACAGCTATATCACACTAAATAGCCATGGGATGAAATTAATAAAGGAAACATTTTAAATGAATATCACTTAAAATTTCTTGACACTGAGATCTTTTAGGCAAGGGAATCCTCACTCCAAGGGAAGTGATGAAAGCTCCATCAGTATAATTTAGAATTACACTGGTTGAAGGACTATACGTAATGGATGATAATTATAATTGGCCAAAGGAGGTGGTCTAAATGATTTAGTCTCTGATCCTACCTTGAAGTCTATGCAGATTGATTGCTGTACCTGCGTAGAGTCTGTGGGGATCTGTCCCACCACAATTTGACTACACAGATGACAGTGCAGAATTAGGGCTATAATAGGTATTTTCAGTCTTCAATTTCCACAAAAATAACTTCTGGAGTGGGAAGGAAATAATCCATCAGGTGGCACATTCTATTTCAACATCACCCAAAGGAATGTCCTTTTCCATTTAAAAATTAAAGTAAAAAAATGAGAGTGTGGGGGGAGAAAATGCTTGTCTATTTGCTAAAGTTGCTCAAATGACAAGTGATGGGGTGAAATTACAGACATTTAGGCAAACCCAAAGGCATTTTTCATTCCACTGATTTTTTAAATAACAGTCCATTCTCTCCAGTGTCTTGAAAATGGTTTTGTTTTCAAATAAGAACTTTTTCAAAATTTTGGAAAATGACAAACTTTAAGAGTGAATTTTTTAAAATTCTGAAACAAAATATGCCACCCCGTCATAATCTGACTAGTAAAAATTGGCAGCACAAAAGCCGTAACCCTGCAAACGAAAAGATGGACACACCATCCTCACTCTCCTCCTACCCTAGCCACTCCTACCCCTGGTGGCTCTGTGGTACCTGGATAAATTCCTCTACTGGATAGCCATTCTGCTTTGCAATTCCTCTTAAATTCTTTAAACACCATTGAACACAGATGCCAATTCTGATAACAGATAATTGATTGCACCGAGGAGAGATCCATGGCCATTTAGAACCCCAGGAAGTAAATATAGTGAGAGGGGGCAGTCATAAGCAGGCAGTGAAATGTCATCAAATTATTTTTATAGGTCAACATCTCATTCTTCCCAGCATTAGTATCATTCCCTGATGGCAAGAAAATTATTTGGAGCACGGGGACAGCTGCTGTTTTCACAGTAATGATAATTATGAAGATGAGATAAAAACTGATCAGGTGGATGGAGGGAAGTGGAACAGTCAGGCCAAGGAAACTAAATTTTCCCATTTTTTAGCAAAGCAGCTACCCGAATTTGATGTCAGAGATCAGGCCTCTAAATTCCCCCAATAGATTTCTTCATAAAATTAATTTACAGCCCTTGCTTTAGCCCTCAAGAGGAGCACTTCTGCCTCCTTATGGGCCTTGTGTATTTATAACCTGCCTGTGTAATGTCCAGGGAGAGCATGTATAAATATATAGACTAGGATAAACTCTAGCATTAAGCCTCCTCTAGGCAGTTGTGGCCAGAGCTTCAAGTCAGGAAAGCAAGTTTGCTCCTACAAAGCTAAGGAGGTGATGGGCAATGCTCTCTGGAGGCTCAGTTTGAAGGATTTTACAGAGGTTAGGATTATTCCTCATCTTGCTTGGGCTAAACAACAGGACTGGAAATCACTCAGGAGCTAGTCTTCATTAAAGGATTTCAGCTCAGGTGTTCTGTGTGTCTCTTAAGGCTGGTAAAATTGCAAGAAGAGGCTCCCTCTGTGCTAGTTTAAGTCTGGTTATGCAGCTTCTGACCCTGGTGGAAAAAGGGAGTATGGAGGTTAACACAGAAATGAAAAATAAGTAGAAGAAAGTGAGTGAGCAGCTCGTAAAGATCAAAAAGTTCATGTCTCCCAAATCCCCAGTCAGAGAATGCTGTCTCTTATGGCAGACGGGGTTTCTGGTGACTAATTGCTCTGGGTTTAGCTATCATGTCAAGAAGGAGTGGTGAACCCTCCCAGAGTATCCATAGGTGTGACCTGGTGACTGCTCCTCACTCATTCAAATCCCCTTGTCTGGCTCCCAAATCAGACAGAACTGCTTTCCTTTGTCTCTTTCTGTGCATAAACTGCCAGCCCTAGGGCGGAAGCCACTCCCCCACCCAGAGTGCCATTAAGCCAAATAAAATTTCAATCAACAGAAGCAAAGAAGCTAAAAACATCAAAACTGGCAGCAGCATTTAGGAGTTGCTGGTCTCTAAGATGGGATTGTAAGATTCCTGGGAAGCATTTCAAGACAGGGGGAGCTTGCATGCCAAACACAGCCAATTAATGTCAGCCCTCTTTTCATGCCAACCAATTAAGTTCTACATATTTGTCACCAGCAATGGGGGGCAAGGGAAAAGGTGGCGGGAACAACTGAATCAATCCCAATGGAGCCCTGAAGATACTAAACCTTCTTAATTTATGGAGAAGGCAAGGGGCTGTGGCGTACATACACCGCACTAATCCAAATGGGACCTGATTAATGTCTTTGCTAATTTAGGAGCTGCTGAGCTCTCGTGACACAGCGAGGCTCCGTTTAACAGAAATCAGGCTGGCACTGGCACCAGAAGCAAAGAGCAATTTAACAATGTAAGAAGCAGCAGATGCGGGCATCCATGCCTTTGCCAGGCACCAATATTGTTTTCTTTTTGTAAACACCTTTTCTGTAATTGTTTCCAAAAGGAAAAGAGAAACAGAGCAATAATCACAACCATAAAAATAAAATCAGTGTCAGTTTTCCACTAACAAGCCAAGCACGGTGATTGTACTAAACTACGAGGAGCTGTTGATGCCCATATTGGGATGTGGGAAAGGGAGGAAAAGACTTGGTTTGCCAACCTGTTATTGTAGGAGCTGGTTGGGACAAGCTGCCCATCACATTGCATTGCCTCCTTGTCGCCCTGGCAGTATCTTGACCTGCAACCTGCCACTTGGTTCAATATGTTATATGAGCAGAAGCTGTATTTAGTGGCAAGGTGCTGTTATATCACCGGACAGGATGCTGACAAATGGAAGGAGACCATGGCACCTGTGGGGTAGGAAGCCCTCAGAAGGGAGGGAAATCTGAAGGGCGGGGAAGCCTTCAGAAAGGAAGGGACTGGAGGCCCTCAGTGGGAAAAGGATTCATGACTCACCTGACATGGGAGGACTTTGGAAGTGAGCAGATTGGAAGTGAGGCCCTTGGAGGAGAAAGATTGCATGGAAGGGAAGGCTCCAGAGGAAAGGGGATTCCATGGCAACCCAGAGCAAGATGCCATCCTGGGAAAGCATTTTGGGTAGGAATCCTTTTCTCCCCATGACAGCAATCAGTTCACTCCTGCCCTGGGAGTGTGTTTTGATATCTGTAGCTTCAGGAGATAATACGCTGTATCTTGTTTTGGAGATTTCCTCCAGGATCCATCAAATCCTCCTTTTTGAGGTAGCCTTTTCCAGCTGTCTTGCTGCACGTGCTTCTTTGTGTTCACTTAATTACATGGCAAATAGCATGTTGTCGATGCAGGTTAATAACAGGCAATTAGCATGTGGTAGCAAGTTAATTATCTGGCAGTTTGCAAGAAGACTAACAGTATATAGATGCATATTTTCTACATGACAAGTACCATGTAGATATATGTTACTGAGGCAAAGATCCCAGGTAGATGCAGTGGTGATTATATGGAAATGTGTATATGGTGGCAGGAAAATCAGAAGCTGTACTAAATCTAATGGTAGGCAATCAAAAAGTTCCCATTTCAAGGCAGGTGATACAGTAATAAAGCACTGGCAAAGTAAATTCATCTCATCTAGAGCATTTTAATAAAGAAATGGTCAAAAGAAATGTCAGTGCAGCCCCCACTAACTCTTGCCAAGTCTTGTTGGGAACTGCACCTGGTGGAGATCAGCAGCACCAGCTCAAAACCCATTAATTCTCCTCTGAATCAAATATTAGATGAGTGGGAGGCATCTCAGTCTCCCCTGCTGTATCCCACCCCCTCAGAGAGTGCTGGATGCTCTAGAAAAGCCTCCCATTGATAAAGGGACAAGCTAGCAACAGCAGGCCCCAAAATCTGTCAGAATTTCTCATCTAATTGCACAAGCCATTTTTTACACTTCGGCACAAATACCTTGGAGACACAAAACTGTGCCTGACATTTCTGAAGCTGCACTGAGCATGACCTGTGCTGAGGGTGGTGAGTTCGTTTTGACTCCCACAAATCTCCCACTGATTCTGACTCTTTTCTCAGGAAAAGGTTTGCTTTTTGTTTGTTCATTTTTTGTTTTGCTCCCCTCCCCTCCATTTTTGCAGCTGGCTCTGCCTATCCCTGGATTTGGCTGGATCTGAATGCACATCTGACAATAATGGTGGAAGACTTTAATCCCTACATTTCAGATTTGGCTAAAAGTAATACATGCTAGGAACACCTTAGCTGGCACAATTTCCAGCCAAGTTGCTAAATTAAAGAGTGCAGAATTTCCAAACAATTTGGGTGTTTATCTAAAATAAGTTCCAAAGGGGCAGCGCTGTTAGTCTAGTCCAGCAAAACAAGCAAGCAGTCCTGTGGCACTTTTAAAGACTAACACATTTATTTTTTGCATGAGCATCCATGGGTGAAGTGCCTCTTCATCAGATGCCAGAAAATGGAAAACTTACAGAATAGAAGGGAAGATAAACCCAGATCACTCCTCCATTGGGAGCTGCCCATTGCTTCACAAGGACTGGCTAAAAACACCAATGCTCAAGCTGTGGGTTGGCACTGTTATTAAGGTGTTGGAATTTTTCTTTTTATGGGCCTAGCACTGGTTACTTTTTTACCATAGTGTCTGTACAAGTGTTTATATACTCTCTTTAAGAATCAGGCCTTCCTCTCTCTCTCACCCACCAGAAATCTGCCTGTCTGCCTAAAACGTCACTCAAGACATATTCCATTCCCACTGCCTGGACCAGAACTTTTTTCTCTTTAAATACACCCATCATCTTCCTGCCTCTTACCTCAACAATTCAAGTCTTTGTCTTCACCTACAAGGCCCTATAAATATTTTTAAATTACTGCATTTTCAAGGGCTTTGGAAACAAAGCAACAGGCAGCAGCTGGAGTTTCATGATATGCTGAGTGCATGGAGTTAGGGAGAGTTATTGCTTTTCTTCTAAAACTAGATTTTTGCAATCGTCTAGCAGCAAAACCATCAGTGACTGCCCAAAATGCTATCTTTACTAGCACTCCCATCTTTGTTAGCACCAGAGAAGGTGAATCAATGGTAGAACGAATGGGAATTTTAAGGAGAATGGGGAAACAAATGTAGGCCCAGCCTAATTCAAACTTTTAATCAATGAGGTGAGGTTTCTGGCAGGACTGCCCTTTCAATAAGTTACTTACAGAATTAGTAACAGATTTATACATGTTCTAGATAGTGTATGCTGATACAGACATGGCTGTCAAGTAATCTACAGCAGAGAATGGTTAGAACCCATCAACGAGCTCTGCATATGAATTTTAGTTATTTAAGTGTTGGCTGTTTTATCATGACTGGCTTATTAAAGAGCTCTATGGTGTTTCTATTGTCATGTAATGTAATTTATTATGAGTGATTTATTAAACTGCTCTAACTTGTCATCAGCCACTTGAAACGCATTTTTTTCCTTTAAGGTCTCAGATATCAATATAAATGGTTGAGTAAGCAGCTCTCTAACATGTAGATTGGATTCTCATGTATGCAAAGCTCAGCAGATATCAGCACAGATTAGGAATGTGCTAACGCTAATCATCCCAATTCAAGTCAGTCACATCTGGTCAATCGCAAGGATGTTGGGAGTGCTGGATTGGTTTCCAGAGATAAAACATTTATTTCACAGGGAAGATCTGGGTTTGACATGTCAGTGAGGTTCACCAGTTTCAGCCCCTTTTCAAGGCAAGTAGATCCCTGGCTGAAATTAATTCTACTGTTCTCAGTCCATCTCTTCAAGTATGGATTCCTTTCTCAGACACTTGTGTGAAATAAGCTCTGCTAATTTAAACCCGTCTCCTGCTGGACGAATTTCTTCACAGGAGAAGACCTCGGGCTGCAATATCAGCTCATTATCCTGAGGTTTTGGGGGTTTTTTATTGCGGAATCACAATCATTTTGTGATTTGTTCCCTGTTGAAATTCTGCTTTTTCATAACAAACCCCCTCCTGATGATAGCAATGACAAAAATGTCACCTTCCAAGAAAGGTGTAAGTTCTGATGTAAATTAAACAGAAGCTGAAGTTGCAATATTTGAATCCAACTTTGGATTTCAAACTCTGTGCGAGATCAAGAGCAGTAAACAACTTTCATAAACTTGAAAAGATGTGGAAAAGTAGTGTGACTGGCACTGATACAAAAACAG
This sequence comes from Podocnemis expansa, assembly GCA_007922195.1. Taxonomy (NCBI): domain Eukaryota; kingdom Metazoa; phylum Chordata; order Testudines; family Podocnemididae; genus Podocnemis; species Podocnemis expansa. The sequence goes on from ML681991.1 coordinate 25,423,816, forward strand.
AATTTTTAACATTGGCATCACGTCAGTCCTCCTTTATGGAGCACAGTCATGGTATCTACAGCAGAACTACCGTCGATCTGATCAATTAATTCCAGAGTCAATGCTGCAGAAGATTTTCAGAGTCCATTGGGAAGTTTCTTCCAACTTCACAAATTCTAAATAGAATAAAAGAACCTAAAGTATCAAACATGATAACGAGATGAGCCTAGACATATTTAGGGCCCACATCAGAACCACCATCAACGCAACTGCCAGGGCAAGTGAAAATATGAACATCACCTGGAAAGAGAAAAAGAGGGTGATTTAAAGAAATAATACACAGAACAATGGAGAAAGAAGCCAGATCTATCAACATGACACTAAGAAGCCCAAACAGCCCTGCCCAAAACTAAAATAAATCGTGGAAAGTGGGGGATGCCCAATGCATCCAAAGATGTGAGAAGATAAAGAAAGAGAAAAAGAAAAAGTTTGAGGTTTGGGGATATAGGACTTTGTTTAGGGGCCATCTTTAAGGAAAAGAAATTAAAATCAATTCTCTTTACACTGTTTTTTCCAATTAATCATTACAACTTTTACCCTGCTTTATGCTGGGCTATTCAGAAAGGGGCAGTGCTGCAGATTTTGATCTCATCAACAGCTCTAGCAAGGGGGCCTTACAGAAAGAGAGGGAGAGAGAGAGCTCTGTAGTGTGTCTGCAGAGTTTCTCTAGCTATTCACTCGTCTTAGTAATTTAGCTCTGAACTGCAAACCATATGCTTCACTCTCTCTCTCTCTGCTCTGGCTCCTGGGGAAGTCCGGGGAGATGCTCTGGAAGAAGCCACATTTAATTTGTAATCTGATTAAGTCATTAGAAGAGAATAGAGCAGTAACTAACACAAATTGCAGATCCTTTCCATCAGCAAATCCCCCCAATTAATCCTGAGCTTAACCCTGATTACATGCAGTAATGGTGATCAATGGATACTAATGGGGTAAATCCTCCCACTCCACTTTCTTCCGCATTCCAGAACGATCAATTCCAAATCAGTGCGATTTTTCTTGCTGGATCCAAGCAGAGGCCTAGAGAAGTGGAGATGGGGCATTATACTGTGCATCTCCAGAGACATTCAGAGGACTAGTAACTTATTATGTTAACTGGCTCCCTCAGGGAAAAGAAAACCAAACTAGGAAAAGGAGCTGAGTCTGGGAAACAAAGAAAGCAGGGGAAAGTGGAGCAACATTTTATCTAGCCACTTGCTGTGGTCTATCTGTTCTGAATGTCCGGCACACTGCTAAAGCATCAGTGAGTGGGTCAGACCTACCAACTCACTGAGAAGAATTGTACCTCACAAGCATTTCACTATCAAGGTTAGGAAGTAAAACTCCTCAGAGCAAATACTGTGATTCAGACCTCTCTTCTTTTTCTTGGATGTTAATACAGGAATTTACCTAGGAACATCCATGTAAATTCTAAGAGGCTCCCAAGGCACTTTAAATTGAAAAGCCTGACTCAGTTTTCTGTCTTTCTATCTATGGTATTTAGGGAGGATCTAAACAAACAAGGAGTCCTATGGCACTTAAAGACTAACAAATTTATTTGTCGCATGAGCTTTTGTGGGAGAATATCCCACTTCATCAAATGCCTAGGAGAGGGGGTTACTTCTAGAATGGGAAGAAAATAAATCCCCCCCCCCATTCTGTTAAGTTCCCCCATCTTCTAAGCATCTGACAAAGTGGGATTTTCTCCCACGAAAGCTCATGAGACAAATAAATTTGTTGGTCTTTAAGTACCACAGGACTCTGTTTTGCTGAACTAAACTAACACAGTTCCCCCTTTGGAATAGAGGATCTAGTACCTAAGTGCTCACTTCAGTGGGAGTTTTGCCTGAGTATGGGCTAAGTAGAAACTAAGCCAGAAGCTCAGCATTTGACCTTTCATATACTGAAGTCAATTCATCCCTCCCCTGAAATGCAGCCACCTCTAGGGTGAAATGCAGCAGCAAGAGAACAGTGCCCAACAATGCTACCCGGAAATAAAGCAGGTCGATTTATTCCAGCGTTTTCCCTCAGAACCTGCTCCATCTCCCTAAGAAAAACATCAGAAGAGAGAAGAAAATCAAACTGCAAGAGCATGTCTAAATGCCTAATGGAGGTTTCTGCCATTGTCTTGCCCTCTAGTACCTGCCTAGCCTATGGTTTATGGGGCTGTAAAAGAAGTTTGGCTGGGCACCCAGAACCTTTGCAAAAGTGGGGGCCAGAAGGGCAAGGCCAAAGTGGTGAAGGAGTTAAAATGCTACTTAAATATCCCAGAGTACAACTGTACCATAAACAACCAGAGTACAGAATGAATAAAAGTACACTTATAGTGCGAACAAACAAAACTGAGACAGTTTTAGTTCTAAACATTGCTAGAAAGGGGGGCAGAGAGTAATTTTCTAGCCAGTTCCTGTGCCAACCTTAAAGGCTTCCCTGTCCCCCCCCAGAGGCTGGGGGAGCAGTAGCTTAGCTTTTTGCCCTTCCCTTGCTGCCCAATAGTTTGACCAGATGTCCTGATTATATAGGACAGTCCTGAGATATTAGAGACTTATATAGGTGCCTATTACCCTCAAACCCCTCCCAGTTTTTCACACCTGCTGTGTGGTCACCTTACTGCCACAGGCCCTCACCCAAGGGAGTGTGGGGCTGTTCTGTCCGCTGCTTTGAGCCTAAGGCAGCAGCCACGTGTGGGCTGCTCCTACTCTACTTCTGGTCATGTTGCAGAAGCCCCGGCAGTCAGGTTCTCCAATGTGAACACTAGCAGAAATCTCAGGGGTGGGACGAAGTATGTTACGCTCCAGGGGTCTGACTCAAATCCTATTTTTCCCACAGTCTGTATGTTTCTTTTATTTTAAAGCTGCTGCCACTCCCTCTAGTTCTGGTGCTGGTGTTATAAGGTCAGTGCAGCATGGGAACAAGGAGTGCTATGTTGGGAAGCAATGTAGAAAAGGCAATAGGGGCTGCTCTTTCCCCCTGCATCACTGCTGCTGCCAGTAACCCTGATGTGATGCTAGGGACCACTGTGCAGTTCAGCACTATCCCAGTAGTCTGAACTGAATTTGGGGATACCTGTGCTTTGGGTCATGCCCTTAGCAATGGTCACAGAAGGGACCATTCTGTGTTGTCTGCCATCAGTGGTACCACTTAAATCTAGAGAGGCAGCCAAGCCAGAGTCATGCACTTACGTACCCTAAACTCTGGAGAAGCTGGGGTCCCAGTCCCGGTGCACACATCATGACTGAGCCTGCCCCTGCTCAGTGCAAAGGGAAAAACAGCAAAACCTGGTGCTTTGCTCCACACTGGTACCCTTCTAGGAAAGCCCGCTTTCTTTCCCCATGCTGCTTTCTATTCCCTTGTAGGGGAGGAGTCAGCATAGCAATTTGGTTTCATTCCACATTCTGGGGTAACAAGGGCATTTCACTGCACCATGCTAGGGAGATCGCGGCAGACCTCATGGTCCTAGGCTACCTCATTTCACCATTCCCTCTGCACGCACTCTGTCTCCTTAAAAGACATTGTCAGAGATAGGAAAAAACCAAACTGTGAGAGGCCATGTAAGTATCAATCAGCGTTACAATCCCCTGGGGAGGAAAGGTTTAGTTCTCCTGCAGGAGCAGCAGTCAATAAACACTCCACATGCTTTATCTCCTGTCAAAGCAGCCCTTTCCTATTGACAGAAATGACACCAGCCCCACATCCCTGAGATGGGGAACAGCGAGGGAGCCTGATAGTCCATCAGCAACCTACTATTTCCATTTTCTTTCAGGCTAAGCAGAGCTCCTGTCTTCCTGCGGCAGCTCTTGCATTTTAGGCTTGAGTGGCAGGTACTCCGTGGACAGATCTGTGTTATCCCATGAAGAATGGCACAAGAGCAGACAGTCAGAAGATAGGGCCCTAGTGCCAGTCTGTCATGGGATTACAGCGTTTAGGGAAGAAAAAGGGCATAATTAGCCCAATGCAGCCCATGCCTCTGATTAGTGAGGGTTTCCCCAGCATGCTTCAGAAACACCAGTTTGTGTCTCCCAAGCAATGGGATTTCCACCATGCTTTTGGAAGAATATTCAACAGTCTAATCAACTTGATGAGTTGCATATGTTAGCCTACATGGCAGGTGCAGAAACTCAGATTCTTTGTTGCAGGGTTAGAGGGCACATACACTGCTTGGACTGCTCACCCATGCTTCCAGGCTTTCAATCCATGTGGACCTTTAAATGGGACTGAAAACAAACAGATCAACCTGCCAGGAGAAGGCAATTCAGGTTGGATCCCCAATAGTGCTTCCTTTCCTTCTCAGCCCGGCAGGACATCCTACGCTGTGGTAACAAGAAATGCTGTGAGGAAATTCAATAGAGACCTCTCTGGCTGACTCACCAATTGACAAACTGCACTGACAGGCTCTCTAGTCAATTCCTGCCATTTCTCAGATGGTCATGGGACGATTATGGCTGTAGGTTTCAATCAATGGGAGCATCAATGATCCAACAGAGGTTTTAACTGACACTCAGGAGACAGGAGTTTTTTTGTAATTGCACAGACTTCAGATCACTGTATTTGGGATTTTCACACTGAATACCAAAGAGGTGGCTAATTTTAAGAGAAATTTCCCCCCACAGAGACACTGCAGAAGGCTTTAGAACAGAAAGCCCCATAGACTGTTCCACAGAAACCAGTCAGCAGGCTGCATTCAAATATGTCATAGTGAGCCTCAAAGGGCTATTTCACAAAATGCTCTGAATGCAATGACTATTTCACACCTATCACTGCAGGACCATTGGTTGGCACTTGAGGAGAGAAAGAGGTCCCAAACACAGAGATATACATGCAGCACACTGCAGGCCACATTGCATTATGCCGTTTCCTTTCCACCAGGAGGGGATTTCAGCTGGTATCCATGGTAGAGGTTATGTAGAGTCTGCTCCTCTTTTCAATCATACACACACACCCTTTTCCCTGCAGCCTCACTGAGGAGCTATTCCTTTTGTGTGATGTGCAAATGAGTTGTGCCTCTCTGCTGACATGCTTTATGAACTCCTCCTTTATGATGTATTTCCAACAAAATCCCCCAGAAGCAGATGGGATTTCTGCCTTCCCTCTATAGATCCAAACATTCCTTTCCCCTGTCAGCACTACTGTTTTAGCCACCCCTCTGCTGGCCCAAATGACACCCTAGCTTGCCCTGTGCCACAGCATTCAGACTGAAAGCTCCACTCATATAATGGGATGCTGTCAGTTGTTTTACTCAAGATAGCAGGTCTGATGTTGCTTAACATGCAGAAGGTCCTGGGTTCAATTCCCAGGGGGTTGGACTTGATGATCTCACGAGGTCCCTTCCAGCCCTATGATTTGATTGATTGATTGATGTCTCCTCACTGTCTGTTCTGCAGAAGGCGACACAGGCTCACTTGAGAGCCAGAGGAAAGTTATTGGAATTCAATCAGCTCCCATCCTACAGTGGTGGGCATGTAACTGTTCATTTAGGTCCTCTAAAGGCACAGCTATGGGTGCCACTCACAAGAGATATCTAACAGGGGATATAAGGCACCCAGGAAGGGACAAGGTCTGCAGACAAAACAGAAGTGGTTCTCATCACCAGCAAAAGCACATTTGTGATGCAAACATTTTAGCAAGGGGCCCCCACAAGAATATTTCCCTTTCACCTGTGATAAACCATGTATCAAAAGGGAGAGTGGGTTGCAGAGAGCTACAGGTAGAGGAGCTATTCATTTATCTCTTCATTTAAACAGACTATAATAACCATAACCAGACAGACAGACATCCCCACTGGACAAAAACTGAGATTAAAGGGCACTAGCTGGAAACAGCTCCATTTTGTTTCTATGTGGAGAGCATTGATAATATAATGGAGCATTTAACTTGTGCTGCTTGAAATTAACCTGCTTTAAATGAGGGGCTAAAAACCAGAAAAGATGATGTCTTGGTATCCCTGGCAAACAAGCCAAGACCCCCTGCCTCTTGGTGCAAAGTGATCTATTCCAAAGTAAACTTGGCCTTCTGAGTAACTTTGACAACAGTGAGTACAGATCTAAAAACCAAGCTGGACTAATCCTTTTGTCTTTAGAGCAGGCAGACACTCCACTACAGGCAGGCAAATCATCCCAGCTCTTTCTCCAGTCTGTGGCAAAATTTTAGCCTGGGTTTTTCAGGTGCTCTGAAGAACCCATTCCAGCACATAGTGAATTTCTCTGAGAAAGAATCGCAGTTCCAGCTATCCAGAGAATGGCTTCAGAAGAGGACCTGTTCTTTCCATGTGTCTGGATGCAAGAGGTTTTCATGTGTTTAGAGAACTTGCACAGGCTTCTACAAGTCCAACCTGCAGCCATGCTGCTCTAACCTGCAATTCACTCTCTTGCACTGGACTGTAAGCTCCATGTGTAACAAATACATCACCCTCACAATGAATCAGCAAAACTTCTCTGCATTCCTGCCAACAGCCATACAATCAGCAGTTTTATGATAGTGAGAGTTCAGTAAAAATCAAGCAGCCTCCACACTATAGCAAAACCTAGACTAAAACAGGCTGACTCTCTGTAGTGGGCAAGTAATAGCCAGAGCAGGGAAGTAAAGTACTAAAATTATACATGCACCCCTAGTAAACTGAAGTATCACTCCTCTGAACAGAGGAAGTAGCATCTCAGAAATATGGAAATTTCAGAACTAAGCACATCCTTCAGAGTCCCTCCACCCCATGCAACATTTTGGAAACAATTAACTGCTTAGGGCTGAGATATTACCCCAGTTCAATCAAGGAGTGAGTTTGCTGATCCACTGCTCTGGTGGAACTAACTATTGGGCTTCTGGATTTGCCTCCCTGGCACTGCCACTAGTTACCTGTTGTTACTATTGGCTAGGTGAGCAGCTCATTTTAGCTACAGCATTACAGGTGTACCATACACAGACTTGCAAGTGATGTATCCCTGCCCACCACAGCTTACAGGGTAAGCCGAAGAACAGCAAGTAATAAGACTAGCCAGAACAGCAACAGAGCCTGTATGTTACCCAGGTGTCTGGCTTTTTTCTTAAACGGAGAAGTAAACATAGAAGACCTTCTCTCTTAAAGACCAAACAAATCTAGCAGGGCTTCCCTGAGTCCAAGCAGCAGGAAAAGGATTAGGGAATTCAACCATTTTAAAGCAAGGTCTAAAGTGGGGCTCATTTCAGCTGTGTTTCCAAGACCTCTGCTTGCTTGCTTGCTTGCTTGCTTGCTTGCTTGCTTGCTCCCTGTTACAGCCTTTCTCCCCCATACCTCCAGCAGTCTGCAAACACCATGCTTTTTATAGTGTGTGGGAGTTTAATTAATCTCCCACAGCTAGCCCAACCCTTCTACCCTGCAAATCCCCACCCCCTGGGCAGGCAACTGGGATCTTCCTGTTAGGCAGCCAGAGAGAGTTAACTCCCTTCTGCCCAGCTTCTGCAACCTGTGTAGACACTCTAGGGTGAAAGTGAACAGGGGTGAGGAAAAGGGGACTCAAGTGAGAGAGCGTGACGTATTAATTATTATGGACTAACCTGTCCAGCCTTTTATAGGGCCAGATTTTCAAAAGTATCCAGTACCCATTGTTCTGAGATAAGGGGATGAGGAAAGGATTCTCCATTGTTCTCAGGGGGAGCTTGTGACAGGCTGCTCCCCAGATCTGAGCTGGTGTGCCGCTATGACCCCTCAATTCCCACTCCTGAACCCTGATTCACCCCACTTGGCAAAGTGACCACTCACTCCTGAGTCAGTCCACTCCAGCCTCTTGTGTGCAATTGGTCCTAAGCAGTGGTGTATGCCCTCTGGCTACTCGAGGAATGGTCTCCAGATGAGCACCTCTGTCCCCAGTTACCTCACCAGGAGTCACTGTCTCACAGGGATTGGGACCCACTCCCAATCACTATACACTCAAATGCATCTATTTAACAGAGAAATGGATCATGCCCAGCCTTCTTCATTCACACACTCTAAAGATCACACAGCTTTAGATAAAACAACAACTAGTTATTGATCAGATTACAATTCTAAGTAAGAATATGGCCAATAAAGGCAGAATCATAATATAAAAGAGTCAGGAGTGACCACAGGGGAATCAAAGGTAAAACACACATACTAACCTAATATCTCTACCTAAACTGACCTCATATTCCAAGTTTATGCTCAAGATGTTTGGCTGTCAGTTGTTTGTATAGTCAGGCTCTATCTGAGACCAGGCATGGCTCAGATCTTGCTTGAAGTTGTTTCAAGATGGAGATTCCCAGGCAAAAAGCCCTAAATAATTCCAAGTGTCTCCCTCTCCATTTCCAAAGCCCCATGGCCCCTTCTTTTCTGGGCAGAGGTGATCTCTTCATCTGGTCTGAGCCAGGGACCTCAATTACCATAGTCGTTGTTGCCTCCTCCAGATACTTGCTCACTCAGAGATGTAGTTGTTTAAATGTTGCTGGAAGAGAGTTCTCTCTGTCACCAACCCCCCTGAGCCATGCAAAACATGCTATGCATCTGTACAGCCACATGATGCTGTAGGAAACATGATACCATAGTAATCATGTAGAATAAGTTATGAGCATCCATAAAGAAACTTTGCATGGTGTAATTGGCATCAAATCATACAGTCGCAGTGCACAAGTAAACAGAAAAATCATATAGATAATAACCCAGGAGTGCACAGATGTGTATCCCATGACAGAGCTGCAGGGTACTGGGCTCTTTAGAGAACCTGGATATATATAGATATAGATATAGATATAGATATAGATATACATCTTGAAATGACAGTTTGGGCCACTGTCCAACAGGAAAGCCAGGAAGGGAGCAATTCTTGCTGCCATTTGAGAAGGACACACACACACACCAATGACTCTGGGGGATCCTGCTAGGCAAAGATTTAAAGTGGCACTGAGTGCTGTGCCTGACATGTGTCACTGTGGATAAACCATGGTCATCTTGTGATGCAAGGTTAACAGCACAGAGAATCTTTGTTCCACAGATTATAAAGGCTCCTGCCTATTTGCTAGTTTTTAAAAGTGCCACAGGACACCTTGCTTGTTTTGCCTATTTCATTGGGTTCTTGAGTTCCTATAATTTCCCTCCACATTCTTAGCCTGATGAGTTCTCCCTGGCCCAGAATGACTTGGGCAGGGAGAGGCTGACCAGGGGAATGGTGGGTCTGTTTTGTATCTCTTGTTTTCCCTTTATCCCCCTAGCATGTATTTCTTATTGCTGCATCTTTTTGACACAGAACAATCAGGAAGCAATGTCGTCATAAGAAAAGAATCAGATCTAACCTAGACAAGATGCCCAAAATAATGAAAAGCTTTAATGGCTTCTGCTAACAATCAGACAGCCTTCTTCAGAAAACTTCAAAGTGCCCAGAGTAGTATTAAGGCAGCTCCCTTTGCCACCCAATTATACCCTTTCCCTATATGCACTACTGCCTGTCATTTCCGAAGCCCCAACTCCCCTCGCCTGCTTCCATATACTTTGTCAGCTGTTGCATGTGCTGTTTCCACAGGTCATGGGGGCAGTAAATATTTGCACAATGGTGGACAAGGAGAAAGCAAACAGGGTTCCCTTATTTATGAGCCTTGGCACCAGATGCCTGGAGAGCTCCAGAGGAAGTTTCTTCTTCCCTAGTCCAGGCCTCTTGGAAGAAGGACACAGCCAGGCCATAGAACTTGCAAGTTTCCATCTGCGGATGATGCCCTTTGCCTTCTCTCTCCACTGCACATGGCTTAACGTCTGCTGCTCCTAGGGTGCAGGAAGGGAGCAGCAGGAGGTCTGGGAGTGGGGAAGAATGAGAGGGAGTGTGTGGTTGGGAAGGAATGGGTGTGAGAGGGAAGCCAGGGCTGTGTGTTATGGAGGAGAGGGAAGTGACACTGCAGGAGAGTTTTTCTGTTGCTGTATTTATTTCACCTGGAGGCTAAATGTGGCAGACAAGGAAGCAGCTGCAGCTGTGGTCTCCTCAGCTCCAAAGGACTCTTTCTTACTATTATTGAGCAGCCTAAAAAGCAACCTAGTGTCTAAGGATATGCCTACACTGCAGTTAAAAACCCAGAGCCGTCCATGACAACTGGCTCAAGTGTGCCATGCTCAAGGCTAGGTGTTGTTTAATTGGACCAAAAATGGCTGGGCTCTGGTTGGAGCCCAGGCTCTAGGACCATGTGAAGTGGGAGGGTCCCAGAACCTGGGCTGCAGCTGAGGCCTGAACATCTACACAGCAGTAAAACAGTCTTGCAAGCCAGAGCCCCACAAGCCTGAGTTAGTGGCATGGGCCTGTCGTGGGTGTCTACTTGCAGCGTACACATGCCCTAAAAGGGGTAAGCACTGGGATAAGATTCCTGAGTCCGCAGTGTCAAGGGGGTTGCTGAAATCGTTCTGGCCTTCTGCACATAGCCATAGACATGCATGTGCACGCAATTACGTGCATACAGAATGAAAAGCACACAAATACACATGCAACCAGCACACAGGTGCAAACCTGTACTGACACCCATGCACTCAGACACACACGTGCACGCAATGCTAGGCATACCTGATATACAAACTGAGTGTTACTCTCATTAATGCATGTTCTCCCATGTAAATGCAGGCAAATGTGCACAAATTATTGGCTCCAAATTTGAATGGACCCAGAATTCTGAGAAGCAACCCATGAGACAAGAGGACAATCAGGAGAGAGATGTGTTCTCTGGCTGGGAAGCCTTTGTCTGCTTCGTGTGAACAGGGACTATTACGGCTGCCAGGAAAAGTACTCAGCCCTGCCATGTGCTGCAGAAAAAGAAACTGTGAAAATACCTTAGAACAGCTGAGTGTCCCAGACACACCTCATCTGCTTCATATCATCCACCCAGAGGCTGATGCATGGAGGCAGCAGGGGAAGGAGCTGGGGGTTCACTGACCCTTCTTTGTGCTGACTGTCTGGGTTTAGGAAGGATTCAGACTCATTAGAAACCTCCAGAGTTTTTCCTTTCTTAGATCTCTAACATGTCATGAGAAGCTTTACTGAGCTTGAAGGGGCAGGATGGAACATGGATCTCATTCCATAAACTCCTCTGAGGCCAGGCAACCACATTGTGCTGGGGGGGCCTGAGAGCCAAACCAGGCTTGAACAACAAAACAAAAGAAAAGAGAGGAAAAAGGAAAGAGTGTGGAGAAAAGCAAGATATCGGTGCTTTCCTGTGGGCTCTTTAGAAGAAATGCAGAGGGGGGTTGAGGCTGTTGTAGTGGTGCCCGTGGTGAGGTGCTGTCTAAGCCCCATCCCTGCAATTGCTAATGGAATGAAGAGATTCGATCCTGCGGGGGCTTGTCTGTGACTTTCCCAATAAGCTTAATATTGCCGTCATGCTTCACAGATCAGTCATGCTGGTTGACACACAGCATCATCACTATGTCGGGGCATAAGCAGGGACAGGTCATTCTTCAGTGGTGGCAGCATCCAGGAAAGAGCAACCTCATGGCTCTAATGAGGACCAGCATGAATGCAGGAATTGGTGGCATCTGTTGGTGGCCATCTGCCTGCGTCAAGATTCTTTCTCTGGTTCATCTAACCCTGGTTTGCCTCTTCTTCACTTCATCTGACCTTCTGTGAAGCTGCTGTCATCTCCCTAGGGATTGCACTCAGCTTCCTTCCCCTCACCGTGGAGGTTGTGTTTGAAAATTCAGACAACTTTCCTTTGCTCAGAGAGGGGAAACCATCACCTGAGCAGGAAAGTCCAGGAAGACAACCAGTTGGTGACTTCCTGGGTATCCACGGTAGGCAGGAACTGTGTCCCAGTGATAAAAGGCCAAGCCAATGCGTAGCTCACTGCACCCCACACATGGCTTCCCTGCAGGCACTTGAGAGCTGACTTTTTAGATGCCATCAGTTTTGTTATTTTTGCTCATTAGAGAAATAAAAGGCAGCTTGTCCCAGGCCTTTCTGTTGTCAGCTAATGGACCTGCCTGTGCACTGGTCACAGGGCATTTGTTGTGAAGATGGAAGCTGGTCTGCCAATCCAAGTAGTGGGGTATTACAGTCTCCTTCTGAACAGGACTGTGACCAGCCTGACTAGTGGCCAGGCACTAAAGTTAATCCATTAACAAAGTCTCCAAACTGACACTAGAGAAGCTGGGTCTGGTCTTCTCTGTCTGACCCTTCAGTCATCATATGCCAATGCAAAGCATGAAATTCAACCCTTCTGCTTCAATATCATTGTACGTTAGGTTAAATAACTACACCTGTGGAAGGGTAACATAGAATCAGACCCACTCTGTCTATACCCTGTTTTACCATAGCCAAGGCTTGAACTTACACCCTTGTGGGTCCTATGGGCAGCAGGCCACCCAGGTGATGTCCTGAGACACCTGTCCCTAGTTCAGCCAGAATGAGTCTTTCTGAGCTGGTCTCAGATGGCAGTTAAGTTTTCCTCCATTGAACTGGTGGCAGATATGCTGAACTGATTCAGTGCAAAGTCTCCTCCCCCAATCCAGGCTAGTAGGATTCACACGGGGGTATGCCTTATGTCAGGGGAGAGTTGCTGGAGTAAGGACTGAGCAACAACAGAGTAAGACACTCAGGATTTGAGCCTCTTCTCCCCACAGCCCAAATCTGTCCACGTGAAGCAGCCACAATAGCCCATTCCTGCTGGAAGGAGTATTGGGGACGGACAGCTGGCCCCAGTTCTATCTTGTTAGCTCTGTTTTTTCTTATAGGGAATGTAAAATTCCCTAGCGAAAGAAATCGTCACTGACTTATAGACACCATCTAACTGAACCCTCTGGAATTTTTGGGATGTGTTTACAGTGCTACTAATAAACATCCCAGACAAGCCCCAGGACAGGATTCAGGAACAATGCCTGCAGGGAGAGTGGCCAGACCATATACGTACACGTGGTTTATATATGTCATTATCTAGAGAACATCTCCTTGACACTGTAAAGCTGCTCTTCGTGCACAGACTACAATGCCAGCCACAGCCTTGCCAAGGGTCATGCCTCATCCAACAGCTTAACGTGCCTATGAACTCATCCCTCCAAATCCTAATCTGTGTGGGCAGGCCAGGACTTCCTTTCTAGCCCTGTGTTAGTTATGGGGAACTTGCCTGACATGCAATCTGGCTATAAATGTGGCTCCTGCGCAAAGCGGCTGGTTTTTACAGATGTTGTAATTATTTCCAAGGATCTTACATAAGTAAATCAGATTAAATTTGCTTAATGCTACTAGAGAGAAACCAGAAAGCCCTAACGTTCATGCTGCAGGCTCTCAACACCTATGGAGAACAAGGTTATTACCACATACCTCCACAGGTGACTCTTTTGAATGTTAGTCCAGGGGTCTGCAACATGTGGCTCCGGAGCCACATAAGGCTCTTTGACTGCCTGCTTGTGGCTCTGGACCACCCTCAACACCAGGGGACCCTGCAGAGGACCCCCTTCTGGTTCCAGGCTCCCCTCCCCACCAGCGGATCTTGCACCAGGCACCCTAGCCCAGCTCCCCCCTCCCAAGAGGCTATACCATTTGCAGCTCTCCAAAAACTTGCTTATTGATGGAATTTTTAAAAATAGCTTTTCTTATCTTTCGGGTTGCCGACCCCTGGATTAGAGCAAGGAGAAGCCTCTGCACACAGAACTAGGATTAGTGTCCTGCTAGCCTCCAAATGCCATCTACTCGATGCGCAAAATAACTTCCAGTGGAAAGAGCATTAGAACAGACCCTCACAACTCTCTCCACAACACAACTTACTGGGGAGTGATGTGCAGTGCAGAGTCTCCATTTTCATGGAAGAAAAAACGTCAGGGTGCTACATCTAGATCTTGGATAGTTCCATGGGGAATGGCAGGTATTAGGCACCATCATTTTGTATGGAAAAGCAAACATGCAGCTTTGCTGGTGTTGCATATCATGACAGCAGCTCACTCCCCTTTATTTTTAGCTGAACTAATGCTGCTGCAGTCCAGGTAGCCTCAGGCATTCCTGGGGGAAAGGTACATATACAGATGGCACAGCAAAAAATCTTTTTCTCGTGTTCTCTAGAGGTTTCCTGACACATCTTCCTTTTTCCAAGATGAGGTGCACAGAGGGAAGGAGAATTTACCCTCCAGGTTTAACACCAGCAGGGGGCGGAGAGAAACATGAGAAGTCACCCTGTCTCAGCAAGATCAATCCCAGCTCTCTGCAGCTGGGACACATTCCTTTGTGGAGCTGCTTGTAAAGACTCCTGCTCCTGGCGAAAGTTCTTGGCATTGATAAAAAGCAAACCAGTGTTTTCATCTTCATGTTGGGTCTGTCACATAAACAGGAGGAGGTTTGGGACAATGGACACGCTATGCAAAATGCATGAATTTTCTACCTGGTGCAAATTCAAGGGTCTTCTCAATTTTGTCCAAGACATTCATTATTTTTAATCATGAAAACCTGGGTTTGCCAAGGAAATAGAGTCCAAGTCCATAAATGGCTGTGAAATAGCCATTTTGTGCTTGTTGAGAACTTAAAGGTAAATACTGGCTGTGTTAACATAAACAGGCCAAAATCAGTGAAATTACACCAGGGCTGTATTCTGAAGTTATGCAGAAGGTCAGATTGGAGAATTCCTGTGGTCTCGTCTGGCCTTGAAATCTATAGATCTAGGAATCCAATTGTTTCAGTAAAGGCTACACAACGGCAAACTGATTGACCAAAATTTATGCTCAGTCTTTGCTGACCCCTGCCCATGTGCTAGCATGTGCATGGGGTAGCTGTGACCCCATCGTAGCACAATGCCAGTTCTCCTCAGGCTAACCTCCCAAACATGTTGCTTCTGCAGGCTTGGCTGAGCTTGTAGCAAAACGCTGCAGACTGCAGGGGGATTAGTTCTTTCCCAGTCCACTCCAGTGACAGTTGCCTCTCCTCCAAATCTGTGTGAATATAGAAAGTGGCTACTTTTCTAGGGAGTCTCTGGGCCTGGCCCTAGCCCCAGCTCAGTCATCTGTCATCACAGAGAAATAAACATATGGATTCGCATGCACTGCAGCCTGCAGGGAACTCCAGTGGCATATCCTTTCACCTGTTTCTTCACTGTTCCTCCCTAAACGCTAAGGTAGTTATGTAAAACATAGACGCTCAAAGTTAGAGGACGCTAAATTGAAATTAAACTTGTGTATTTTAAGAGGAAATGAGTCCTGTAAGATGATCTTACTGCCATACACTGATGATTGATGTCAGTTTATTTGTTGGCTACCGCAAAATCCTGGCAAAAGAAAAGGAATGAAATACAGTTGAGTGCTTGTGAGGCTGGTGATCTCAGGCAGTTAAGGCAATATCCAGGACATGAACATCCAGGGTCACACTGCAAAGCATTCTAGGCAGCCATGGTGGGCAAACTGATAAAATAATAGCTGAACCAAATCTCCATCGAGACCTCAGAATTGAACCCTGGAGCTTTTACCCAGAACTCAAACCCAAATCTTAGTATAAACCACAACAGCTCACAGTTAAACAGGAATGAAAAGACAAGTTGGTTTATTTTGTGGGACAGTGGCCTTACAGAATGAGGCACTTCCCTCTTGCCCCATGATTTCTCCCTGGAAGTGGTGGGTCCAAAGGCTCCTGGAAATTCTGTTCCATTCTGTATAAAATCTTGCACTGCCCTCAGTGCTGTGACCAAGATAGGTAAGAGGGATCCAGATAAGCATCTGAATGGATCCTGCCGCAAACTGTGAGTTATGCACCAGCCATGGGTGACATGATTCATGAAGTTCCAAAGGCTTTGTCATTACTTAGAGAAGTATCTTGTTCTCCTCTGTCTAAAGATTCATGGAGCCCTTTAGCTGGCTCTGTTCCCTTTTTCTTACGAGGCCGCAGAGCTGGCCTGGCGACTATTTGCATAATGTTATACATAATTACTTGAGGAAGAAATAATTTCCTTTCCCTGGAACTGGGGACCTTTTCATTTCATTTATTTTTTTATACATACATATATTCCTGAAAAAGATATACTGATAGTTGCTGGAACCCACAGTTCCCTTGAAATAAAAGCAGAAATAGTTATTTCTCTGGTTTGCCGATTCCTTTCAACATTCTTTTTTTAAAAAACAAGCATTGATGATTGAGCACTGCTGGTGAATTACAGAACACTGTTAACATGGCCCTGGCCATTTGCTAATGCATTCAAGGTTATACAGGGGCTCTCTCATCCCTACATGGCTCTCTCAGCCTCTCTTCAAATTCTCCTCTTTCCCATCCTGCACTTACTCACAAAGGAATCTATAGTATAGTGTTCTGATATTTGACACCCAAGAAAACGTTGAACATTTCTTAATAGTTGCTATGTAGCAATGTCCTCCTATCTTCAGATTACATTCAGCCAAGGGTGTCTTGAAAATGTAATTCTTCCTGGTCTTTCATTGGGAGACTATGGTGTCACTCAATAGGCAGTAGAAAAGCTAAGTAGAAACTTGTGAAAACCAGTCTGGACAGGTGTGTCCAACATACAGAAGATTGCAGCTCTCCTATTTGTATAGTGCAGAGGTGCCCAAAGTGTGGCCTACAGGCCACATGCATCCCGCAAAGGGCTTTCCTGCGGCCTGCGAGGAGTTTATTGAAAGAAGTATGCAAATACAAAATTTTAACTGGGTCACTAAGCCAGAGCACTGGAAATAGAAAAAATCCAGCACTGCACCAGGGAGCAGCCCCAGCCCTGCCTGGGAGTTTTGAAATCCCCTGCCCTGAGCATGTTTAGAGCATGCTCAGGACGGGAGCCCCAGCAAGTGGCATGGCCTCTGGAGCGGCCAGGTAAGGGGGATTTGGGGCAGGACGGCCCAAGGGAGCCAGTGCCAGGGTGGGGGAGGGGTTAGGGAAGGGGGTCTGCATGGGAGCAGTGAAAGCTGGGGGTGCAGGATGAGGAGGTTAGGGGGAGGGTTGGGGAGTTGCGAAAGCCAAGTATACTGAAAAAGAACTGGTTTGGGACTTTTTTGGCCCACGTGCCCACACCAGTCATGCCCTGCAGCTCCCATGTACAAAAACTTTGGGCACCTCTGTGATTTAGCTCTTAATAAAAAAGAGTTGTGTTTCTCTTGATCCTCCCCCAGACTCCTTATTCATATATCAGTACTCTGTAAAGAACATATGTGGTGCCCCGAGGCTGGTAATGTGAGGAAAAGTTTCTCACTTCAGATTTATGTGGAATAGCTGTGTTTTGCCAATGGATGGTCAGATACAGTGACAGATAGATAGATAGATAGATAGATAGATAGATAGATAGCCCTCCACTGTACATTAAATGATACCCTGCCAGTAGATAGATACAGAGATATCTATATCTGTATACTTCTATATAAGGACTATGGAGTCAAATGCTAATGTATTAGATTAGAGAGATTTATGCAAATAATGTGCTCTATGCATGCAGCACTCTAAGGTTTCAGGGCAAGTCATTCTGCAAACTTCATAAAAAAAGCATTGTATGTCTTTGCCCAAATTCATCAAAGCGATGGTGGAGCTATCTCCTAGAAGGAGCTGTGGATTCCACATTGCTTGTGAAAGGAAAAACTAGATGAGGCAACCCAATAATGAAGTGATAATCTTGCACTGCTCAATGCATTCACAATATATGACAATGTCTTTCCAGCTCTAATTCAAGTCTGATTTTTATGTCTATGCTATATTGTTAATTACCTCCCCTTATATTAGTGAGACATTGTAAAACCTGTTTCAGTTCCACATGGGGAAATGCATTTTGATGTCACAGAAGAACAGGAAACAGCCCTGACCTTGTCCTCTTTTCAGAACAAAGTAAGGGAGGTGGGTGTAATCTCCACAAAAATGTGGCAAGAGTGTAATATATTAAATCCAGTCCAGTGAATTAAAGTCCACATGAAATATGTGTGACTACAGTCCAGTGAACCAATAAGCCACTCCAGAGTTTGATTAGGAACCCTAGGCAAGCAGCATAGCCTATCAGAGCTTTGTATGCAAGAAGGAAAGCAAGTCCTCCTGTGGGTTATTAATAAAGTGAATGTTTAATGGTTAGCACCCCTGCTAATCTCTTATATCACTTACAACATGGAAACACTGCAGGGAATTAGGAGAGATTCCCCACATCAGTTTAGCCAAACTGCCAAGGGTTTGATTAGAAAAACTTAGCACAGTGCACTGTTGTAGGCACTTTGTGGATCTCTCTCTCTCGCTCTCTCTGCCCTGTCCCTGGTGCCTGTGGCAACAGCTCATTAAAAGTGGGGGTCCAAGTACCAGGCAGGGGGGCAGGAAGGGAATCCATCCCCTTACCACTGGCCTTGCCTTAGCACAGCTATTAAAGAAAATCTGTAGCCCTTATAGCTCTACTTAGGAAACTTGAATCCTATTTAATGAATGATCATTAACTGGGGACACTTCAGATGAGAAAATTGTTTTAGGAATGAGCAATTAGATCTTAACACTTAAGACATGTAACTCATTTCTAATTAAGCTCATGGTAAATTATAGCAATGGTATTTATTTTTTAATGAGAAATAAAATGGAAAATAAATTATAAACCTTCAGAAAATAGAGAGGGAGACAGATAGAAGGAAAAAGAGGAAAGAATAGAGAGGATGGAGAAGTGGCCCAAAAAAAGAGAAAGAAAACATGTTATTACATATCAACCAATCTGATCTAGCTGCACTAACATAGCAGCAACCTACATACATTCCTTCTCACTACTTGGGGAGCCCTTGCAAAATCAATTCAAATTACAGACTTTTCTCTAAAGGTGGGTAAACCACAAAAGCTCAGAAGGCTCAGTCTGGTTATCAGGGCTTCCCATCAAGAATCAGAACGTCTTCTTTTCCCCTCCAAATCCAACTGAGACATGACAAGTACAAACGTAGTGCACAAGGAGACATGTTAATGATCACAGATTCAAAGTGATCACAGAGGGAATCTGCTACTCTTGAGCAAATATTAATCACATCCCTCAGAGAGATGCCCTTGGTGCAGGTAGGGGAGAAACAAGGAGACTGCCTATCTGTCACAGGAAGCACACCGGGAGCTCAGAAATAGGGAAGGAAAGGAAGATCTCAGCTAAGAGATGTGAGAAAGACTTGGAGTATTATCGAAATGACTTGTGTGGGTACTGTGGTTCTGTCATTACGTACTGTATGTCAGAAAAACAACTGCCTTATGACACTATCCTGGAGAGTAACCCACCCCGGAGTTAAGGAGTAGTGGTGTATATAGAGAGAGTGTGTATGTACTTCAGGAAAAGGAGACTGCAGTATCCAGGATATGTCTAATGCAGATGTACTTTACTGTTAATTGGATTGTTACTACGCACAAAATAAATTCTAAGTGATTATTACAAACCCAGTGAGGTTTCATAGCTGCATAATAAACTTCCATATATAAACATATATCTATGACCTATTGCTAATCCCAGTAAATAATCCTTTTATAGTTAGTTCACTAAAACCCTGGTGGCCTATTGCACTGTGCTATAATAATACTTCTCTGGTGTCTTTCACCCAGTGGTCTCACAGCACTTTAATTAGACTCACTGGCCTTCCTGTGACCTAACTATTATTATTCCCATAACATGGAAGGGAAACTGAGGCACTGACAGGGATGTAACTTGCCCAAGGTCACATGCAGAGCCAGGTATGGAACCCCAAACTTCTAACTCAGTTATAGCCCCTGTACAAGCAACCCCAGTTCTGTTTGCCTCTGTTTCTAAAGGGCATCAGCAAACCCATAGACCCATCCTATAGCATTACTATTCTTAAATGGGAGTAGAAGCCACTACGTTAAGTGGGCGTCGCAGGGAGATCCCAAGTCCCAGGACATGGAGGTTATAATTAAGGAAGGGCAAACTGGTCTGGATAAAGTATCTGATACAAACTTTTGCCCTCAAATCCAGGTTCACATCATACCTTCTGCCCATTCTGAGGTTTATAAATGTTATATTTATTAATATCTGCCTTAAAATGTTTTCAGCTCTCTCTGCAGTGTCTGATTCCGGCTGGGCACTACCAGAAAGGCTGATCTAAGCATTCCTGGCCCATCTGGAAGCAAGACATTCCAGAAATCTCACATGAAGGTTCCAGTTCAATTTCACAGACCCAAGACCTTTGGCGAGTTCATGTTGGCTTTATGGAACCAAAACCAATCTTTAGGATGCCCGTCTGAATCAATTTTTTTCAGATTCATCCACAGGTACCATTTTTAGCTGAGCTGGATTATATTTGCTCAGAGAGCAGCAGATGCCCTCTGTGGTCACTTAGAACCTATGATCATTAATATGTCCTGTTGTGGACAACATTTGTACTTGTCATATCTCAGTTGGATCTGGAAGGGAAGATGAGGTGGTCTGTTATGATATGCCTGGTCCTGCAACTAACTTGCGCATAATAAGAGGGGCTGCTAATCCTGACCAGCTATAACTACCCTAATACTCAGACACTTTTCCTAAGATAGTGTGTTACTCTCACCCAAAGTAGAGTGCTTCTACTATTCAGCTAGCCAGCTGTCCAGGACAAGCCAGTGCAAGCATTCTGTTGCCCAAATCTGTGCTGGACCTCAGGAAGGCCAGCCTCTTTCTGCACAGCATCTGGTGCTTGCACACCCCTTTGGAACACAGCCCTGGGAATGGTCTGCAGACTTCACTTCCTGTCATTAAAAGCATGCCGGTATAAAACGGGAGCCAAAGCTAGGCACAAATATAAGTCTCTTTTTCTGGAAACATTCCTACAAGGCCTCCTGGGAGCCTTTCCGTTCTCACTGAGGCTGTTTAAACAAGTGCAGTGACTTGACACAATTTTGCACCCTTCTTCTCCAAAAGCCTCACTAATCACTTTTTAGAAGGGGCCCTCTTAGCCTGCTAAATCAGCGTAGGATTTAGTCTGTGTTGTATGGCTTGCCAGCTGTCTGCACATGGATTTAAATCTGATCTGTGTGGAACAGCAGCAGTTACAGGGCTGAACTTCTGGACAAAAGTAATGCTTATTAACCTCCTTCCTATTACACACTCTTGTGTCCTTGCGTTTCCTAGCAATGAACCCCTCAGAGTCTTGGGCTTTGCCTTTTTCTCAGACCCCCTTGACACTATTTTGAAACATTTAAACATTGGCTCTTAAATTTCAAGCACATTTCTCCAGGACTGTTTTCTCCACACAGGGAGCCATGCCAAGAATATTCTCACCGGTGCTGGCTACTCTTGGTCAGCATTGAAAAGCAGGTTGATGGGGGAGTGGTGGCGGGGGTTTTGAGGCATGGAGTAAGTTTGCCTTGCCACAGTCCACACTATATACCTGTTTTATAGATGAACACAGGACTTCAGTAGCCACAGCTATCGAGGCACCATCTTTCACCATGACACTATAAGAAGGAAGGCATCCTGGATTTTGATCCTGGCTCAACCACTGACCTGCTGTGTCTGATCTTTGACATGTTATGCCGTCTCTCAGTACCTCTGTTGCCCTACCTACCTTCTGTCTGTCTTGCCTATTTAGAAGATAAATGCTTGGTATGTGGGGGACAGGACCTAGCACAGTCATCCTTGACCTCAGTTGATACTTCTAAGTAATATTTTAATACTAACAATGAGAAAGAACCAAGAACCTTTGGGAACTAAGGAAGAATTTAAAATCCTGAATCAAGAACACCAAGTACATAAGGAGAATAGTCGCCCAATGCAAAATTTTCTACTTAAATATTTACAATGGGTGTCATCCTGGGTGGTGCTGGGCATCAGGCACTTAGTACTTTGCAGAAGGTATTAAGGCCATCGTTAAGTCATACCCAATATTTGGGGAATATCCCTGTCAGTTTAAGAGCAAGCCAGTGCCAGCTGGGACTCTGTTGTCATGATATATCCAAAATGGGACATGTAATATATCATCAGAAACCTAACAACTCGTCAGCCATTAATATTCTTGTATGATGTATTTACAATAAGTCCACAAAGAACTTTATTGATATATTCGTAAAATACATTTAGAACCAATATGTAAACCATGCCTGTTCCAGACAGAGCAATGTGGTTCCACCTACTCAAATGTGTTGCTGGTGTAAATTAAGGAAGATATGACTGAAGACAAAGAAAAGCACACTTACCTGAAAGATAAACAAAGCCCTCAGGAGAGAAGGAGAGAAAGATGAATGCTTAGTAATCTCAGTGAGGGATGGTGACTGCTCCTCCATAAATCCTTCCTGCTTTTTGAAGTGGGATCAATGAACCTTGGGAAGATATGAGGAGAGAGACAAAAGGACATTTTGGTACCATCACTTGAGAGACTAACAGAGGAGTCCTGCTCTTGAAATCATAGAGCATTGGGTCCTTCAGATATAAAGTTGCTGGGATCTGAGTTTAGATCAGGGGTAAGGTTTTTAACTTGCTGAAATTAACTTTTAGTCTTAGAAGCATATTTTTTTGCTTTTGTTTCTAGTAACCTTTTCTATCTTTATTCCTTTTTCTTGATATCATTAAAGTCTATGCCTTTTTATTAACAATTTTTTTTACCAGAAACCAGTTCAGTGCTGTAATTGAACTAGAGTGTTTGTTAATCCCAGTTAAGGTAATAACATGCTGGATTCTGTCTCTTTAAGGCAGTAGCAAAAAAAATAGTGTCTCTAATTGTTCAGCAGGCAGACTGGACACTACTGCAGATGGTTTTTAGGGAAATTCAGCATTAACATCACTCTGCAAAAAAGCAAGTAGGTAGTGGAAGCCAGGCTATGACCATGCTTGTGGGCTGGCTGTTTGTCAGGACTGTGAGCATAACACTTGGAATCCAGTTCTCCTAGGCTATGTCTACACGCAAGGTTTTATTTCGAAATAAGTCATTCCAAAATGACTTATTTCGAAATAAAACCTTTATTTTGAAAAAAAAAATGATTTGAAATGTGCCGCCCTGGTTGTGGCCACCCCACTGGGGGCTGCAGCCCCCACAACAGGGCGCGGCGTGAGCCACCTGGGCTGCGGCCACCCCGCCCCGGCTGCAGACCCCCGAGCTGGTGGCGGGGGAGCCGCGGGACTCGCAGCCGCTGCCCCCGCTGAGCCCAGGGCCTGAGGAGCCGGCGGGACCCGGCTCCCCGTGGCTGCAGCTGCTCAGTCGCTGGGGAGCCGGGTCGGGACCGGCTCCCTGGCTGCAGCCCCCGCGGCGGGGAAAAGCCGCGGCCCCGGCACCCTGCCGCGGGGTTTGCCGCCGGCCCTGGCAGCAGGGAGAGCCGGGCGCCCCTGGACCCCACGGTGGGGTTTGGGAGCAGCCCTGGCAGCAGGCAGAGTGGGGAGCCCCGGCACCCTGCCCAGGGCTTCTGAGCAGCCCCAGCGGCGGGGAGAGCGGGGCATCGGCACCCCTCTGCAGGGCTCCCCGCTGGTCTTGGGGGCAGCCCCCCGTGCCCTGCGGCTTGTCTCCCCTCAGCACCCTGGCCAGGGTGCTGAGGGGGTGGCTCTTCCTCCCAGGGTACTAAGCACCCTGGGAGGAAGTTCAAATCATGTTGTTTCAAAACCATTTGTTCTGAAACAACATGTCCGAACGGGTCTAAAGCCGTTATTTCGAAACATCCGTTTCGAAATAACGGCTATTTCGGGGAAGGGGTAGGTTTTACTTTTCCGAAACGACGATCCTTATTTCGAAAGGACGAGGTCCGTCCTTTCGAAATAAGGAAACGTCATGTAGACTAAATTTTTTTTATTTCGAAATAACGGGTGTTATTTCAAAATAAAAGGGCCGTGTAGACGTGCCCCTAGAGTTGCAGTGCCCCTGACTAATCTGGGGATGAACCTCAAACCTCACTCTCCTTCCTCACATCACTCCACTAAGGTCACCCAACACCTAGTTTTTCTGGTCATAACATATTCCTGACATGAATGGAGTTACATCTCTGCTTTGCTTGGTGCCATGTTGCTCTGACTTGGGTTGGACAGGAATTCAGAGAAAAGCTTGGACTCCAATTATCAATCCCTCCAGCTACAGACTCCTCAGGGGCAACACTTCCTGTTTTACTATCTTTTTTTTTTTTTTTTGAATTTTCAGAAACTATTTACAGGAAGATACAAAGGAAGTCACCAGCTCGATTGGCTCATACAGAAAAAGAGACAGGTGAGAGGAAGCATATCGGTTGGTAAGTGACACACTGTTCTACAGCCATTTGTCATACAGCTCACTGGAGCAGACATATCAAGGCAATGAAGCATGCTTCTTTACAGCATAACTATATATCAGGTAGATAGATAATGAAAAGTATTTTCATTAAAAATTGTTTTTTTCACCATTCCCCCAAATATTACCTGAAAATTTCCTAGTTTCACAAAGAAAAATAATTCCACACACACATGCACACGTGCACCCAAGCACGCACGCACACATACAGTTTTGGCCTCAACAAATGTTCAAGCTTATATTATTGTCATAAAAAGCCCAGAAAATTTCCCACCAGAAACTTTCAATCTGAAAATGTAGACGAGTTGTAATGATGTTAGTTGCAGCACTGGTGTCCATAGGTGCATATCAAACACAGATGTTTTAAAAATTATGTTTATTGCAGTTACTGTCAGTGCACAGGTGATTGGGTAGGGTTAAAAAAGCAAGGAGTCCTATGCCACTTAAAGAACTAACAAATTTATTTATTGAACGAGCTTTCATGGGAGAAAATCCCACTTCATCAGATGCTTTGAAGATGGAGGAATTTATAAGCTCCCCCATCTTCAAACTGTCTGATGAAGTGGGATTTTTCTCCCACAAAAACTCATGCGATAAATAAGTTTAATTTTTAAGTGCCACAGGACTCCTTGCTTGTTTTGCTGAGCTAGGAAAACACAGCTGCCCCTTTGGAACTGGCGAGGGTTAGTTAGTCTGGGTTGCAGTATATACATGAGGAACTGACTTTAGTTAGCTGGACATGCTACACTGTGTGGCTTTAATCAGAGGTCAATGTTGTCTGTCTTGTGTGTTGTAAAGCGAATATTAGCTAAGCAGTGGTTTTTCAAACTTTTTTCCATGGGACCCAGTTGAAACTGTGACCCAGCAATTACATCTTTGAGCAATGCACTCCAGTCTTTTGGCAGTGGCAGCAGGGGGTGCTGTGACCCAGTGCCTGAGGGTGTGCAACCCAGTAGTGGGTCCCGACCTGAAGTTTAACAATCACTCAGCCTTCAAAACTAACATGGGATTGTCTGCTTCACACTGTGATTTTTTTCATCACTTGTATTTCTTATATTTTCTTTAGCCAGATCTCAAGTTTTAGTCTTTTTCATGATCATGTCATAACATCATGGTATATCTGCCCAACAGGTAAATATGTTGTACCATCCCTGGTGTTGGTTGTTTTGAAAAAGTGTGATAAAAGAGTGCTTTTTTCCAATACAGAGCCCCTCCAACCCTGCTCCCATCTAGTCAGCAACCAGTCAGGTGCCTTCCCCCACCACCATTTAACACCATGAGAAAGGCAAGGTGACCCTTATGCCTTTTCATAACCCCTGAGGACTGAGACCCTCAGAACCCATAACCTAGTCCTAGCGCATAAGAGTGTAGGATTTTATCTCAATCTGTTTCTAAGTTCTTCTGTTGGGTTTTGGTATGTGTGACCACAACATTTGGTTTGGCAGACAGAAGATAAGTTTGTGAGGGGAGGGAGAGAGGGCAAAGGGGTATATGTCAGGGCTGGATTAAGGCAGAGGCTTCAAGGGCTGCAGCCCCCTAAAGGGGACCTAAAGGGGGGGTCCTGCATCCCCCCCCAAAAAATCCAGCCTGGCATGCCTGAATGGCCAGCTGCTGCCACTCACCTTCAGCCTGCCTGCCCAGCTCCCCTGGCTGACTGATAACTCACAGCCTCTGGCCCACCTCTCCGCAGCCTCTAGCAGCAGCACGTGCTTGTCCCAGCCTGTGGCCTCCTCCCCCCTGCTGCAACTCCTTGCACGGCCTGTGTCCCCCACAGCAGCGTGGCTGCCTCCATGCAGTAGCACCAGCCTACGGCAACACCGACTGTGGATCCCCTCTTCCTCCACAACGCCAGCCAGGGTCCCTGAGCCCAACCCCCAGCAAGGAGGGGGGCAAAGAGGGGGCCACAAGGATGAGCAGCTCCGGCCTCCCCAGGGCTTCATCCAGCCCTGGTGTGTATGGCTGATTTGCCTAATGGTCCTCCAGCAGAGGACAGGGCTATAAATATAGCGCATGTTAACTTCTCATTAACAGTGTCTCTAGCAATAGTGCTTGGAGACAGCACCTTTGGGATGATGTCTGGTATATGCCAAGCTCCAAAGATCCTGTGTTTCAGAAGGGAGATTAAACACAACTTCTACCATCTCTGTCAACCTCTGCCTCCAGAAACCTGATCTGATCACTTCCCATTAGGTAATATGCAATTCTAACACCTGCAAGACTGGTTTTGTAATATTAATTATCATGGAACTCTTCCCTAAAACACATTGAGAAATTCCCAGTCAGTATCTTCTATCACTCCACTTCCCTTCCTGCCCATTTCCCTCTCTCCCCCACCTTATTCCAGTTCATCAGCAGACACTGACTTGTCCATTTAGAGTCGGCACCCCCACTGTCCAGTTTGGCCATGCCGTTCTTTTCCAAAATGGCATGTGCATATGGTAGAGGCAGAACTATGTAACCAGTTCAATGTTAAACACATGCCCCTTTAGAAAGATTATATGGAATGCATTTTCCATGGCTTCGGACAGCTGTGCTCTGGCAGTATCATCTGTCTTTTAATGGTGCCCTGCAGAGTTCTAAAGTTGCCACAACTTAGACAAGAGAGAAAGAAACAAAGCAAGAAAATGAGTGGAAAGGAAGCAGCCAATGCTAGAGGAAACAAAGGCGGCACCAGGCCTTCCGACCTGTGGTATTTGCTAAAAGTGTCCTATTAAAGCTTGTCCCTGGCCAGGCCTGCTTCTGTTTACTGAGCCTCAGGCCAAAGTCTTACATTGCAGGTGAGACTCATAATAATCCTGAGTGGGCAGAAGGGTTTCCGCCTGTCTCATCATCTCACAACATAAGAAATGCCTCTGAAGAGCAGTTCCCCCCACTAACCCCATGCTGTAATCTGATCAGAGGAAGGAGGAGAGTTCGGGTTGGCGTCTAATGACTTCTAACTCCAGGAATAAGGAAACGGCAATCAAAGGGCTTGTTAAAGAAAGAAAGGGCTACTGTGCTGCTGGGGCACCCCCAGCTTTTGGATTGCTTTGCCACCTGGCCAGGAAAGGAGGAGGACCTTTGGAACAGTGTGGGCTCACACGCTGTCCATGCTCACACAGCTCCATGCACGGGTGTTGGTGTCCCCTTAGGTTAGTGCTATGCACTGCTCTACGAGGGGACACCAGTCCAAATACTCCATGAGCCATTGGTGGTGTTGTGGAGGCTGACCTTGTGGTGGAGAGAGAAGTGTGTCCTCAGCCCCTGCAGAAAGGCAGTAGGTGCATGCCCGAATGAAGAGGCAGTATATGTAGTCCCTGAGCCAGAGAAATTATTTCCTACCACTCAGCACTGACTCCTCCTTCTTGTTCCCTGCACTGAACATAACTCATTTGCTGCTAGAGCCAACCCATGGTTCCATGATTATGTTCTGAGAGGATACAATGAGCTCATGGATGCCCAGGAGAGGTTTAAGCCTAATGACAGTAAAAGCCCAAATGGAGTTGGAGGAGAGCTGGACTGGGACACAAACTGGATCAGCTGGGAGACAGGGCAATAAAGAAGTGGTCATCCAGAGCCCTGAAGACAGAGCAAGAATGGGAGCAGCCACAGGAAGTCAGGGCAAGCTGGCAGGTTGGAAAATATGGGTCCAGATCCAAGTCCCATAGTTCAGGGGTGTCTGTATCCAGGGGTTTGATTCTGCCGGAGGCAGGACTTGAGCATAATATTTGGATCTCGATCATGATCTGACCTTACTCTGCTCAGGGTGGCGGTGGAGACTGAAGATCAGCATAAGCCAAAGCCCGTTGCATTGACACACCCAGGTCAATAGCACTGACCATCCACTACTGTCCCTGGAATCCCCTGTG
Source organism: Podocnemis expansa (assembly GCA_007922195.1). Lineage (NCBI taxonomy): Eukaryota > Metazoa > Chordata > Testudines > Podocnemididae > Podocnemis > Podocnemis expansa. The sequence goes on from ML681991.1 coordinate 25,451,758, forward strand.
CAGAGGTAAGGGGCCTAACACAGCTGCTCAGAGCTGCTCTGGATAAATGCCCGACAGCTGAAATGGGGAAAAATGGGCCTAGTTCTTTAACTGCCAGCATGAGCCAATACATCACATCAGCCCTGGCACCTATTTTCAGGAAGGAATCAAAGGGCTTCTTAGTGAGAAGGGATGGAATGACAGGTAGAAAGGCCAGAGGATAAATCCTGCTGCCTACTGGGACTGTTAAATATTAAGAGAGATTAGTGTCTGACAGGGGAGAGAAGGGTAGCAGCCCTGCTAAACAGTTAGAGAAATGCATGGAATTCCCCCTCCTTTGTCAGTGTTAAAGCAGAACACATAGGGTGAAAAAAATACCATTGATTTAAATGAGGAAACAGCCATTGCTCCAGTCATATACACACTAAGCCCCTTCCTGGAGCCAGTTCCTACCAAGAGAATTGAGCCAGCCTGACTGTGAGTTGTGCAGCTGGGGGCGTTCTCACTCCTGTTGCTGCTGCGGCTGCTATCCCATGAAGTGCAACAGCAGAGTGGCCTGCAAGAGACAAAGGGAATTGTGCCACAGAGTGAGCTGGGTTGGTGCTCGGCTTCTCCACTCCGTCTTCTGGCTTTGCCCCATCAGCCCACCCTGCCCCTTCTGCCTCTGAAATTATTGGTGTAAATCACAGTGTGGGCCCTGCACAAACAGAAGGAGAAAGGAAAGGAGAAATGGTGCGGCAAACTGCACACAGGACACACATCTGCTTCTCCTTGTCTCCCTTCCTGCACCTTTTGCATCTAGCACTTGGACTTCTCCCCTCACTCAGATAGCCCTTCAGGAGTGGTACCGAAGTGTCTTTCTGGAATTTCTAGGTGGATCCGCAATGCAGAATCAGTCTTTCACTCCTCCCTTAACAGGTGTGCTTTGTGATATGCAGGAAGTGAAGGGAACGCCCAGAAAGCCCCTGTCCAGATTTCTCCCAAGCAGCACACAAAGCTGTTGGCAAAGTGGCAAAGGATGGAAGAAAGTGCCCCTTATGACTTCTATGAAGTCTCTCTTATTCCCGCTGCTCAGTTCTCCCTAGAGATGCAGTCATTTTATCTCATTCCTTCTCAGGCAGGTGCCGCTTAGTAGTAATGAGAGCAAAGGAGACATCTACGCTGGCAAAATTAGGAGCCCTGATTCATCACTTGTTCATCGGAGGTAGCAACACTAGAAGCAGGACCCCAGCATTTTTTCCACTGTATTGAAAGCCTGGATTTTCCTGGTATAGACAAGGACTGAGAGCAAAGACCCCAGAAAGACAAAGGAAGGAAATATTTTCCACCCCCAGAACAGCTCCCACAGCCTAGGAAAGACATTCTGAGGCCCAGGCACACCTTTACTTTGTGCTAACCCTAGCCTCTGTTTGCCACCTGGGGTACGTCCACACACACTGTTTAAACCAAAATAACGCTGGTTATTTCAATTTAAAAAATGGTAGGTCCACACGACGTTCCCTTATTTCAAAATGAGGAGCTCCCTCATTTTGATATAAGGAAAGTTATATTGATATAATAAAACTTAGTATTATATCGATATGACAGTTATTTCAAAATAACACAGTGCAGACGTTATTTTGATTTAACTGTTAAATCGATTTAACACTTTCTGCCCTTCTCCTTCCCAGGTGCTTTCTTTTTTCTACATATTTGGTGGGGGCATGGCCCAGTGAGGGGGCCATGTTGCCACACCTCCTGTGGTGCCCCTTTCCTGAATGGAAATAGCAAGTCCTGTGTCTGGACGTGCTATTTCAATTTGGGTTTGTTTTTTTTTTTTTGGTGTGGACCTGTTAAATCGATTTAACGATTTTTATATCCATTTTATTAAATCAATACAAGTTAAATCGATTTAACTGTGTAAGTGTGGACATAGCCCTGTTCTTTTACTTTGGGGACCATCTCTGCTTCAAAGTGGAAGAACACCCATAAATCTGAAGTACTATTCCAGGATTCTGCAATGGCCGTTTCCGATGTCACATTTCAACACCTGTCACAGGAAGTGAGCTCATCCTTTAGGACAGAGTTAATGTAGCATCTTTCTTCAGTGAACTGACTTCCCCGGTCTTCACTTCTGTCTCCCAATGTCTTTTCTTCTTCTGGTGCCTCTCCTAGCTCTCTTGTTTATTCCCTCCCCACTCTTCTCTTGCCAGGCGAACATTATCTCCCCCAGACTTACAAAGGCACCTTCCTCACTGGAACCCTGGCAGGAGAAGCAGGGGCTGTAGCTCAGGAATGTGTTTGTTGTGGGAGGGAGGATACTGCAGAGGAGATAGAAGGGTCAAATCCAGCTCAAGTGGCTTATTCAGGATGGTAGTTTCCACAGCCTTGTTACAGGCATTGTAAAGCGCTTCGTACAGACCAGTCAAATATATGTGATAGGTTTTAAGATATTAAAATAAATTGGCCAATTTTCCTACTTTAAATGTCACAGCTTATTAGCTAGCTGAAGAGCTTGTGTGGCAGTGACAGGTGTGTGTGAATGTGTTTATCAGTGTGCGGAGGAAGGAGAAGTGTGTGCATGTATAGCTGTAGAGGGGCAGGCAAGTGAGAGTGTGTATGGGAGGGAGAGGGGTTTGTCTGCTTGCAAGGGGAAGGAGGAGTGTGAGTGTGATGTGTGAAGGTTTCAGCAAGGAGTGAAAGCCTGTGTGGATAGCTGGTATGTGGTGTTGTGAGGGGCTATGTGTAGCTGTGTGTCATCGGTGAGGAGAGGTTTTTTTTTTTGGGGGGGGGGGTTGTGTATATGTGTTTATGTGTGGCGTGGGCCTGGAACATAGGGAGAGGGGGAGGAATTGCTTGGATCTCACGTTGGGATATTATGAAGTGGCAGCCTCCTCTTCTCTTAATCAGAAGGTCCCCCAACCTGTGTCTGGTTTATGTATACAGTGTAGTTATAGCCATGTCTGTCCCAGGTGGGTGAAGAAATATCTTTTATTGGAGTTCTGCTGGTGAGAAAAACAAGCTCTCTGTGTAAGCGCAAAAGCTCATCTCTCTCACCAAGAGATGTTGGTCCAATAAAAGATATCACCTCACACACCTTGTCTCTGGATTGAATGACTCCGTTTTCTGGTTCAGAGCCCTGCCAGTGCAATATCTCAAGAGCCCCATGATTAAGATAACAGAGGCCACAGCCTGGGATTCCTAGCTACATTCCCATTCGGGATCCTGGCATTCCACCTACTGTGCCCTCTACAGAGGTGACAGACTCCTTTGTTAGGAGTCCATTCAAAGGCAGAATCAAATTCTCTGGGAACGAGTTCTTCCCACTCTTTCACAGGGCTTCCAATGGTCTGAGACCTAGCACTGATTACAGAAAGATAGGTATTGAACTACCACAGGGATGGCCACTATGCTCCCATGACAAGAAGCAAAGGTGACCATGGATTTCTAAAGTGTCCCCTGAGGCTATTCTTATCTTGCCCACATTACACAATGAATCACAGTGTAAAATGGGAATAGCATCAGAATCTTGCCTATTACTCTCCTGTTTACACTGACACCAGTCGTCACTCCCAGGCCCCTTCACTAAGCAGTAGGCCCCAGATAACCACCATTTCTTGTTGTGGTGATGAGGAAGGGGTCTTTTTAAATGTTTATGGCTAAATTAGAACTGCGTAGGCCAGTTGCAAGAATATCCGTTTCCAGACAGCCCACATGATGTGACAGGCTCCTGTCAATTCACACTAGAGTGGGCATCCTGAAAAAGGGAAAGGCAAAATTCCCAGAGTCATGTTGGAAAGGTTCCACTGTGTATGCTGGTGTGGAGAACGGCTGCTCCTGGAATCTGTGCTGAATGTACTACATGCCCACAGCAGCAGTACATGGTTGTTCGTTATTACCTATATATATGCAAATGATGCGGAACTTAAGCTATCCTGTTTAGAGCCCTTAATGAAGGGGATAGCTACCAAGAGCAATTCTTCGGGCTGTTAAGGTGTCAGCCAGAGGACAGGAACCAAACATCTCTAAGGTATTACTTAGTTTTTCAGGTCATTCCCTTTCTTCTTATGCAGATAGCCACAGTGATGAGCAAGTAATAATGTGACTGGTAGATACACACACCTCCTGGAACAAGAAGCCAAGATGACCCACAGGGACCTTGCAGGGTTTCCCCAAATGAGACTCCAAGTACCATGGACAGCTGCCCCACCTCAGTGCCCTTGTTCACCAAGCACTGTCCCCTCCTCTCCAGCAGCAGGGTGTTCTCTCTCATGCCAGCTTTAGGGATATCTTGTCCCTCTCTGTGTGACTCCACAAAGAAAGTGTGGAGAGAGCGGAGTGCAGTCTGCATCTGTCCTCCCTGAAGTGGTGGCAAGACTTTCCAATAGCAAAAACCTTTAGAAACTCATCAGGGAGTTCCAGCTCTTCTAAACACAACAAAAATTCCAGCTCATTCCACGGTTTATTTTTCCTGGTTCTGTTTCGCTTGTATTTCTAATCATGCCAATTCTCTTAGTAGCAATTTCATCAAGATAAAGACCTCCCACAAGTAACCCTGCTCTCGTACAATGCTGCTTTTCCATCTCAGTGCTGTGCTGGGACTCAGCTCTTATAAGCCCCTGCTCCAAATGAGCTCTGGATCAGGAATTACTTCCCAGGAACTCTTGACTCCCCTAGGCACTCTTCCAGGACCCACAACATATTAGCAGAACCCAAGGATACTCCCAGAGACCATATGAGAGCGATGAATGCACTTCACATCATCACACTCTGGAGAAAAACACTAGCTCTTTCCTTTCTGGTATGGATGCTGCTCAAAGCTGCACAATAGTGATAGGAGATTGCAGAGGTCGGGAATGGTACTGGTGTCATTTTGGGGTTATGACCTTCTCAATGCAGCCAGCAGCATGAGAACTTCTGAGACAGAGCCCTGCACCCAGCCACTGGTGCTCGCAGGCACTCATTGGGAAGCACAGGCTTCTCTGTATGTCCTTGTGTCTGTGCTTTGGATTAGTTGCTCTGGCTTCCAGAGTTTGTGTCACATCTGAGGAAACAGGTAAGACAAATGTGCTGTTCTCTGCAGCTGGTGCCAGTCCTCATGGGGAGCAGAATCCCCACAGTAGCTGCAGGCTGGCAGGTGTGTCATTGTCATCGCTGGCACTGCCATAGTTATCTTTGGATGCAAATCCTCGGGAAAATTGAGCGCTTAAAAAAGGACAGGCTCTCCTGGGTCATATTAGTCATTCCTCGTTAGGAAAGCACGGCTAGGTTCTTTGTTTCTCTCACTCTCCAGTGTATTTAGATAAATACATTTTCTAATTCTCCAGGTCCCACTGAATAAAAGAGAACTGCAAGGTGAGAATATTAAAGCAGCAGATTATCGAGTGCTGCCTGTGAATTGAACAGAGACATGATGGGGAGGGGAGCAGGCTGTATTATATGTAAACTGCAGAGGCAGAGAGACCTGGCAGGAGGGAGTGGAGTGCAATGGGGAATGAGAAACAGAGTTAGAAGGAGAAGGAAGATGAAAGAAAGGGAGAGAACTAAGAGATGGACACAGGTAGAAAAAGGAGAGGTAGACGGATAAAGGGAGAGTGAATGTGAAGAAAGAGAGCAAGAAGAGCAAGACGGGAGAATATGGGAAAAGGAAAGAAGAGGAGAGGGGGAGACTGGAAGGGGGAAACTGCAGAGAAGAGGCAGAGCAGCTGTTGAAAGTAGTACGCATTTCAGTTTTTAATGATTCAAAAATACAATCATTAACATGTCAGATGCAGAGGTAAATGGCAGGGCTCGTTTACAAGCCCTACTGTCTTTGAAGAACAAATGCCACATAAAAGGAAAGCTTTTAAAGCAATCAGGCTGGAAAATGCTGCCCGCATAGCTCTCCTTTTGCCAGGATCCCTCCCTGTTAAAGAGAGCCAAGGCCAGGGTTATTTGTGTTATTTTGTTTGGGGTTGCTTTTTCCTTTTTTCTTCCTCCTCTCACTACAGTTTGTGTCTTCTGTTTGTCACATGAAGCTGTGAAATCAGGAGCGTTCTGCTCTTCACTTCCGACAGCCACAGGAGAACGGATTTACATCAGGTTCAGACACTGACAAACTTCACGTCATTGTTCCCAATTTGAGCGGAGAAATTCCCTTCCTATTTCAGTGATTTGACTTGCTATTCGCTGCTTGGCTCTCTCTCTGTTCTGACTTGCTCTTCTCTTCTCCCTCACTGTTGGCCCAGGCCACAGAGACATCTTTAAAGAACACATTACAACTGAAGATCTGGTTGTCAGCTCTGGGAGTGTAAGAAAGATGCTCCAGAACTTCCTCCCAAACAGGAATTTCTCAGACCACCAAACCCATGTGAAGTTGCAATACAAGCAACAGCCACAGCAGGTGCAGTTTGCATGTCATGGGCTTTTTTACAAAAAGGCAACCCAACACTCAACAGATTGCCTATAACCACAGAAATTGGCTCACGTGCATGACCTCAACCATCCACCACACCTAGACTTTGGCAGTGGGTAACATCAGCAGAAGCAGGTAGAGACAGACATCATGAGTGTGGAAGGTGAGCAGACAATGGGAGCACAATCCTGGATGGCTAGAATGAAAATAACCGTTAAGAAATGAGGGGCGTGAGAGGCAATGGTTAGCTGACTTGCATGTAAATATGTGCAGATACTGTTGTGTGCTCAACTCAGGTGGGTGGGGGAACAGGAGCTGAATGACATTAACTCCTGTTCTCAGCTTTCTTTCTTTCTTTCTTTCTTTCTTTCCACACACCAATACAGTCACACACACCTCTATTAACTGAACTTGATGGGACATGCAGGTAATGGTCAACATGCCTAATATCCTCCTACCACCATCATTTGGGACAACAGAGCAAATAACACGTGACACAGGGTATTATCACACTCTATCCTTGCTTCCTGCAGTTCTTGAATGTCTGAGGCACTTGTATGGTCTCATGATGCACATACACAAGAAACGATCCAGCATAAAAATAAATGAAAATGCAGAGTGTAAAACAATGGAGAGGTAAAGAATTCAGGCTTTGCTGATAGAAGTAGTCTATATATAACAGCTAGATAACTGGACTACTCAGAGAGACAGATGAGGCTGAGCATTGATGGATAGACAGTTTTTTTCTTTTTTAATGAAGTGTATGGACACACTCAATCACTAAACTGATCAAGAGAGAAAAATGGCTCAATATCAGATCACTGGCTACTTAGAATAAAATGTATCCGGGGTGCTGGACCCTAGAATTCATCTTCATTCACATGTATGTGAAACAGCCCACAGAGGGCACATGGATTCCACATTGTCCATGTCACCTCAATGTGCCAACCATTTCACAAATGACTCACACTACACCAATCAGGAGGACATTTTTACAGATCGCTAGAGTCCCTCAAGTCTTATGACTCTGCTCCAGCTTGGTAGATTGCAGCTCTCCCATGCCCAGATTAGAGAAGGTGCAAGACAATGCCATCCCAGACAGCTTGAGAGTGCTCCCTTTTCTGCCCCCCCACCCCTTTCTTTATATGGTTTTGGAGGAAAACACATGGAGACAGGTTTTTGGCCTTGGCCATTCCTTCTGTTGGAAAGTGACTCCCACGTTTTCCATTTCCTGACTGACAGGGACAAGGCATCACTTTGGATGTAACCAGGGCTTCTGAGAGGACTAAATCTAGCCTGTGCCATTTTTTGCCAAGTGTGCATCACACCAGGATGGCATGAGCTGCACAAAGAGTTAGAACAGTCCATGACTGTTTCCATGTATTCTTATCAAATATTTTCAACACTGTCAATAACACTATCACATTCAGCGAGCTATTGATTTTTATTTTATGCTTATTCATGGTAATCCACTTGTACAGGCCCATTTCTTCCCCAGAGGAGACCTGGGCTCCAGGTACCTGAGTAATGGTGCAAATCAAACCACACTTTTTTGGACAGAGAAAGGAGAAGCAATCCCAAATGGTTATGTCCCACCAGTGGTTCCATAAGAGGCACTCAGGTACTAAGATGTACCGAACAGAAGCCTGACAAAAAAATTATACAAGTTATTCCTATACCTAGGAAGCCTTTTCAAGTATAATAGAAATGGACTAAAACCTGTGCATGAAATGGAAAGTGGCAGCAAACAGAACTTTTATAGAAGACAAAAAGGAAGTTCAGCATGTTATTTCCAACAACTACCACCAATATTTTTTTTCTTTTTTGCTGATTCTACGCTTTCTAGTTCCAGCTGGGTTTGGAAGTTAAAGTCTCAAAACTCATGAAGAAAGACTGTTCTGACAGCATTCCCAGCCTGCTTAGAAACAGGAAACAAATGGACTCTCAGGAGACCAGGCTGTCTTGCGAGAACTCCACCTATTTATACAAACCCAAGAAGGTCTAAAAAATTCTAGGAGCGCTGAGGCATCTGACAAAGTGAGTTCTAGTCCACAAAAGCTTTTGCCCAAATAAATGTGTTAGTCTTTCAGGTGCCACAGGATTTATTTGTTTAGAAATTCAGAGCAAATCCAAACTTGTAGTCATTCCCGAGCTCATATAGAAAGCTAGATAGATATGTGAATCCTTTGTCACTCACTCAGTCCCAGACCAAACTCAAATTCATCATTTATGAATTTTTGTTTTAAAGTGGATAAAATATCATTTTTAAGAGGAGAAACCCTACTGCTGTTGGCACAAACAGCTGTGGGGGGAAATATCATTGGAGTAAACCCAGTCAATATCCCTCCATAGGAGTCCTGACGAATCTAACTGCTTCTGACTTTCAAAATGACTCCAAATGCAAAAAGAATTTCAAAGAGAAGACCAGAAACCTCACCAGTCCTTTCAATCACATCAGCTACTCTGCAGTCTTCTTCCACCTCTCCTTCCCCACTCTGCCCCCTCATCTTTATCTTTATTCATGGAGCTGAGTTCAGAAGCAGATGCTCTCACCCCCCTGCCCTGGGAAGATGGGGAGGGGGCATCTCCAATTTTCATGACAACATCAACAAAAAGTTATAGTAGGCTTCTGTACAATACATGAGATACATTTTCAAGCCCCTGTGGACCATTATTAAGTTTGACATGTGTTGTTCCACTCCTGATGGATCCTGGTCACTGGAATATCCATCTGATAATAGAATGAAATAGCCAAGCCCGCTGCGTGCTGCATATTTCATACACTACTCCCCGACTTCACATTGTTTAGACTATTAGAACAATTTGTCATCCAACCCTGCAGCCTAGCAGGATTCATTCTGCCTGCTCCAGGAGAAAGCATGTCCTTTCACGGCCATTTTAGATCCAAGCAGACCAGACAGCAGAGAAGAAATGCTCAGGGGTTGCATAGCCCACCCAGGAGCATATTGCTATGAATTAGTATTAAAAAGCACTTGCATCATAGTTCACTTTACAAAAGCAGGAGGAAAGCATGTTACCTGCCCCAAAAAGTTTACAGGCTAAGAGAGGCAGAGTAGACAGGCTATTAGGAAATACTTTATGAAAAGCAAAGTATAGAGATTACCAGTAATGGCAGGAAGCAGTCCTGGAAGAAGTTGGATTTCAAGCAAGAGAGAAAGGGCACCTGATGGACGGAAAGAGGATAGGTTGTTCCAGGCCTGATAAAAGGCACATGACAGGATGTAGGGATTCCTCTGCAGAGGCTGAGTTCTACACTCGGGTCCATAAACAGAAGTGAGATCAACCCTAAGATAAGGTCAGGGTCCCTTCTGGGACTTTCTCATTATAAAGACAAACCCATGAGGCACAGCACCTTCTAGCTGCAGCTGTGTTTGTTTGCCAAATTATCCTGCCGTTCTACACCTGGTGTTATGGGCTGGACAATTTCAAACTTGTAGAGAGACCAGGGATAAACTGAAGGCAGGGATCAGGAGCCTGGGTGAAAGGGACAGTGGTGACTCCAGCTTTATTTCCTGCTGTGTTGTTCATCATTTTCCAGCAGGTTACTGGGTGCTCCTGAGAAACAAACTGGTCAGTTTCTGACTGAAACATCTTTGCAACAATCCTAGCATTTCAGTCGAAGGGAGGTGATTCTCAGCCAAGCCACCTACCATGAATAGAGAAAAGCATCCTTCTGACTCATATGATAATCTGCTGCCTATTGATCCCTTGTTCCAGATGCAGGGTTCAGCTGTGGTAATGTGGAGGAGACTCGTGAGCTTGGAGGAGGAATTCCAGTAAGTTAAATCTGTTGGCCAAGCAGTTAGAGTGAGTTAGACTGCACGTCATTAGCTTTGCACAGTGCCTTTTGCATCAGCCGTCTAGCTCAATGCAGCATCTGCTATAGCTTTATCCATGCTGTGGAAGTGTGGGAAGGTGTACAAATGCAAGGCTGAATAACATGTGTCCACAGACCAGATGCCCGATCTGCTCCATTTTGCAGCTCTCTACTCCCCACACAGTCAGAGCATAGCAAATGGTGCCAGTGTTTGAGTATACCCATTAGCAAACCACATAGCAGTGCAGATGCTCCAAGATTTCCAATACTGCTGCTAAACCACCCCAAACCTTTAATCAGGTTCCAGGCGGGGGAGGAGCCCACCATTAATGACAACGGTTATTATGTATACACTACCCATTATTGCAGCATCTGGGCGCCAATACATACGTGTGCACAGCCAGCAGGCATGCAGTCTAGCCTTGTTCGACAGCATCTGTCACCTAGGCCACTGATGACCTTTTGGCCAGTAAGATTTCCTCTAGCTGCCAGTGCTGTGTGTGCATGCCAATGCCTACCTGCACTGATTGTTAAATTCACTTAAACCTCTTGTCCTGGTAAATTACCTCTACCTGAAATTAAAACACAATGAACTGTAGACTTGAACTGTAGCGCAGGCCCTCCCAGCCTGAGGGGAAGGCACCCCAGCCATCCCTGCCTACTCAGAGCTGTCCAAACTTCATGTATCAAAGGCACGTTAGCAAGACAACAACTGCAATTCTTCTGCCAAGTTTTGACTAGGCAGGTGCTCCACCATAAATTGCCAGGCCTGATTACTGCATTTCTCTACCAAATGCATGGCCAAGTAAGCCTACCAAGGTGCAGGAAGGAGATCAGGATGTTCCTCCACTGGCATCCTTCTCCTTGGGTAAGTAACAGGCTTTCCACTTCACCTGTCATGTGGGTAACAGGAATCTACAGTCACACTGGTCTGCTATTTGCCTCTTGTTTTAATTCTGTGATGTAGTTGATTAATGTCAGGAGCAGGGATTGTGAAGGACACATTGTAAATTACTCTAATCCCTCTATGCACCTAGCCAGTCTGTGTGACCACATGTACTGTAGCTCAGGTAAGGGTGAGGTAAAGTGGGCAGGTTGGGGGAATCAGTCTGAATATACACCGTGACTATACTTGCCTTTGTTAACAAGCACGTGGGCCATAGTAGTCAGGAATTCTGACTACATCCTCAGCTGCTGCTGGAAAACCCTATAGCAGCAATGATCAGGCAGGCCATTTTCCTGCCCCCACTGAGACAGAAGACTTCAGCCACCGACTCAGATGGAGCACTTACTACCGTAATCCACACCCTTGTCACTTTAAGATTAAATTCTTCCTGAGGGATGCCCAACATGGCACTCTACATACTCAATCAACTCACAGACTGGGGCTAGTGCAGCATATGCCAGGCTGGTTAATATCTCTCCTTTGGTCTGTTGCATTGCCACTAAAATGAGTTGTGTGGACCATCTGTTGATTTCAGGTGGAATTTAATGGTATTGGTTTTGACCTACAAAGTCCTACTTAATCTAAACAAAACATGACACTGTCCCTATGGGACACTGGGTTGCTTGTGCTGGAGCTGCCTTGGTAGGAAAGGGAGGTGGCAGCTGACAGGTTGTTCGCTGGCAAGAGCCCTCCTCTCTGGATCCGTCTCCCACTGGAGCTGTGGTAATGGGGGACATAGTCTGAGCTGGCAAACCCTGCCGGGTGGCTATACAAAGTTAAGCGTTTGAGTCTGCGTGACTTAGATAGAGCAGCCAGCAGAAGTTGAGCCCTCAGACCCTGCTTGGCACCAAGATGATGGCTCACCTTGTGTTTGCATCTCTCACCCTAGAGCCCCCCACTGGCTGCCCCCAGACATGCAGCCCAGGCAAAACAGAAACCTCAGGCTTTTTCTAACTGGCTAAATGAGTCCCCATAAAAGCTCTGAATGGAAACAGAAGCTTTTGTTATTACAGGCGAGAGAGGGAGAGCCACGGTCCCAGTGAAACAAATGCCCCTTGCACCTGCCATATGCCATATTGCATCCCAGTGAAAGGGGTGAGTTACAGCCATGGACCCCATGCTTAGCTCCTCTCAGCGCTCAGCCCCTTCAGGGCCAGACACACAGACCGTTCATTCTTCCTTCTCCACTTGCATACAGCACACAAAAGGGTTAACTCCCAGCAGCTGCTCCCCAGATGCTGGTTCTGGAATTCACATTTGTGTAATAATAAACCTCAGGGTGAGTGGGGGGAGGAGCTGCTTTGTCCCCCCATCTCCCTCCAACCCCCCATCCCGCCCATAAGTGCTCTCCTGCCAAACACTACGGCTGGGAGGGGGAGAGGAGCAGCAACCCAGGTGCTGTGGGATCTCTTCCGATGGACTCACAGGGAGATGAATTACTGGGCCGCCAGGAAAACCTGGTGATTTTTCATGTCGCTTGCGCTTGCAGCAATAGCAGCAGGGCGGGATAGGGAGAGGAGAGCTTACTCTGCAGTGCAGGACCCTGGTATAATTTGTTTCAGGAGAGAGCAATGAGGAGAGACAGATGTAAATTTTATTTAGAGGCTTTCTCCTTAACAGCCCCCATCATGTGGCAGGGCAGCACACCTGCTTCCAATCGCCAGCCTCCACTTAGTGCTAGCCCAGCTTGGGTTTGAAAGGAGAAAGGGCTGCTCCATTATTGAGTTTGCCGCTCCCTTCCTTCCATGAAATGCTGATTTAGGCTGAGTGGTCTGCTCGGGCTGAGAGGGGCCATGAGGGGAAAATAGGGAAGGGCGGGGGGACATTGGCTTCTCATTCAAAGGGTCTGCAAATGGATGTGGTGTGAAACATGGCACTTTCCCTTCTCCCAGACTGCAACTATTTCCCTGGCTCCCAGTCTGGGTGGAGATTTGAATGAACCTAAAACCTCGAGTTCAACTCAAACCCAGTGAGTTTCACCCAGTCTTGCAAAGAAAACACAGCTAAGTCGGGATTTGCCAGAAAAGGTTGCAGAACTCAGCAACTCTTATGACCAGAGACAAGATCAAGCCGCAATGCTGCCCAAATGTGCCTGGATTCACAGACCTAGGTCAGGCCCCTAAAGGCCCTAGACCTGAGCTTTGCTGAGATCTGGAGAAAGAACAGAGCTGGGGTGTGGTGCGGGTGGGTTTAGCTGGAGTTCTGAGTTGGTCCCATCTCTGCCAGTGATGAGTTTAGCAGGAAACCCAAACCTACGTGAGTTTCGAGTGCATCTAGAATTCACTGAGAACTTGTCATGTAAGCCAAGGTTACCCCCCACCCCCGTATCTACCAGCAACACATCGTGAACCAAAGGAAGGAATGGGGTGGTTTTGATGAGCTGAGGAAGCCTGCTGTGACCTTAGGAATCTCTATTCCCCACAAGCAGGACTGGCTCATTGCTGCCACAGCATACGTGGCTATGACTGTGGATGAGGAATGAGAAGCGTGGGATAGATTTCACATCTTGACTCTGAATGCACAAACCTCATTATTCCTTGGCCAAAGGCATCTGCTCCCTGCCTCAAACTCACTTGGTGGCTGCGCCTCAGCTGGGACAGCCCCAGTCTACGTGGGTGGGTTCTAGTTCTTCCCCCAGCCTTGTGATTTCAGAAATGTAGCCCTGGAGCATCTCTCCTTCCCTATCCCATGGTGACGGAGAGGGAGGGTGTTCTTCTCATCTCTTTTGATCCACATTTTAAGGAGGCCCCATCTGTTCCTGCTGTTTGGCAGCTTCACACCGAGTCCGCCCCTACAGAATGGGATGTACGGGAAGTGGTTGGTGAAAGCTATCGGGCTGGGAGATCTTTTCAACACAAACAGCTAGTTGTTTAGATGTGACCCAAGCTCCATGCTCTTTCTGTACAGGAACCCTGACTCACCAGGGCTGCAGACACAGAGAAAAACATGATAATCCTGCCTTGTTTTACAGAAAGCAAAGTGGCTTCCCGTAGACCCTTAGAGACTTGAATGAAATTTTCCAGTTTTCTATTTGATAGAATAAGAAAATGCTCAGCCAGCCCACAGGAATGTACCAGTGAACTCTGTACATCTGGGACAGTTCCCAGGGGAGGCAGGAAGGAAGTGTTTCTACTGAAAATGTCCTGGTACAGCATACAGGCTTGGGTTCCCCACAAATCTGACATGTGGTGGAATAGGCATGGCCAGGAGAAGCAGATATTTCCATCCCTACAGACCTTTTTTTCCTCCCAAAGATCTCGTCTTTCCTTGTCCCAAATGCCTCTTCCACCACACATTCAGGATGCCCTCAGTTGAACCTCACACTCAGATCACACTGTGCCTGCTTCCAGATAATGTGACCTGAAAGCACTCAGTTCCCCCAAGCACAGTATTCATAATGAGTTGGGAAGGAACAGGTGTCAGTTGTTTTGCAGGTGTCAGACTTTCTGCACAGCAGTTACTGAAGTGTGGGAACCTTTGCTGGTATTTCCAGAGGCATCACTCCTTGTTCAGAGCATAGGTGGGAGCTAACTGTACCAGAATGAAGAGGAACCAACCTTCTCACCCACTGTACAATGCTAGGAAAACGGAAAGCAATACATGAGTGCTAAGTATCAGTGTTAGTATTAACGTTGATGAACTGGCCTGCAAAGTGGAACTGCCAAAAGGATTGCACACCAGTGGAAAAAAAAGGTGCAACTTATGAGAGAGAAGGGTGGGATAGAGTCACACCTTCACTATGAATGAGCAAACCTCATTTTTCCTTGGCTGAAGGTGTTTGTACCATTGGCTTTGGAAATCCGCCTCCCACCCTCCTGCCCCGACTTAATTTCCACTTCTCTGATGTGCACAGTGCTGTCGGTGTGACATGAGTCACCATAGCTCTCTGCACCCAAGGGGCTCCAGACGCACTCACAGGCATAAGGGCTTGGGAGGGGGTGGTTAACATTAAAAATAATTCAGCATAAGAAGCCTGTGAACTGTGTGTTCATGTCAGAGTTGATTTGATAGGAAATAGGATAATAGACTATTGGGGACTGGGTAGGGCGCTGGGTCTCCTGCCTCTCTCCTCTAAGCAATTCCTTTTTTTACTTAAACAACTCTAGAAAGAGAAGCTGGCACTGGGGAAGGGCCATGCAGAAAAATGGCAAGACAAGGAAATAGCCAATCAAACTGTCGTGTCCCTCTGCTACCCCTCACTAGGTGGGATATAGAAACATGATGGGAGATGGGTCAGTGCTAACGTGATGATGTAACTGAATGTATCCCCAAAGGCCCCCTATGCCATCTTGCAGGATTTCATACACACTCATCATGGCCGA
The DNA here is from genome assembly GCA_007922195.1 of Podocnemis expansa. Classification (NCBI taxonomy): domain Eukaryota; kingdom Metazoa; phylum Chordata; order Testudines; family Podocnemididae; genus Podocnemis; species Podocnemis expansa. Next base: position 25,467,216 of record ML681991.1, read on the forward strand.
GATTTGTCTTCATTCCCTTTTCTCTTCTTACCATGGTCCCTTGTCATTAGTTGCTAAGATTATGTTTCACACCCCTTCAGAACAGGATGTGATTCTAGATAATGCCATGTCCTCTCTTCTTGCAGTCAGTTTGACATCTTGACAGTCACCCTCTGGTTCACAGAGGGAAGGGAGAAGGTTACAGACTACCTTTGTGTCTTATTCAACTGGACCTTGTAATCAGTTAGCCCTGTTCTATACAGATCGGAAAGGATGGCACAACCGCACAAAAATTGGAAATCTCTTCCAATAGACTCCCTAAGGGCCACAGGTTTGCACCCTGTATGTTTATGTTTAACACATTTATAAAGTGATGTTTATAACATTTATAAAGAAAATGTTTATAAAGAATTCAGACTCCATTCCACTGGAAACTCCAGGAGACACACACTTCACCCAAAGCTGTGGGTAAATAAACTGGGGAATTTAGAGCTCCGCGTTATTTTGACCACTGGAGGGCTCTCATATTGTTCTAGGAAACTAATAGACGATATCAAGTAAATGAAAAAAATGTAACCAAAACCAAACATAAGGGCTATAGAGGTCAAACAATGTCTATTCTCTTGCTCATGCACATGTCAAGCATCATGCAAATCAGGCTTAATTTGAATTCCTCAACAACAACAAAAAGTGCAAGTAGAATTTTTTCTGTGCTTCTTCATAACCATGGTATCTGTTAAAAGTTTGTGTGTGCGTTGTTAGAGTGATTAGGGCGGCAGAGAAAGCCACAAAGAAGAAAACTGTGAGGCCAGATTCCTCAGCAAGTTTAGCCCCGCAGCAATAAGACTAGTTAACCTCTTTATCTTACTTGGCTGGGTCCCCAGCACTGTCATTATGTAGGTCCATGGAATTCCAGTTCTGTTATCTCTCTCTCACGCACACACCCAGTTCCTGGTTCACTATTATTTTGCATCTTGTACAGTCATTTTGGTCAGTACAAAGGGGGTGTGAACCACTATCATTCAGATTTGATAGGATTTTATACTCACTTGCACTGATATACATGTCATCCCAAGGCGCAAGGCAACAAAGAAATGCCTCCACACATTACTGATTCCTACTACACAGGACTATGAGAAACCAGTTGTGTCAGCGAACTCTCAGCTGCCTCTTCATTAGTCCACAGGGTGTGCATTGTCATCAGGATATATAAAAGTGATCCTTTGACCTTCACAGGTTCTTCAGTATCAGAAGATCCCAAAGCACTGTGTATGCTCCAATAAATTAAGCTTCCTGGATCTCTAGCCAGTAAATATTATTCTTCCCCTTCTTGTTGTTTGCCCTTTGAGTTCAAGGATGACCATGACGTCACGGATTAGTTTGGTGTCTGTGTGAAAAAGTGAGTGGCTGATTTGCCTGATTTTGAGCTCTGAACTGTCTGTGGCACACTGAAAAAGTGATGCTGCTGTGGGCTATTTGATTAACAGTGGACATGTTACTATTACAAGAACTAATGAGGCTCTGATATGGATGAAACTTCAGTAGGTAGAACAATCCTGAGCAAGGATCACATGAACTTTTCTGTTCACTTTTGCAATGTAATTGTGTGGTTTGATGTTAAATATGCTGTGCAAGGTTCCTGTATGAATGCTCATAACATATCCTGCATAATTACCATGGTATCATGTTTCTGCAGTATTATTTATGCATACAGATGTGAAGCATGTTTCCAGGTATTTTACATGACTCAGGGCTATCTCTCAGCGCAGAGGTACATGGCAAAGACAATGCAAATTGAGCTCCCTGGTTCAGGTGGAACAAAGGAAATCACCTGGACCCAGGAAGAGGAGGAGCTGAGGGTGAGTGGGAAACAAATAGACACTTTGAACTGCTAGTGGCTTTTTGCCAGAGAAACAGGGCCAGCTTTAGGGATGAGACAACGTGACACTGACTTGGGGTGGGAAGCCAGACTCCATGCTCCTACTCCTCCCCTGAGCCAGCCAGTCCACCCTGGGGGTGGAGTGGGCCAGCCCATGGGTCAGACTCTGCTCGCTCACCCTGCCTCTGGGCTGGCCCGCTCTGCCACTGGGCCTGCTATTCCCATCCTGGGAGGGTGGAGCAGCAAAGCAGAAGTTGGCTCAAGGTGCCACAACCCCTTGAGCTGGCCCTGCAGAGAAACACCATCTTGAAAACAACTCCAAGAGATTGGGCCTATCCACATGGCCAGGAAGGATAAAACTAGCTGAACACCAACAGCAGCCATTCTTGTGGGTACGAATGAGGAGAATAAATTAGATAGCAATCCTGCATAGTGTTGTTAGATTAGCACACATTTTATCTTTTATTTGTTTGCAAGAACTCCTGACTCCTATTAAATGATTGTGCATTGATTTGCTATATAATCACTTAAAATCATGTACTAATCAATAAACTAGTGTTTGTTTCATCTAAAGTTGTGTGTACTTTAGATGATGTGAATGAGTGAGGCTGGGCATACCCATTTCTTTGATAAATGAGCAAACAAGGGTCTATCAGTCGACAGTGATTGGGGAAAGGTCCCATTCCCTGTAGGATAGAAGTTCCTGGTGTGGTATTTGGGGACGGGGGGTGCCAACAGGGAGACCATCTTCTAAGTGGCTGGAGAGCACATACTTACTGCCTGGGACCTATTACACACAGGAGGCTAGCATGAACTGACTCATGAAGTGAATAGTCACCTAGCACAGTGGGATAAGTCGGGTTCAGGGGCGCAGATCTTGGGGCCACAGCGGCACACCAGACAAGATTCTGGGAAGGCAAAATCACAGCAGGATCATCCCAAAATTCTGGCTCAGTTTTGACATGCCTCAGTGATAACTTGAGGGAGTCTTTGAAACATTTCTTCTGGCCTCTGTGAGAGTGTGTTTCCTCCCTCGGCTCACCATAAATGATGTGTTTTGGCAGTTGTTCACCTGACATTCTGGTGACAAGGCCTGCCCATTTCATCTGCAATAACATCAGCAGAGTATAGGTATCTGGAATTCCTGCCCATAAACCTCGGTATCTGGAACTTTGTTTTGCTATCTTATCCTCATCAGTTTCTTCAGACAGCCCATGTGAAAGTGGTTCAGCTTCATTATCTTGTGTCTGCAGAGCAGACTGCCCAGGTTTCACAAGCATACATCAAAGCTGGTGACAGGATGGTTTTGTAATTTCTGCATTAACTAATGCCTCAGCTCTCAGCCATTTGCACATAGTCTGCCGAAGGCCCCACTTGCTATGACAATTCCCCTTCTACAGATAAGGACACAGGGCAACGGAATTTAAACCCAAATTGACAAACTTAAATGCCTGAAGTTAGGCCCTAAAATGTGTGGGCCAATTTACAGAGGTGCTGAACACCTCTTCATCGGCTTCCCTGATATCTGCCCCTGGAGTGAAGACTTGGTGGTTGAAATCCAAGGAGCTGAGATTCAGCATCTGCTCTTGAAAAGGTGAAGCATGCCAAGCTGAGGTCATCTCTCCCTTGTGTTGCTAATATGTAACAGCAAAGGAAAGGTGCCCAACAAGATGGTTTGAAGAGGAATATGAATTTTGCCCTGAATCCCTCCAAATGATGTTTCCTTTGAATTTGCTGATTCTTCCCCCTATGCTAAGTGATTTCATTAATGTATGTTGAAAAAAAAAAAAAAAAAAACCTCCAAACTTATCTTAAAAGAGCCCCCTTATGACTATTTCATTTTCTGGCTTCAGCCCAGTGGCTGTCCATGCTTCCTCTCCAAAGGGTCTTGATTTCATCATGCCTCCCCGCTCCTCACTCTCACAGGGAGGGGCCCTGGCCTGGCTCCCATGCTCTGGACTCAAAAGGGGACTGGGTTTCCTTTGGAAAGCACTTTTAATTTACAGTAGAAAATAATTCACAAATCTATCTTTCTTGAATAGAAAATGAGTCTCCTCACATGACATCTTGAAAGCAATGCCTCTTTTCAGGATTCTGCAAATGTGCCAGTTAAAAATATGCTTCATTGGCCAAATTTGTCCCTAAGGTAAGGCCACAGATTTCAAAAGCATGACACCAGGGATGCATTTGGCCACTTGGTTTTTCAGACCCTCCACTCAATCTCCTGGGCCTTGTGTCCGTTTCTACCCCCCTTCCTGTTCCCTCTGTTTCTCTGGCACTGGCCTCCATAGTGTTCTTTCACACAATCACTCTGGTGATGGTGCAAGAGCTATCTGCTCCTCAACTTGTGCCTTGGAACCAGCTTTCAGATCAATTCTCATCTGAAATCACACTGTCTCCCTTTGCCGACACCACTCCATCTACTATCGCATCACGTTAATCCTGCAAAGGGAGCCTAGGACACAAGTTAGTGTGACAAAGGTATTTTACTGAATTACTCCAGAACTGGCTCCTGATACTTTTAATGCTCTTCCAGTTGTATGAAGGGCCTCTCCTGCATCTGGTATATTGCCTCCTTGAGGCTATTCAATTGTACATCTCCAATGTCACTGCATATCTAATCAGGTCTGCCTGACTGGCCACCTATCTATCTCGAATCCTTCTCTCCTTCTAGCCTGTCATTCTCTGTGCATTTTAATGCCATCCCAGATGTGGCAGGTGGCAAGATCCCAACCCTTTCCCCCTCTTCAACAAACATTGTTCCAACCTGAGCATTCCCAGGTTTCTGTTCATTTAGGACAGACTGTGAGGAAAAGGACCCAGGGGAGTGAGAAACATTCAAATGGAAAGTAAAATACAGGGGCAGTTAGTTGGGGGGAGGGGGAAGTGCTGGAGTATACAGGCCGAATCTTGCTCTCAGTCAGATGAGGGAAGATCAGGAATAACTTCTGTGAAATCAGTGGAATTACATGGGTGTATGTCAGTTTGGTTTTTTAAGGCACTTGTTTGTTGAGTGTTCTGAGTTTATATTATTCTAAGAAATAGTTTTATCTCATTGGTTTAAAAGCACTAAGGCTATTAGACAGGAAAAATAAACACATTCCTACCTCCTCCCCACATTATATATATATATATATATATATATATATATAATTCCTCTCTCACCCCCTATGGGTGGTATGTGTCATCCTCAACCTCGGGTCCTCTACCAGAGGCCTGGGAGTTTGAGGGTTCTGCGCAGTATCTTAGCTGTTCCTAGCACTGCACTCTTCTGGACAGAGAGCTCTGATGCTGTTCCTGGGATCTGTTGGAGCCACTCTCCCAGCTTAGGAGTCACAGCCCCGAGTGCTCCTACCTCCACTGGGACCACTTTGGCCTTCACTTTCCACATCCGTTCTAGTTCCTCTTTCAGGCCCTGGTACTTCTCCAGCTTCTCATACTCCTTCTTCCTGATGTTGTTGTCACTTGGCACTGCTACATCTATCACCACCGCTGTCTTCTGGCCACTTGTGCAAGCTGTCTTGAGTTAACTTCCAGTGTTGTCTTCCACAGTCCCATTGGCTGTGTTCACACGGCACTTTTGTTTCGAAACAACCTCGTTGTTTCGAAACAAAAAAA